>CM067505.1:28688733-28722194 GCA_034509495.1 Acestrorhynchus altus
GTAACATAAAAAGTAAAAAATCTAAATAAATCAAACATAAATTGGAACCAATGTTTTTAAACAAAGTCGATGAGCAATCTGATTGTCGTTTTTGGGCTCTCCTTCATAAGAAAAATTATAATTGGGTGACATCGAGGTTAGCAAAAGTGATTGAGGTTATGTCAATTTATTGAACAGCAATTTGACAACATAATTATCGTGACAGGCCTAATTAGTCCACCCTATAGGCTGCCCAGGTCTGTTTCTATTGGACCTGGTGGGCTCACAATGACCTGTCATTCATTTGGTAATTGAAATATACTCATTCATGAAAGAGGGTTCTTCATCTCAGAGCGATAGTCGAACCGTTCACCTTTGCAGAAACTGACTGACACTTTGAAAGAGCTCCTACATGTGAATGGTGTGACATAGAGATGATACAGCACAGTTAGGAGTCTTGCCCTCAGATACTTGGTGTAGTGTGCTGAGCTGTTCCAGGGAATTCAACTCTTGTCTGTCAGGGGAAGGATGGTGGCATCAGCCAGTATGCTAGAACAACCAACCAATCAACCGATTGACTGACTGACCGACCAAACAACCGACTGACCGACCAAACAATGAACCAATCAACTAGCCCACGAACCAACCAACCAACCAACCAACCAACTAACCAACCAACCAACCAACCAACCAACCAACCTACCAACCAGCCAGCCAACCAACTAACCCACATACATTTAAAATGGTTCTTGAAAACATTATGGTTTTTTTTATAAAATAGAGTGTATTGTGGTATGATAAAATATTGCAACATTGACCACCCCTTGTCAGAATTAATTAGCGGAGATATTTTTGGTCAATCGAAAAATAATAGAGGAAAGTTACAAAATCCAGCACCTAAGAACTGGGTTAGGCACAGGGTACAGACCATTCCCTTTCCCCGTACTCTAAACACCTACAACCTTACAAAGTCTGTCAGGTAGGCAGCTGCCTTTGTCAGTACTTCACTGAATTAACCCCCCTTTAATAATCATCTCTCTTCTATTTTGCTGTGGCCATTCATGATCTGATCAGTAACATCTCTACTTACATCTGTTAAACAATACTACAGATATCACCTAGACCCTACACATAAGAAATAATTGTAACTGTATTTAATTATTCATAATATTTAATCATAATTTTAATGATGATAATAATAATCTTTTACACAATCATTTACACAGTCCTACTATAAATGAAAATGTGCAGCCAAGACTGATGTTTTTGTCTGTATATCACAATATTATGATAATTATAGTGTGAAAATACTGTGATATATCAATTTTACTGTATCATCCAGCTTTGCATCCAACACTGGCAACTTTAAAGTGTTATAGATACAGAACTGCTGTCTTTATTAAAGAACCTTTGAGAACAGAATTTTAAAAAGGCATTCATTTATAGGTAAAATTAATAAAGATATACTTCAAAACATACAAATCAAATATCAATATTTGATGGGCAACATGGCAATGATTAATCATATCGTGATGATACACAACATTCACAAATAAACATTTCCTTACAGGGAGAGTAATACGTGCTGCTTAATTGCATAAATAGTCATGACTCATAACAATGCAGGCATCATATTGTGATGAAATGTGGTGTAATTAATCACATGTAATGAATACACATTGTCATATCATGTACACCTCCTTACACCGATCACCCAAACCTTTACAGTGTATATGATAATGTGAGTCTTTCTGCTTTGAGGTTAAAGACAATGTTAAACTTAGTAACCTAGATTATAATTGGCACATGAAGTCGATCTGAACTTCAGCATATGTGTGTCAACATCTGAACTTTTTCACCAATTCCACAAGTAGGTCATCACTTGAAATGTAAACAGAGATGGTGTAGACACACACACACGGACACACACACACACACACACACACACACACACACACACACATACACACAAACACACACACACACATGCACACACACACGTACACACACATGAAGGCATGCATTCACATATGCACACACACACACACACACACACACACACACACACACACACACACACACACACTGGGATTTCTTGTGATACATAGCCACTGGCCTGTTAACAGCTAAATCAAACATTAAATGTGTTCTCTAAGCAGATGGGTTCAATTAGAGAAACATTTGGGAACGTTTTCAGTAAAAAAGAGAACGATCAGCAGGGTTTTGAAAAAAAAAAACAAACCCAGAAATGCTCGCACATGTTGTGATCTTGTCTATCCAAACAGTAGAAAGATAGGTGTAGGTCTTAATTGCAATAGTTCCACAATAATTATAGCTTGATGTTAAGGACAGTTCATATGTTCAGATAGAAATGCATCACGATATTGTTGTTATTGAGCTGTATGAGTATTGGCAGAAATTTGTTGGCAGATTTATTGTTTTCTGGATGATCAGAATGATTAGACACTTCTACTATAAATAATGGTGATCACAATAGGAATTTTCACAATACACAGTTAAGGACTACACAGTCAGGCTGAGTGTAGTGCTAGAAACAAGATGAATGCCTACCAGTGGGCAATGTGACCATTTCGTTGTAACATGATCATCACTGCATAAATTAAACTGACCAATTGCATGTTTCATTATAGGGCTAGGCAATATGGACAAAAATATCCTATCCTGATTGAACTGAATGATTATATAGGATATGTGACATGAAAACTATGAAAAATGTGAAATTAGGACACATCAAGAAATCTTCTGATGTCTTTTTTTACTATATTTAAACATATTGAAATTTGATTTTCATTTCTTCTTTACACTTATGCTCTTATGTTCATGAGCAGAGTTGAGCTGAGAGCAGGAGGTACAGCAGAAAAGATGCTTCTGCAAAATTGAAACAAAATGTTATTTAAAAACGTAAAACTCAATATTAACAATGTCACCTTAACCCGTATGTTGATCTGTTTATATCCCAATATCAATATCGTCGATATTATATTGGGAATATTGATAATGCTAAGTCATTGTAAAGAGTATAATTTTCCTGGTTTATTATTTTTTACTCAATTTTTTCACCCTCAATTTGGAAGTGCTAATTCCACAACCCCACTAGTACTGTGGATGAGCACGTGCCTCCTTCGATGCATGTGAAATCAAACACCACCTTTTTTCAAACTGTCACCATTCTGTGCGCTCAGAAGAAAGTGTTGGCTTCAACACAATGGCTGCCAGAATCACACTAAGTGATGTGTGGAAAGAGCACCATCTACCCACCCAGAGAGAGCATGGCCAATTTTGCTCTCTCTCAGATTCCGGCTGCCGATGGCAAGTAGCATGAAGCAGGATTTAAACCTGCAATCCTTAGATCCTGTTTAACTGGATAGTCTGCAGCTGATCTTAAATTAAAATAAATGTTTTTGGTATAGGAGAGTATTTGGAAAGCAGTTTTTAATCTGCTAGTGATGCATTTTGTCTACATGTCATAATATTTCAGTGGATTTTGTGAATTGTGAAAATATCATTGATATATCACTTTTCCGCATCACTGAGCCCTGTTTTCACTGATATTTCAAAATGTTATTCAGTGACAGTTATTGTGTTGTGAATTATTAAAATGGTATGACATTTTTTATCATAAATGAGGCCTGCATGATAAATCATACTTATATTGTTATTACATTATGTTTTTTTCACATTAAACACATTGCTAGTATGACAGCATTTTAATGTGTTGGTATTGTGTTACCATGAAAGTAAAGGAAAGTATTTGTGCAACAGTGATCAATATATATCATGGAAGTGTCTTAAAATATTGTGATATTTTACTCTATGGCTGAGCCCTAATTTGCCTGATATTTCTACCAGGTACATGGTGGCACATTTATTTTCAATTATTTCAATTATCAACCCTGCTAGGTATCTCACGGCCCCTTGTGAACATGTGCTATGAGTTATACATGCTGTGTCTTAGTGATCTTGCCATTTCAGAGTCACTGTTGTGCTTATGAAAGTGCAGCACCCTACTGCTCCTCAGACATCCATCACTCTCATGAAAGGATACTTCAAAATCTGACAAGCCTCAACAACAGTGTCATTAAAAACTCATTGGCAAAGCAGTGCAGTGACTGATCTCCAGCACACTGAACTCCAGAGCCGCTCTGCAGAGGATTTATGGCTCAGTGCGGTGAAAGCTGTGCATGTTTTCACAGAGCGCTGGCGCAGGTGATGCGGCAGACGGCCCCCGCAGAACCCCTGGAGCGCGAAGAGGGCCTGGCTGTGCATGGGCAGCCCTATGAGAGCCTGCAGGCCAGGACCACTGCAAACAACCTGCGTAAGTACCAGTATAGGCTCTTTCTCTGCAAGCCTGCAGTTGATAATTCACAAGCAAATGGACACAGGTTTCCTCTTATCTAACTGTAGTCTATTAGCTGAACCATTGAGTGCTTCTTTGGTGCTGGAACGACAAAGTATAATAAACCAGTAATAAACCAGTACATTTTATTCCTTCAATATATTTGTACACCTGTACAGCACAACGGAATTCTTTTCTGTACATGTGTGTGAACTTTAGAAAGTACACAGGGTGAGCTGTACTATGGCACCCATGAAGCAGAGAGGGTTAAGGACTTTGCTCAAGAGGCAAACTGGGTCCGCCTATCAGACACGGGTGTTGAGTTCAGTGCCCATGTGTATTTAGAGGTTTATGATAAGCAAGTGTATAATATTTTATGAATTCATTGTCAGGGGGTATAAACTTGCATTAATGCATTTGTTGAGTATTTTGATTTATTTAAGTTGTTTGTTGTATAAATAGTGAGTGTGTGACTGGTTGGGTAGAACAGATGCTGTTTATAAGCCTATTTATCACCCTGTACTTTTGCCTCAGAATGAAACACTGATTTTCCTTGAACAGAGGGCTCTACTCTGATTGGCTGGTTTATATAACCAACAGTGACCAACAGAACCATAATTCTGCACAATGAAGATATTTTAGCTGGATAGTTTTTAGCTTTCACTCGCTCACCAGTTCTTTCTTTTCTTGTGTGGTTTTCCCAAAATATTTGTAATGCTAAGTAGTTCCTTGTAATTAATAATATAAATCTTAAAATGACCTGCATTTCCCACAAACCATAAATCATAAATAACGCAATACTTGTACATTGACTTTCTTAACTCAGCACGTACTTCTTCTGTTCATGTGTTATTTCAGTAGTCTGACCAGAGGAGGGGGGTCCCCCCCTTGTGAGCCTGGTTCCTCCCTAGGTTTCTTCCTCCAGCTCTGAGGGAGTTTTTCATTTCCTTGCTGCCCATTGCCTTGCTCACTAGGGGGTCTATTTCTTATCCTTTGTACCTGTGTTGTTAACCTTTTTTATTTTTTCATTTCTGTAAAGCTGCTCTGTGACAACATCAGTTTTGAAGAGCACTATACAAATACATTTTTGATTTGATTTTGATGTGTGATTTACTAATTGTCCGTAACAAAATCACACTGATTTGCTGGCTCTATGCATAATAACATTTTCTATACATAAATACACAAATCCATGAAACTCCTTGACACAAATCCATGAAGCCTTCAATGGCAACAAAAATCTATTGTATTAGCTTGAATTTCTGGGCAGAAATGCTTATAATGCTTATAATTTTCAATTTTTTCATTTCAGTATTTAAATAATTTCATTCACGTGAAAAAAGGCCATTAATTGTTGATGTACACCACACGTTTTTTTTCCTCCAGTGTACTAATAAATGAATACATTATAATTCAATATATTCTTCGCAAAGGTAGAAATTGCAGAAGTAATGTTTTTCATGTTTTTTAAATACCAGTAATTTCAATATTTATTGGTTATTAGTTTTTAGGATAATTATTTGCTGAATTACTATTATGGGGTTAATAATAAGTAAAGAACTACCAAAGTTGTTCCTAATTTTGGAAAGTATTTTTGGGAAACACTAGTTATCATTCTTTAAGTTCACTAAAGAAAGATAAGATTGATTTTTATCGGTTAATGTACCCCGATGTGTTTTTAGCTCCAGGTTAGTTTAGCTGTCATAGTTCACTTTATTTTTGAGGGAATGAAACTAAAGCCCCTAAAGGTTTAGTTTCAATGCATTTTGAGATCCCCTTTAATGGGCACATGAAAAGCCACGGTCATAAGGCACGGTTCCCATAGTGACCTACATTCCCATAACTGGTAGAGTCTGTTGATAAGCTGCTTTCCAGTATCAGCAAAACCATATTCTCCTGAAGTCACCATCATGCTTTATTGTTTCACCATCCTGGACTACAGCTTTTTCTAGTGGCCAGGGATTGTAATTTAATGAGTCAACACTATGTAGTAACAGTTTTTGGGTTTTAGAAGTGGCCAGTTTTATTGCTCACATTTTTAGTAGTGCTGGATGTTCTTTGAAGGAGATACAACAGTGTTTGATGTTCACAATTTGTCCCTTTAATGTACTAAACCCTGATTTTTATAGTTTTCTTTTCTAGGTCATTTTTAAACTTTACCTCTCATGGCTTCTGCGCACAACTAAAAAAGCCAAGTCATGTCTTGGCTGGTTGATTATATTTTGGATAATGGGGAAATTGTGTAAACTCCATTTTTCCACCCATGCTGCCTGGAGGATGCTCACCACTTTGAGTAACCAATAGAAGCAGCTGGGGCTTATTCACTACGGAGAGGCAGCTGTGAGGTCCCGTGGCTATTCATGAGGGGTGCAGATCCCAGGCTGCTTGGCTCTCGCTCAGGGGGAAGTTGTTATAGCAGGCCATTTTTGGCATGTCCGGTGGGCTGCGGCGCCACTTACATCTAAAGTGATCATTTAACACGCTGGGGTGGTAATTACCACAGGCTCAGTGGCTGACTAATACACACAGCGATGCTCACTCTCTCTCTCTCTCTCTCTCTCTCTCTCTCTCTCTCTGGCAAATGCATGCGTAAGCTGGACTCTAATCACCGTGATAACAAGCCGCTTGTGGTGCTGATGTTTCCAGTGTACACACCTCTCGAGTCTTCCCCATCATCCCAGCCAGTGACAATCAAACGCTACTGGCTGGTGTTTGAGTTGCAGGTCATATGTGATGTTTTTAAATGGGTAAATATTAGGTTGGTGTTTGTGGTGAAAAGTCACTTTATTCTGCATTACAGTACAAACTCAGTCTGCTGATATGTGTCTGTGTTGCCATGGTGCTTGTGGATTTTCCTTGCTCTAGTGGACTTCCCTCAGCTGAGTGTTGTTGTTGGTGCTGCATATGGGATGGATGTATGAGTATGCTTGACTGAGTATGCCCAAAGGTAGTATTCAGATCAGTCACCAGTTGCCTGTGTCACTGCTGCTTGCTTGGAACACCTTGTTATGCTGGCAGTGAGGTGGAGTGACTGCAGTGGACGCTGTTGTGGAGATTTTGTGGTGACTTGAGGTTGACCAGTGATCATTAGGTAACTTAGATTATATGGACTGTATACAGTCAGTGTTAGCTATTCTGTGTGTGTGTGTGTGTGTGTGTGGATTTGCACATTTGTGTCAGTGGTGGATGTGACATAAACTTGTAATGCATTAATTTCCAATGGTCTCCACAAACATTTAAATATATAGTATATGTTCAAGATCAAATGTGTTTGGTTTTAAATTCAATTAAAATGCCAAAGGAGCCTTCCAGTGCATGTTTACTACTCTGTCCACATGTACTTGCTCAACCTGCATGCATACATGCATGCATCCTTAATTTCCCTGAAGGAACCCTCCCAAGAGATCAATAAAGTTCTATTCTATTCTATTCTATTCTATTCTATTCTATTCTATTCTATTCTATTCTACAGGAAGGTGGGGCTGATCCAAATATTGTGTTATAGAGGAATATGAGAAGGAAAGAGCTGTTTGCTCTCTTTCTTTACTCACACAGTGTTCAAATTTCAGTATAGGGATAATACTGATACAAACATTAATAACTATTATATCTAAGGACATTTAGGTCATTTGTTAACTTTATTTGGACCACGGTCAACTATTTTAAGAATGTATTATATATAAATATCCTTTTGAATTTAATCATTACAAATTTTAGCTTAATTTTTAATTTAAGCTTAATCCGGAAATCTTAAAAGCATTCTGGATTATCAAATTTTAAAAGTATGTCTAAAATGTCAAGTGTCATAGTCCTTATAAACAAAATAAATGTAGACGCAAGTACATTTGGTATCAAAAAATGTTGAAATTCTATTAATTTTTACATCTCAAATGAAGACAAACAGCAGTCTTCATATAGTTTTCCTCTCTGAGAGTAAAGAGAGAAAAAAGGTTATCTCTGAAAGAAAAACAAATTGGTCACTTAAGAGACAGAAGCTGTTAAAGACATATCCAGAGAGAAGCACCCTGATAGTTCATACTGTTGTGTGTGTGTGTGTGTGTGTGTGTGTGTGTGTGTTTGTGTGTGTGTGTGTGTGTGTGTGTGTGTGTGTGTGTGTGTGTGTGTGTGTGTGTGTGTGTGTGTGTGTGTGTGTGAATAAATGTTTGAGCATGTGCGCTGACACTTGAGAGGCTACAGGGGAATGAGTGTTAACGGGCAGAGTGTGTGAGTGCGCTCTCTCTGCGGGGGGCTGTGTTTAGGCACAGCAGAGTGCTGGAACCACGCAGGCTGCTGGCTCTCTGTAGGGGGTGGATAACTAATGTGCTTCTGGAGGCTCCACCACCTCTCAGTTTGGGGAGGGTAGGTTGTAATTAGAGCTCCTGCTATAGCTTGTATGAGTGATGAAGTCATAGCCTATACAAGTTATTTTAGAATTACAATGAGTTACGATCAAGCTTCATCTGAATATAAAAATGTTTTAATATTTAGAGAAAATCTTCTTTTCACTTTGTGTTATCAGACTTTGCTGATGTCAACCATTATTTTCAGACAGGAAGAAGTGACAGTGTTATGGGGTTGAACAAAATCTGAAACATTGCAATCTCTGCAGAATAAAAAAATATATAAATAATAATAAATAAAACATTGTGCATTATCACAAAAAAAGCGATAATTGTCATTACCGTAACATGTGACTGATGTTACTGACACAAAGCTAGCTGTGATGATAATAACATGATTTTCATTGCACTATCAGTACCTTTAACTGTTTAGAAATGAAAGTTAAATCCAAACTAAACTTCCTCTATAGGATCAAAAAATAAGTTATGGCAGAAAATGTAAGTGCACCTTTTGGACTGACCTGGAGTTCTGCACTATGCCATCATTGAGAATGTACATTATGTACGATTAACAGTGAAAGGTCATTCATAAAGGTAAACTGTCATTGTCATTTTTTTCACCAGGCAGAGCCCCAACACAAGGCAGACAGTAAATGTAATTCAAAGTAGCCTGAATGGCTTCTTTCCACAAAGAAGAGGCATGTGAAGTAACAGAAAATGCAGTAAAAGAAAACAGGCGTGGTGGGCTCATGGCAGAGGATGCTGGTGGCTGGGTTGGGGAAGCGAGGAAGGGTCAGTTATGCAAACAGTGGATGCCCAAGATTCGCTGGCCCGAGGGCCGAGGTTCAGCTGCTTGAATACAGTGAGACACAAACAGAAAAAAACATTTAGGAAGAGAATGAGAGCCGTTAGTCATGCATCTCATGGAGCAAGAGTACCCACTGCTCTCGTTAGCCTGCTGAAAGTGGAGCTGTGGGTGAGTGCTCTCAGGAGGCCTCATCAGGTGCTGCCAGCTGTGGCTGATCTCCCGACCCCAACTCCCTTTGGTCATCAGAATCAGAAATACTTTATTAATTCCAGAGGGAAATTGCAATTATTAAAGCTGCACCTATTTCTATACAAGAATAATGTCAAAGAATTAACTAAATGAACACTTATATACTAATTTATACATGTTAAAATATCTATGAAAAAGCAGTGGCTATGATAATGAATAAATATGTGTAAAATATTGCTCCTCTGAGTTATTGCACAAATAAATTAATTACATTGCACAGATGAACCATAGTGGTTCATAGTGGTCACCCATTAAGGGATGAGTTATAGAGTTTAATGACCAAAGGTAGGAATGACCTGTGGGGCTCTGGAGTGCATTTTGTTGGAATGAGTCTGGCCCTGAATCTGCCGTCTCATCACTGTTTGGTAGAGTGGGAATCACTTTCTGCCATCAGAGAGTCCAGCTCCACTTCCACAACATCACAAGCCTTACAGTTGAGTTTTTTGAGACTGTTGACATCTGCCGCCCTCAGTCTGCTGCCCCAACATGCAACAGCATAGAGGAAAGCACTTGCCACCGCAGACTCATAGAAGATCCTGAGCATCATCCAGCAGATGCTGAGGGACCTTAGGCACCTGCAAGATAGAGACAACTTTTGCCCTTCCTGTAAAGGGCTTCCATATCTTAGCCCAGTCCAGTTTATTGTCCGTAGACTCCTAGATATACCCCACAGTGTCCACAGTGGCCTACCTGATGGACACCTGATGGTGCCTTGTCCCTCCTCAGGTCCACCACCAGTTCCTTTGCCTTTGTTACACTGAGCTGCAGATGGTTCAGATGGTAACAAAGTTGTTCATGGTCTCTATGCACGCAGCCTCATGACCATTGCTGATACATCCAAGTATTGCAGAGTCATCAGAAAACTTCAGAAAATGACAAGTCTCTGTGCAGTAGCTGAAATCCTGAGTGTAGAGAGTGACGAAAAAGGGGGAGAAGGGGCTCCAGTGTTGCCAACCACTCTGTCCAACACACAGTGTTGCAGGTATACATTCTGTGGTCTGCCACTCAGGAAGTCAAGAATCCAGGACACAAATGGGGCATCTACTTGCATCTCCATCTGCTTGTCACTGGCTTGTAGTCCTTGATGTCACTGGGTCGCAGTGTCTTTGCAAGATGTCTTCCACATCATAGGTACCCTCTGGAGACTTAGGCTCATGTTGAAGATGTGATGCAGTACTACACAAAGCTGGTTAGCGCAGGCTTTAAGCAACCTGGGACAGACCCCATCAGGAACTACAGCCTTGTTTGTGTGGAGTCTCTTCAGTTGTCTTCTCACCTGGTCAACAGTAAGACTAATTGTAGAGGTGACAGGTGGCAGAGGGGTGGTTTGAGGTGGGCTGTTGCCGGAGGGGGGCGTGCTGTTAGGAGGTAGAGTGAGGGTGAGTGAAGTGTACTGATGAGGGCCAGCAGCAGAGGAGTCGGGATGGGGAGGACAGAGCCTGCAGTGTCAAATCTGTTAAAGAACAGATTCTTAACATTAGCATACATCAGGTCCAGTGTTCTTTCCTCTCTGGTTGGACAGACCACATACTGAGTGAAGTTAATAATAATGGCCATAGTGACATGACATAGTCATCTGATATAGCGATAAAGGCAAGGCAAGGTTTATTTGTATAGCACCCTTATACACAGTGGGAAATTCAAAGTATATAAAAAGATAAAAAGACATTAAATCAATAACAGACAAAAACATTTAAAATCATTAAGAAACAAAATAGAATAAAATAAATCATTTAAAAGCAATAAACATACAGTATATTTAAAGGAAATAAAGATGAACTCTGATGCCGTCCGGCAGACGATACCGGAGCATCCGAGCCTCCACCACCAGACTCTGCAATAGCTTTGTTCACCAGGCAGTCAGACTCCTCAACTCACTGAGACAGAGCTGAAACTGAACCGCACACCATTCTTCACACCACATAGACCACACCAACACAAACACTGGACTGTAAACCACCCAGCACTCTACACACACACACATACACACACACGCACTCGGCACACAGAGACTGCATCATCCCCATCCTATCAGCAATATTTGCTGCACACCAAGAACTACACTTCTACCTCAGTAACTGCTGTTATCATGCACATCTAGATGTTACAGTATGTTACATATCTCTTGCACCTTATTCCCACCACTCATCTCACTTCTTTGTACCACTTGGTATTGTACTGTCCTGTCCTGTCTGTTGAACTGTCTCTTGTTTATTGTATTTATTGTATTTATTGTACTGTTTGCACTTTATATCGTCCTATTGCATTGCTGCTCCATGTTGCACCTTGGTTCCGGAGGAACGCAATTTCATTGCACTGTGTATCTGTACTCGGTTGTAATGACAATAAAAAGCCTTGACCTTGACCTTGACTTGATGAGAGAAATGCCTTTATAGTAAACAGTGGTTAAACTGAGCTGAAAGCATGATCAAACAGGAACGACAAAGGAAACACACTGTTGTTGACTGAATGACATCATATGCAAATTCGGGTTGACAGAGTGGTGACATAAATGGCCATAAAAATAGTGTGAAAATCCATGCGTTTAATAATATGGCCTGAGTCCAACAACCAACAGCTCAGGTTCATGCAGTGGGGATGGCTGTTCAAAGCAGTGGTGGTGAAATGGGTTGGGTACTCAGCACTGAGGACAGCAGTTCAGGGCAGGTTGGTGGTGGCAGAGTGAAACATCACAGTCATATTTTCTATTTATTACATACAAAAGTGTGCATGTCTGCAGTGTTGTGGACTCTGAGCTGGTCTGTTGTGGTGAAGAGAGAGCAGAGCCAAAAAGCAAAGGGCTCAATTTAATGGTCAATCTCCAACCCTCACTTATGGACACAAGCTTTGGGTAGTGACCGAGAGAATTTAGAAAATAGCTTCCTCCACAGGGTGGCTGGATTCTTCCTTAGAGATAAGGTGCTCTAAAGTATCAGTGGACTAGCTGATGACATGGCATCTTAAACCATCACAGACTTGAAACGTCACATTGGACTTCACCTTGGATTCTGAGCCTCCCATCTCTTCCTCCAGAGTGTAGGAGTTGACCTGAGACTCTAGGACTCCTGATTTCCAAATGAAATGCAAAATTGATTTTCATCAGAAAAAGATTTTGGAGACTTTGGAGTACTGAGCAAGAGTTCAGTTTTTCTCATTAGCCAAGAAAAAAAGCTTCTGACACACTAGTGCAATATCTTGTAGATCGTTAATCCCATTAATCAAGACGGTAGTTCTAATAGATTTCTGTTTAAATTGCAGAGTCAAGTGTAATCAATTGTGACTTTTGTAGTGGCAAAGGGAAGTAACACCTCCCTGGCTTCACTGACTGAAAGCATTAAGTAACGTACTATGTAACTGCTGACTGCTAGCGTGCTTTTGTTCTAAAAGCAGGGTTATACAAATTGTGCATATCAGGTCAGGCCAGGCCAGGCCAGGCCAGGCCAAGGAAGTGGTTTATGTGTTCTTCTAAAAACAAGGCAATACCACAAAGTAACAAATATAATGCTCTTATATAAAGCCATTTCCAAACACTCAGGTGATATGACTACCTTGGTCCCCTCCAGTCTTTTACACAGTAAGCGCACAGACCTGGTCTGAATAATCCACTGGCTAAAAAAAAGAGGAAAAAACCTTTGTTATACATTCTGGGACACTGTTTAAATTGACGCTGGAAGTGAAATAATGAGTATTTACGGAGTGCCTGAGGTGTGTCATTGGCCCCCAAAGCAATCCCATTACCATACAGAAAAGCAAAAGTAAGTCAATAGCTCTCTACACTTAAGCTGTAGTTTAAACATAATACCTCACCACACATGTTCCCCATCATCAACTGCGAATGTGGTCCGGTTGAGGAGTAGCTTAGCAAAGAGGCAACAACAAATGACACTGTAATTAATTCAGCCGAGAGACTATGTTTGCCTACCGTCATCCCTCCAGTGACAGGCGGCTCAGGGCTGCCAGTCTGCTGGGCTCTGTCAGATACTAGAGGCTCATTTCCACCGAGTAAACTTTTAATCAACTTCATCATTTACTGAGAGTATTCCTGGTGCATAGTAGGGTTGTACTAGTTCACCCCATTTATGACTGGGTTTGATTGTTTTTCTGGGCCACAGTTAAATGCTTAATAAAATTTTGGTAGTGATCATCATCCAAACTCATCCTCAATGCCCAACTCTTGTAGCACCATATATCCAGAGAGCAGTTCCACTGCTCCACAACTCAATGCTGGGGGGCTTTATACCCCTGTAGCCCACGCATGACATTAGGTATGGTGCCAAATGTTTATATTCCAGGGAGTTCTTTTTTATAGGCAGTACTTCTATAAAGACACAAGACAAACATTTGGACATATATAAAAAATTAGTCCAGAATGTCCCTCTTATATACAGTGTCTTGCAAAAGTATTCACCTGGCATTTTTTGTTTTGCTACCTCAAATTACCTAGAATTAAAATGGATTAAGTTTTTTTCTTATATGACCACCAACTTAGTGAATTTTTTGCAGATGCATCACATACAATTCAGATAAAAAAAATCAAATACAGGTTGTAAAGTAACAGGTCAAAGGGGGGACAATATTTTCGCAAGGCAGTGTAAACTGCTACTGAAACAAGTTGGAGTCAGATGATACTCAGCTTTCACATCCTCAGATCCTCCCATGGCATCATTAATTTCATGCTTTATTCTAGTAAACTGGAAATGGTGATCATAACTCAGACTGAGAATCTGTTCGGTCTGATTCTCACTGTGCACTCCTGTGTCTTTTTTTGTAGGTCTCTATGGGAACAGCCATACTGACACTTTCTGCAGCCTCTGTGTAATGCATTTTAACTCCTCCAAGACTGGCATGATGTAGATACAATGCATTATGCTATGAATTCATTTTCCTCCATGACAAAGTCCTTGAGTTTGCTGCCACTCCAGAGACATGAACAGTTTCACCTGGTTAGCTGTGTTCCTGTTTCCATGGCAATACTACATGGTTTTTGCTGACCACTTTCTCTCCTCAAAACAAGAAGACTGATATAGCAAAAAAAGCTAAATAAGCCCAAACCTGATTTCCCAGTTTGTTGTATGAAATCCCACTTTCATTTGGATTTTTGAAAGCTCAGTAATAGGAACTGTGATATAGCACAATGTGCTTAGTGGCACATTTTTGACAGTTTTGACTCAGTAGTTCAGCACATTGGATTAGAAATGAAACTAATGACTATGGGGTTAAACTGCATTGAGTGTTGTCTTTAATTGGACAATGTAAACATCTGTACTGAATTATTGTGTCGAGATTACATGCATAGAACTACATGTTGGTCCAGTTTCAGTATTATTTAATGTACACAACAACTACTGTACATTTATGGCATTTAGCTCACGCTCTTATCCAGAGCGACTTACAAGGTTATTCTTATTACAGAGGTGGGCCAGGGTAGTGTTAGGAGTCTTGCCCAATGACTCTTATTGGTGTAGCACAGCATAGTTGCCCAGACTGGGAATTGACCCCAGTCTCCCATGTGGTGTGGTAGCTCACTGGTGGTGTTATCTGTTGTGCTATACCAACCACGTACTGTAAGGTAGTACTGAATCATAGCAATAGCTCTACATAGGATCATATTTTAACCAATTTAAAGAAACTAATATTGAATGCAAATGTTTGGGCACCTCTGGTCAAAATATTAGTTACATTATAAAAGCCTCTTTCTGTAACCAAAATTACCCAGAGTTATAATTCCTAAATCAGTTGTACTTTAAGTTACCATGACTGTGTTCTACCTGTCTCCTAGTGCAAAGTCTGGGAAAGTCTGAGTGAGCCCATTTGTTTATAGAGCAGGCAAGTCTCTAGGGCTTGTGCATAGATGCTGCCCCTTGCCTGAATCATGTGGAACATTTCTGTCATGAGAACACATCTGACACAGAAAATCTCCACCTGTACACTAAATGTGTGAAAAGGCAACTCTGATTAATGTCAGTGTATTTGATTCTCCAGAGTTCATCTATGAAAGTGGTTGAGTTCCAAAAGGCATGTAGTTAAAACTGAAAGTAATTAATGAATACTTTATCAATTTTATAGAAATGTTTGTGATGATGTGAAGGTCCTGAGCTCATCACCATGTACTCGAAACCCCTTAGTGTGAGACATTATAGGTATTGGCACAGGGGTTCATGGACATAGGAATTTATGGTAAACTGGGATGTTGGTTCTGTCACCTGACTCCTTCTCGCGATCACTCAGGTTTGTGAAGGTGGAGTGGATGGATGCCAATGTCTCAGGATGCTCCTATGTTTATGTTACCATCTGGTTCTCTCCTTAGTTAGGATGTTGTAGTCAGATCTGCTGGAGTCACTTGCCACACTCTGGTAATGTTTACATTCTTTGCTCTTCATAAATCTAAACACCAAACTAATTACACCTCTCTACTTTTTCTGAATTAATGATGACCTTGATGAAACATTAACCTTTAGCTCCTCTGCCCCACCTGAGAAGGATCCCTTGCTCCCCTGCCACAACTTCACTTTGGCTTCCAACCTTCTGGCTACTGGACCTGGATTTGTTTCCCACCCTGCCCTGGACATGTTGCCCACCCGTCATCAGAAACTATATGCAGAAATTTACATAGACCCAATATAGTTACTATTTACTACTGTTACTATGTCCACCAGTGAACTAACATTACACAAGTACACCAGAGTATTAGAACAGACGTGTGGGGGTCCAGTGTCCTCTAAATAACTATATATAAGTAGTTTGACCAGAGGAGGAAGGGTTCCCCCCCTTGTGAGCCTGGTGCTTCCTAAGATCTCTTCCTCCAGCTCTGAGGGAGTTTTTCCTTGCAACTGTCACTCTTTGACTTGCTTACTAGGGGGTCTATTTCTATTTCTTATTCTCTGTATCTGTGTTGTTAACCTTTTTGCTTATTTTTTGGTTTCTGTAAAGCTGCTCTGTACCAACATTTGTGAAGAGTGCTATACAAATACATTTTGATTTGATGATTTGATACTTATCTGTTTCCTGTATAAATGGCAGCATGCAAGTCATTAAAGACCGATCTATAATATAAATATTAGCACATACAGTTTACACTTCCACTATTCTTTGAACTAATTATATTTTGGTTTAGTCCAGGGAGGGCTGTAGGGTATTTAAGTGCAGGTGAGTTAATTACAAGAGAGTCACTGGTTAATCTCAACTCAAGTGTTACAGTAGTTACATTGAAAGTTGCTCATAGAGTTCTTAGGTGGTAGCTGTTAGTTCACCGTAGTATTAACTCCTACCAGTATAAATATTGTATATATTGTTTATAGTGATTCCATTTTGTTTGTGTTGAGTGTGTGACTGTTGGCATGGGTGTTTCAGAAATAAACAGTGTTAAAATGACACACCTACCTTTTTACATCTCCTTGACACCTTTATAAGGTAATTTCCTGACCATTCAGGTACACATTACCACAATTAGGCCATTTTCACTAAAAAAGAACTGTTTTGATCTGGTTATGTTGAGACTTATTACAACCTTGGTGTTTTTTAGTGAATCATCCCATGTTTACACCAGTTTTAGTGGAATCGAGGATATGTCACAGAATTCATAATGGACAAAGACAGATGATCAAATGATCAAACACAGATGATTTTGTGGCAATAAGAAGGCGTAGAAAACTACAACATGTGAGACGAATGGTATCTCATTGCTCCCTGCTCATGTACAACTAGATACACCAACAGCGGTTTGCACAGAAAGACCTACTTATCTTTTGTTCCCACTGGAACCTGTTCCACACTGGTGGAAAAGCACCTATGTGAAACCGATGTTTGGACATCCTGTCTAGTCAGCACTTAGCATTCCCTATTTGGTGGAAAGCATTTTGTCTTTTTGACAAGAATTTTTCAGTTCTTGTTTTTCATGCAGAACCTTCTAGTTTTGTGAGATTTGGTCATCTTACTACTCTGTTCTTTTGAGCCACATTGTTTAGGTCAGGAAACTTTGAGAACCATGGCAAAACATTCAGCCTGCTCCATTGTAGATTTTGAGGTGAGTTTATAACCATTGTCCTAGAAGCCCCCCCTCATTTTATCTTTATTTTTTTTTTTACAGATTGTGAGATGTTTGTTTTTGGAAATGTTGCTTAAAGTTATTACTTAATATTAAAAACAACAAAGGCATGTGCACACTTTGGACAAAAATGAACCTGCAGCAAAGTAGTGGAAGTAGAAGGTGTAGAGAAAAAAAATTCTTATGATCTATAAATCTTTTTGGCTTTGAAATGCTGCGGTGAGAGCTTGGATGCCTTTCAGTGGAACTGGATTACTTGTCTTTATCGATAGTGTGACTGCTGAAAGCCACAGAGTTGAGTCTAAATTCAGTGGATGGTGCTTCACCTTGGAGCAGGACAATATACTGCCAAATTGAGAAGTGATAAAGGTGAATATTTTTGACTCACAGAGTCACTCACCAAATGTGAAATGTGACTGAATGTACATTTTACTTGCTTTGATGCTAAGATGTCTGTGCTTCAGGTACTGACTGAGTGCAAAGGACTTGCTACATAGAGCTAAGTTAAACTCCCCAGACAAAGACAGTCATGTGCATCGTTTCCTTTCCGATACTTGGTTACATGTTCTATTGCCTTATTAAAATTGTCACTCATCAGGTTACGGTGACACACTTTTTCTGAATTTGTGGCTTAATTTAATTGTTTAAAATTTATTTTTTTGCAACAAACTGAGCCCCAAGCCAAACCATGGCCAAGATAAAGAGCATTAAATGTAATCAGGAAACTGAACATCACACTGAACCACTGAGTCATTGTGCAGACCTTTTGCAGACATGGTCCATCAAACTCTCTTGCTATGGTCCAAAAACAGAACACTATATTGTACCATGGCACAGAAACTAAGCAACACAATAAACTACTGAATCATGTGACAAAAAATGAGCATAATCACACAAGAATTAAACCAAATCCTAGAAATTGGGCACTAAACGGGACCATCTAACAACGGAACAGAAAACAAGCAGCAAATTGAGCCATTATATCATAGGCTAGCAACCGAGCCCCAAACCAAATCATGGCCCAGAGACCGAGCAACAAACCAAATAATCGAAACATGGCCAAATAATGTGAAATATGGGAGCCTTTACGCTCTTAGTACTTACCCTAAATTAACATAATTACTCAAACTGGCTGAATAATAACCCACAGGTATGTGTGATGAGCTCAGAGCAGCAGGGATGGATAGAAGTGTTATGTGGAGATTTCTCCCAAAAGTTACCCTTGTGAAAAGAAAATTTCTGTCTTTCCAATCCAGTGAAACAACCCTAGCTACACAGCCTCCAGGATATTCACTCTCCTTCTGCTGCTGTGAAAAAATGGTTATATCATGAATAATCCTCTCTTTTTTATAGGTTCTTAGAAATTCTGTGTTTGGGTGGGCAGTCAGGGAGCACCAGGCTTTAGCTGATGGATAATTAAAAAGATGATGGTTTGTGTTGTGACCTTCTCCCACACTCACCACACACTACTTCACTACAGCGTGAGCAACGTGTGGACAGCACACACACAAACCCCGCTTCACTGCACAGTACAGTAGCCCATGTGTTTAAAAAGCCGTCTTCATGCTGTCTGTCACTAACAGATTCCCCCAAGGAGGCTCAGGATAAAAAGAGGTGTGAACGATAGCTTCCATCTCTGACTAAAATTACGGCTCTAAATGTTAATGAATTTAAGAGGAGTGAGAGAGAGAGAGCTCTGGCAGGTAGATCACTCATCCTCCTTTTAACAGAGGCCTCTGCTTTTTCTCCTCCTGCCTCCTCCTGGAATAATTATCAGTTAATTTCCTGCCAGCAGCAGAAGCGCTGACAGGTAGGTGGCTGTGTACAACACCGGCTAAGGTGGATGGCTGGGGTGGTAGATGGCAGTCAGCACTCGGTGAACTCACTTCACAAATACACTACATGGGTACTGGAGCATTGCTATGAGGATTTGATTGCATTCAATGGCAAGAAGCTTAGTGAGAAGATGATGTGGGATGATCACCACACACCCCATCCCCAACTTCTTAATACATCCCAAAAATGTTGGATGGAGCATCATCATTCTAGAGAATACAGTTCCAGTGCTCCGCAGCGTAATGCTGGTGGGCTTTATGCTCCTTTAGCCCACACCTGACACGAGGCATGTTGCCAATACAGTACCAGTGTAAAGTTTGGACACACCTACACTCTTCAATCCTTCAAGGAAAACTTATAAGAATGTACTTGTCCAGTTCTGTACATATTTTACAGTTTCTAAGCTTAATGGCCACACTTCAGATCAGATCCTCACAGCATGGCATCAAAGTCTAGTAGAAAGCGTTCCATGGACATGGACAAAATCTGATTTTAACATCACTGTCAAAAAGAAGCATTTTTAATATGTTTAATAATGTGTGTCCAAACGTTTGACTGGCACTGTAGGTTCATGGTTCTCTGATTCTAAGTCCTATTCTACTGGCAGTACTTCTCTACAAGGAATAGTCAAGCTGTCTGTGTGCCTTTACACATCTGTGTCAGCAAAGGGTGCAGCTCAGAGTGAGCTGAGTGTATTGATTAGAAGGGTTATCCACAAAAATTTGGACATAGTGTATTTGTACTTTATGAACACTGCAATTCTGTGAGGTGTCACCGCATTATAAACCTGGGAAGAAGCAGTTATCTCCAGCGAGTTCTGACTAAGAGGAAAAGAAATTCTTAATGTTGATGTTAAACAGAAAAGTATATTGAGGTTCTACCATGGAAAAAATGAATTTTGTCTAGGACTTTTTCATTTTTCATTTTTTTCATTTAATTTTCCTCAAAATCCTATATAAATCCAATGTGAATATAATTAATTATGTAACTATACATATAATTAGTTATTTAATCAGTTATATAATCAAGTAGTATAACTTAAGACTTGTATGGCTAAAGAACAGTAACCGTCCCTTTCTTGTAATGCATCAATCTACAGTTAAATTCTTTCTCTGATTTACATTCACTAGACCCAGCATGGTATTTGCCCTTGTAGGTGAACATCAGTCCCTTTTCAGTGAGTCTGTAGCAATGATACAGCATTCATTAGAAAGATACAGTTCAGAACATCTCTTTCCAGCTCTTTGTCAACCCCAGAGAACATTAATATTGCACTGAATGGGGAAGGGTATGCCTATAATCACCCAGAGTCATTTACAGACCAAGCAGTGGGAGTGTTTGACTGATGGGGCATTCTGAAGAGGACTGAGTTAAGTCCACCCCCCTGCTGGGCCGTAGTGCTCTATAGAGAGTCACATCACACACATCACCACATCACACTGATCTTTTTTCTGCCAGTGGCTTCAGAAGTGCAAAGAATCACACTCTGTGAGCACCCTTTCTGCAACCAGACTCACAATGTATGTGTCATAATGCTAATTAAACTTATATATTTGGGTTGTGTTTGATCTTGCAGGCCTGCATTTTTTTCGGTGCTAATTAAAAGATGCCATTTTGTTTCCATTGCTATGGCAGCGAGCTACACTTTATGCCCAAATTTTGCTGACACAGATGTGCAAATGCACATACTGTTGGTTTAGTCCATATAGAGAAGTGCTACCAGTAGAACAGGACAGAACATCTACAGTAGCCAGAAGGTGGCTCAGGGTGACTCAAGGTGACAAATATTTTGGGGAGCTTATATTTATACGTATCACCCTAACATAATGAACATCTCCTTGTTTCTGCATTGACTGTCAATTTAATCATGTCCCCTTACCATACAGGAGCATTTTGCCGTTTGGCCTGTCTCAATAATTTTAATGACCGTGATATGACCCATTGTGTTTAATTGTGTTTATTTGAGCCAGTTGCATTGTTCTGTTCTGTTCTCTTGTCTGAGCTTGAGTCTGTAAGCAGACGGACATCTGTCATGTAGGAAACAAGTGCAGTGCTCCATACACGCCCATGCACACAAAGCAGACTAACTGTAGTACTAACTGTCCATCTGTTTCTCTGCACACTTTGTTGACCTCTTTCACTCTGATCTTCAGTGGTCAACAGGACCACCACAGAGCAGGTATTATGTGGGTGGTGGGTCATTCTCAGCACTATAGTGACACTGAGACAACAGTGGTGGTGTGTTAGTGTGTGTTGCAGTGGTACGAGTGGATCAGACACAACAGTACTGCTGGAGTGTTTAAACACTGTGTCCACTCACTGTCCATTTTATTGCACACTCCTAATATTTGGTCCACCTTCTCAGGCCAGCAGTGAGACGGGGATTAAAAACTGCTGTATTTCACTTGCACCAGCACAACACATTCTAGCACACCACCACCATGTAAGTGTCACTGCAGTGCTGAGAATGACCCACAATCCACATAATACATGCTCTTTTGTGCTCCTGTGCTGTCCTCATCAGTCAAGTTCAGGGTGAAAGGAGGCTAACAAAAATGCAGAGAAACAGATTGACTCCAGTCTGTAATTACAGAACTACAAAGTGAATTCAGAAACAAGGAGGAGGTCATAATGTTATGGTTGATCGGTGTATGTAGATTTTTATGGGTTGCCTGAAATACTTGTGTAGGTGTAGCTTTTTAAACCCTGACTTTCAGTAAATTTTTATTAAATATCTGTTTCATAAATGATAAATAGTTGTGAATTCAAGCATTGATGGCTGCGTTGTAGCAAGGGGCTCTCAACCTTTTCTGCCTCACGGCCCTCGTGTTTATAACTGTAATAATGACCAAAAATAAAACAAATCTCAATTTTTTTAAGTAAAATTGTCTTTAATAATGTTAAACTGATCATGTTTAATTTTGTCTTTCTGTCTCTTCGGCAGGTATTATTTGCTCATTTCTATTAATGCTTATATACTGTTAATAGTTTGAACGCAATGGACCTTATCCCTGAGGATGATCCTGCAGACCACTAGAGTGTGTTTCACAGCCCACAGGTGGTCCCCGGGCCATAGATTGATAAACTCTGTTCTAGCAGATGTTTGCCTGTTTTACTTCATGGTAGTAAAGCATCTCATCAATACTAGTATTATAAAATATTATGAAGTATTAACTTTGTTTTAGCATTTATTTTTTTTAAAATTTGGATTGTTATGGTTTTGACCTGTCCTGCCTTTTGTGCAACTCTTTTGGATTCTGCTTTTCCCAATACTTTTTCACACAGTGTTACATCAGAGTTTAGTTTGCTGGATGATAAATACTGGTGTATTCTAGCCCTCATTCCTGGGTCCTCACAGATGACCGTACTGTCTGGACATCCTGCACCACTGAACTGGAGTCAGCCCTTCTGTTTGGGGAGGAGGGGAGCATGTGTGAAATACAGCTGTAATTTTCATCAAGTGAATCAAACCAGCAGGATCGTGACTGTGTGGGATTCACTGCGAATCGCTTTTTCATCAGATATATTCCATCACACATGGCGGATGCATCTAATCAGATGTGCCTACATTCAATTTTACAGTGAGATTGTAACAGCTCCAATCGTCAGGAAGAGATGTGTAGTACAGCATGCCTGGAATCGAAACTCAGTGAAATCAAAACTCCAGCAGGTGACAAGACAGATCAGTGCATTTCTGCTCTAGGCAGTAAAACACTATATATAGTCATATATAGACTTTATGGACAAAAGTATTTGGACACCTGCCCATTCATTGTTTCTTCTGAAATCAGAATTTGTTGGAGTAACTGTCTATAGTGTCCAGAGAAAACTTTCTGCTATTTTTAATGGAGCATTTCTGGAGGATTTGTTTGCATTCAATGACAAACTTCAGGTCAGGATGTTAGATGATTACCACCACACCTCATCCCCAACTCCCCAGCCCTTTGAATAACTATATCTTCTTATTTTCATGGTGGTCAATATGGAAATGTAGTAATGATTTTTTTAAATAGTGTGTTACTTTTTATGTTAATAGTATACATTCTCTCTGAAACATGTTATCAAGAAAATTTGATTAAAAAGCATCAGGCTTTGGAAACACCATATCACTTTGAACAATGTGTCATTGTGAACATGCAATTTCATACAATTATTATTATTATTATTATTATTATTATTATTATTATCATTAACAATAATTAATTATTATTATTATTAATTATTAATTATTATTATTATTATTATTATTATTATTATTATTATTATTATTATTATTATTACTACTAGTAGTAGTAGTAATAGTACTAGTAGTATTAATAATAACAGTAGCAAAAAACCACACCAATAATAATAACAACAATAATAATAATAATAATTAATGTGAGTATTTCCAGCTTTGCAAAAAACCTGTGCTGTACTGAACAAGCAGGCAGTATAGAGCAGAACATCGTGTCTCACCAGAGAGAATAATTATGCTGACTGAATTACCTTCTTCTCACCTGTTCTGCACTTATTTCAAGGTGAAATCTGCTGGAAATAGAAAACTGAAATATCGTCAATGAATTTCTAAAAGCGACAAAAGTGTGCTGCTTCCATATTTGCATATATATGTTTGGAGAATTTGATTTTCTCTTCCTGTCGGCATGACTGCTCTGCATAATTTAAAGCATTTATTCATATTAATAAACCCTATGACAAAATCATTTATTGTTGTAGCTGTGCTGCTGGCATTGTTAAGGAGCTGCTGCTTTTATGTCAGTGCTGTACAACACACATTTATTGTAAAAAAATAGCTCAGTACCAAAGAACAGACTGTTAGAAGACATTGACTGCAGTAACAGCTGCTGTGTTAAAGTCCATTAACCCACATGGACACCCAAAATTCAGTTTCTTCAAACGGTGTCTTATTTTGACTTTTTATTATTATAATTATGGATATAGTTTGGGTTGTACATTTTTCTGGGCCATTCTCCTGCATCATTATATTCAAGTAAATCATTGTATAATCATTGTATTGAGGTGTTTTAATATACAGTAGTGCCATTTCCACGTGTATAAAATAACTGAAGTGCTAACTGAATTCCAGCATTGTACTGGGTACTGTAATAGGCTGACACTGTTGCAAAGACTTACATGCAAAAGAGGTCAAACTTCATATTAATGCCTATAGATTTAGAATGGGATGTCCTGTAGATGCGATGTGTAAGTGTCCCAAAAGTTTTGTCCATGTAGTGTACATACATACATACATACATACTCACAAATATGTGCAAAATCCATTCACATTTTAATCTTCTTAAAGTGTAAAAGCAACATATCCAACTAGCGTTTTAATGATTCAGATGTTTGTGCACCTGTGCACATTCCTCTGTACTCACTGTATTTGCTGTCTAGTCTGTAAAACTATCCCATTTTTCACCATTGCTGACCCAGAGGTAGCTTTGACCCTGTGCTGTCCACACCCTGCCCTAATGACCTCCATGCTGGGCCGTTGACAAGTGCTGTCTCCTGAGGTCATTGTCTCTTTGGCCCAGGCCTTCACGCATGGCTGCAGTACTTGTGGCTCTGTGGCCTCCTTTTTACCGCAGGTGGTCAACTGGGGGAATCATAGTCGCTCTCTCACACACTGAACCACCAGAGATCTAGACATGCTCACAGTCTTCACACATGCTTAAAGGAGCCATGCACTACAGGTGTGTGTTTTGAATGTATGTGTCATTAAATGCCTTCATTGCATATTTAAACTGTTGTTATATGTGGTTATATGCGCATATTTTCCACCCTGATATTTTACGCTGGAAATAAACAGACTGATTTGATCTCATTGTCTTTACAGCAACAGCTCACAAAACCCATGTATTATAGCCTAGTTTTAACACTGTAACAAAAATGCTTTTCGGAGTCTTATCGGATAGTGCTGCTACCCTCTCATTGTGTCCTTTCAGCATGATGTGTTGAAGAGATTGGAGCCAGTTAGCTTTCAGCTTTGCATGGATCAGTGTTTGCTCCCCCAGATTCTTACTTTGTTGAGTTTCAGCTCCCCTTGTTCAGACACTGGCACAGGAAAAAATGTGGTCATAGCAACCTGTATTCACATAACTACCAGAATCTGAAGGTGATGACCCACTCTCCAGCTTCTGCTGGAGAGTTCTTGTGTCTGCCATCAGTATGAGTTGATTTGAAGAAGTTCTCTTCTTTGGACTGGCAGACTTTTCTGAAGATGATATTAATGGAATTCCATTGCCAGCAGAGTTAATTGATGATTGATTAAACCTTATTTCGCTTCTGTGTTTTGCAGTTCCTGATTTATGCGATATGCCATTGGGATGGACCAGCTTATTTTGTTTGCATAAATTCAGAAGTAGTCTTGGAATTTTTACTTACTTTATTCAAATTTAGTTTTGCAAACACTGCTACTTTACAGTGTTTTACAGAATTTAATCTAATATAATGAGATGTGGATGGTGTCAATAGCAAGGAAGAAATAGTGCTCAACCATAACTGATTTTAAAAGGAGACTCTGTCTCTTTTTGCACAAAGCCATGTTTTCAGACACTTTCCTGATTATCCGTATGGTTCTTAAGGGCCAGGCATAATTGTGAGAGGGATTTAGAGCAGAAATGCATCTTCAGTAACTATAAGCTTCAAGCAGAAATGGAGTAGTACTCAGTTTGCATCCAAAATGTTCTTGTAGAGAGTCTTACTGAAGAACTAAAGAAGCTAGATGGCAAACATATTAGACAAAAAAGAGCATCAGTTAACTTATCACTTAATACACTATTTAAACAAGACTTTCTCAACACAGAATGACCCATGTTCTACATCTGCCTTTTGGGAGCACTTGTAGTGCAATTATCAATTGTTTCTGGGACAGTATATTTTACCCCTACATTATCCCGTCTAATGAATGCATTCAGCAACTTTAAGTTGCTGTTGCTGACACAGATGTGCAAATGCACACAGTGCTTTCCTATTCCCTGAAGAGAAGTATATAATCATGCTGATAATCATGAAACTATTTGCACCACGTTTATTGCAAGACAATGGTTAGAGAGGTATAAAGCCCCTTGACATTGAGCTGTCAAACAGTGGAACTGTGTTTTACGGAATGATGCTGCCCTATCTGATACTTTTGGGAGTTGCGGATGAGGTGGGGTGGTGATCATACAATATACTGAGCTCACTAACACTCTTTTCACTGAATGCAATTAAATTTTCAGAACAATCCTCCAAAATATAGTAGAAAGCCCTTCCTGGATAATTGAGACAGTTACTCCATTAGAAGCTGGATAAAACTGCACATCATTGTGGGCTAGTTTCTGCTGTCTCTTTAGCATTTCCATTAGGACTTTCCATCTGTGCTCTCTTTGCGTAGCATCATACAGAACAGTGACCATTACACAGAAGGTATTTTTGTGTAATATGTTATAGACAGAAGGCCATTCAGTTGAGAAAGAGAAAAGAATAATGCCAGTCCTGATTTTCATAGTAAGCATATGTAGCTTTGGTGTTAATCGCATGCAAGGATTTTGTGAACAATAGTGGGGGAACTACTCGTTCTGGGTGAATTAATAAGGGTAATAACAGGGGTTGTTTATGTGTGTGGAGAATCAGGGCCAGTGCTCAGGAAGAGTTCATTGTTAGTTGCAAAGCATTTTTCTTCTTGGTTGGATTCTCCCACAAAACAGGTGAGCGTCTTTTCATATTTAATACATAAACTAGATATTGTTTACAGAATTGTAAAACAAAGACTGCTTGGCTGTAAATAAACATCGTAGAGGAATGTTTCTAGCAGTTGCTGTTAATAATTACTCTGCAGTCTGGGATTTCTTTATGATCATGATGCAACATTGCAGTATAATAACTGAATTTTTCTCCTTGAACTTGGTAAAGCATTGAGAAATAAACTGGATATCAAAACCACATTTTCTGTTCCTTTTTACCAAATCAGACTATTTTAATGCATTTTTAGCCCATCCTGGTACAGTGTAAACCATTCACACCAAGGAACCTGACAGAGGTAGTGAGTAATAGCTTTGGGAATATTTGAAGGTGGGTTATGGATATTGCTGTGTGGATCTTTGTCCATTAATATTTATGACATTTTAGACTGAGGCAGCGTATTGAATATTTATAATAGCCGCATGTGGCTGTATCACACAGATGACGACTGGGACTCTTTTTTTGGAAGAATTCCATGGAAAAGCACAAAAAAGCAGCTTAAACCTATTATTTATATCAAATGTATGGCTCATCTCCTTCCAGTCCTTTTACCTTTCAGATGGCTCATTTCCTAAATATAACCCCTCTCCCACCTTCAGCCAAAACCTGAACCCTTCAAGTATAAACAAACCATTTAGAGATTTTAAAAGCTGCTTCCTTATGTCAGTGAATATTGGTTCTTGCATTAATAGCTCATAATTTCACAGCCTGTAGGTTTTAAAAATGCAGCCCGACCTCAGCACCTGCTTTCTTCTCTGCTGGAACCAGAAGGAAATAACAGACCTGTCATAAAACCTTATTTAGCGAAAATGTCTTTCAGACACCAACCAGTCCTTTTCTAACAGGTCTGGATTCAGGCCCAAGCATGAAGTGGATGTTTATTAAAACCTAAAAGCAGTGTGTATTTGGATTTAGGGTCGTTTGAGAAGGGTCAGCTATGACCACTGCAATCATTGACAATGAAAGGCATATTGTCTCCAAAATGACAGAAAAAGAAAAAGGCCTTTTGAACTTTTCAATTGAAGTATAAATTGACAGAAAATTTGGAGCCTTCCTATTGCCCCATTCATTATAAAATAGATAGATCTCTTTGCACTACATCTCAAAATGATCATGGATACTTTAATCCAATCCTCACAGCAGTGTTCTAAAAATCTAGTTGGAAGCTTTCACTGGACAGTAGAGACAGTTACTTCCAGAAAAGAAGGAACCGTGAATGAGCATGTGCCCCAATACGTTTGTTGCATGAACCTTGCATTTTGCTGCACTGGGGTACACTTGTATACAACAGAAATAACAACAAAAGCTTCTTGACTGCACTTTTGAATTTTAACTGGTCTAATGTATTGTGTAACAACAAGCCGTACTGACAACAGACAAGCTGTTTTTGGTTATTTAGACATTGGAGTTGAGTCATATTCTTGGCAAGGATTTCACATATGAATCTGTAAGACAACAAAAATACAGCACAGTTTTCCTCGTACACTAAATGTAGCTGGACCTTTGTACTATGAGCATATCTCCATCTCTAGTTGGCAAGCAGAGAAGTTCTCTGCTCTGATCTGGTCTAGGTGAAGATCAGGTGAGGGTGCCTGTATGAACAGAAAAAAAGGTAAACTGACCATAGGCTTGTCCCAATATCTGTTTTTCTTTGAATGTTAATCAATATGGACAAAAGTGTTAGTGCACCTGCTCATCTATGAGATCTATGAGATGTTGGTACTTTGCTGTTAGTATTTGAATGCATTTAGCCACAAGAGCATATGTGAGTTCAGGATGCTGGATGATCAGCACCCCAGCTCATTCCAAAAGTACTGGATGGAGCACCATCATTCCAGAGAACACAGTTACACTGCTCCATAGCTCGATGTAGGGGGTCTTCTAGCCCACAGCTGGCATTACATTACATGTTGGCAGTAGGTTCATATTTATCTGCTCCAGAGAGTCCTATTCTTTTGGCAGTTCTTCTCTACAGGGACTAGACAAGCTGTGTGTGCATTTGCACATCAGTGTCATCAATATATGCAATGTAAATCAGCTGAATGTATTCATTAGAAGGGATGTCCACAAACATTTGGCCACATAATGCATATTGTCCCAGAAATAATAGTGATAAACATTATTATTTTCATTTTGCCACTGATATAATGATAATGTAATGACTATATAATGGTATTATTTTACAATTACACCCCTTTACAGAGCAGTGCACAGTTTGTGAGATGTGCATTATTTATGCTCTCAGGCAAAAGCATTTATAATAGCCAACTATTGGAAAGGCCTCTCTCTAACTGCAGTTTTTTGTTGCCATCTTGGAAAACTGGATGAGATGTTGAGATACATTTGGACTCACTTTTCTAAAATTTCTGCTGGAATTCTGCAGTCATTGATAAGACACCTGTTAGCTTGAAGTAACACTTCTTAACCTGTTGCAGTCTGTATGGATATGTTGAATCATTGTTTATTGTGCATGCTGTGCGCTTTTCCTACATCATAGATGGTGTTGCTGCTCACCAGGGGTGTGTGTGTAGACATCATAGAGACTCGTGTCTAAGCATGCGCTGTGTCGCGCTTGTTTTTGGCCATTAAAAAGAGGGGGTGGGTGGGGGTTGGTGGTGTTTTTTATGTAAACAAACATTCAAAGGGCCATAATGGAGGTCAACTAAAATTCTTGAGGTCATGTTATTTGAGGGTTTGCATAATTTTATTTGCAGAACATTTTCAAATTTAAACATTTGATTTTATAAATTGTGAAGCAAACAGCAAATCTGCCAAAATAACAGAAAACTGTTGCATAACTATTCATCCCGCAAAATTCATGACTTTCTAGGGCGCCCCTTTGTGGCAATTACAGCTGCGAGTTGCTTTGGATAAATCTCTGTGAACTTGCCATATCATGGCAAAACTGCTCTAGCTCTTTCAAGTTAGATGGTTTCTACTGGTGTACAGCAATCTTCAAGTCAGACCACAGATTCTCAATTGGATTAAGGTCTGGGCTTTGACTTGGCCATGCCAGTACATTTACACTTTTCCCATTAAACCACTCAAGTCTTCAACAGAATGCTTTGGGTCATTGTCCTGTTGGAAGGCATTATTGTGGACTTATTGTGGTCTTATGGACTGATACTCAAGTCTCTGCTTGGGAACTCTTCAGCTCCTGAGGGTCACTTTTGGTGTCTGTGCCGCCTCTCTGATTAATTACCCGGTTTGAGAGTTTTGGTGGGCTGCCCTCTCTTGGCAGGTTTGTTATGGTACCATGTCCTTTCCATTACGATAATGGATTTGGTAGTGCTCAGGGGATCAGAGATACTATTTTTTTGTAACTCATCCCTGACTTGTACTTCTCAACAACTTGTCCCCGACTTGTTTGAAGATTTCCTTTGTCATTATGGTGTTGTTTGGTTAGTGGTGTCTCTTGCTTGGTTGTTTCAAATTCTGGGGCCTATATATACTGTATATATATAGGTGTATATATACTGACAGATCATGTGACACATATTCACATGCCAATTTTCAGTTTTTTTATTTCCAAATATATTTTTATATATAGATTTTTCTCATTTCACTTAACCAAATTAGAATATTTGTCCAGAGTAATAACATACAATTCAGATAAAAAAACCCATTTAAATACTGGTTAAATACAGGTGATTAGGCGAACACAGACACTCTGCTTGTTTCAAATTGACATTTTTTTTAGCTCAAGAGGAGTATTTCCTAAGATGTTTCCTAAGATGTTGCCTCTGCTTAGCAAAGCTTATTACATGGGTTCAAAGCAACAATAAGGGATTTGTTAAGCTGATTTTGTTTACAAAAAATTAACAGCGTCTACCCATTGATGTGCAAAGATTACACCTATAAGATGCTTCATCTGCCAAGTATGTTTTCATGCTTTATTTTCAGGCAGAATATGAGAGGTTTTTAATATTGTGTTTATCAACAATGAAAATGTAAACAAATTGTGCCTGAAATGTTTATTGAGTGGCTGCTAGTTTTCACAGCCCAGTCCCTTTGGTCTCTTATACTTGTCTGGAATATGTGAAGCTACTTTTTGGTTATAGGATCATGTTTGAATTTCACTCGACCACATTAAATGCCAAGTGTTAACACACCCAGAATGCTCTGTTGAAAAGTTGACATGACAATACCATTATAAATGCTGGTTTCTCTCTTATTTTATTATTATGTAGTTATTATTGATCATAGTGCATTTTTAAATGAAGCAAATAAATTGAGTTGAGTTTCTGAGTAATAATTATTTTTGTTGTAAAGGTGTGTGCTTGGGGATTGGAACATCATCAGGAAATGGGGGAAGTGGCAGTGGGGGGTGGAGGTGGGGGGATTGCAGTGGCAGTAAAGTGTGTGTTTCTGACCACCGATTTCAAGAGGAAAAGGGGGGAAAAAACACTCTCAGGCACAAATAAATCTTTCACACTTGACCAAACATTAAAATAAACTCTAAAATCATACAGTCCTGTCTGAAGAAAGAAATGAGCTCAATTTCAATGCAAGGCTGTGAAGTGTCAAACTTGCTTGTTGATCAGTGCATCTATGAATATAAAGTCAAAACAACTTATTAGAATTAAAATGAAAGATTGTACCAAACAAAAGTGACAGGGCAGTTTGCTCTTGCTCTGTTCTTATAAGAGTACAATAGCTCATTAAAAATTCATCATAAAAAATCTCAATACCTCAAGATCTACTCTGTGTCTTATGAGCTAGCTTTGGAATGAGCATACTGGTGTGTTAATATAACTGGTATTATGACTGAAACTGGTGTTACAAACTGACCAGCCATAGCATTAAAACCACCAGAACAGTTGTGATCTATTGAATTATGGACTCCACAAGACCTCTGCAGGTGTCCTGTATTATCTGACACCAAGACATTACAGCAGATCCTTTTATTTCTGTAAGCTGTGAGGTGGGACCTCCACCAGCATCATGACATGACCTAGACATAAATTATTTTCTAATCCAATAAAAAGATTAATTTCATAAGAAAGGCAATTGCCATTCTCAGTGTTTTGCTAAATTAAGCCCACAACATCTCCAGAATGCCATACAGTGAGACCTGGTATCCCAGACCTACTCTACTCCAAGCTCAATTCACAGGACTATCACTCAACCACCTTCATAATTGTAGAACCACATTGGCTTCTCTGGTGACTCAGGCTGCACTAGCACTTTTGATGCCTGCATAGTACAATAGCTGATTGGTGTATAATATACTATACTATACTATAATATAATATAATATAATATAATATAATATAATATAATATAATATAATATAATATGTGGATTAGATAAATATTTACAAAAGATCCCCCTAAATGTAATGCGTCATCTTGTTTTGTTTGTGGGGCAATATTTTAATGTATATTTTATAAACAAAACCAGAACTTAATCACATCAAATAGAAAACGATGATGATTTCATGATGATTAGAGTTAATACGATTATTTCAGAATCATGATGTTTTGAAATGTCACATCAGCCAATATGTTTGCTTGTTAAGGATAATAGCATCGGAAAGTGTATTGAAAGAATAGTTGGTGACCTTTGATGCTTTGTTGGACAGTAAGCCACACGAGACACTACAGCCACAAGGCTTTGCGTGCTAATATCAGTCACAGTGTAGAACAACAGACTGCATCCATATTTTGCTGATATGTTCATTTCAATTGAGATGTTGATGAGACTCAACACAGAATTTTATTTATTATATTAATAAACATCACAGTAATTCGTCTTACAGGGTAAATTCAGACTGTTGTAATTTTCATTGTAGGCTGGATTGGTGTGTATGTGTGAAAATGGCATGCCCTTCTGATAGTACAACTGCATGGGTGTCGTGCTCCCAAAATACTGCTTTGCATTTTTCATGAGATCTTGGAGGGTATCTGTATCTCCTGTTTCAGCTCACTTTGTTTCAGACAACCTCTGTGTCCTTATCTACAATCAAGGATTTCTTTGAAAATTTAATCTTTCAGTTTATGCAACTGCCTGGTGAGGTTTCTCAGACTGTGTGCAAGAAAAAGGGCTCTAGTGGAAGTGATTTAGACCTTATGCCTTTTTATATATATATATATATATATATATATATATATATATATATATATC
>CM067505.1:28722308-28826425 GCA_034509495.1 Acestrorhynchus altus
GTGTGTGTGTGTGTGTGTGTGTGTGTGTGTGTGTGTGTGTGTGTGTGTGTGTGTGTGTGTGTGTGTGTGTGTGTGTGTGTGTGTTTAATCCATGAGCTGGATGTGTTTCAGGAGGAATCAAGGTATGCAAAGATACAGACATGAACTTGTTTTCATACCTTGTCAGGACATGAGGTCATGCATATTTGTCCCATATAGATTATACCTTCACTGTGCCTCACAAAACTTGTATCTCCATTTATGTGAAATATATATATATATATATATATATATATATATATATATATATATATATATTAATTTTTATTGTACTATAGCCTGTTCTAATTTCTGCTGTCAGTAGATCATACCAATAGACCATACAATATAATGCAAATGATTGGATATACTAGTAAATTATTTGTTAATTACTTTATTAAAATGAGTTAATGAGTTGTCTGCAGCAGGAGTCTTATCTGCAGCAGTCCAGTCTTATCTGCAGAGGATCAATAAAGCTGTATGTTGTCATACCAGCAGTACAGAAGTGCATGTGATCTGCTGAATGAGGATAGACCAACTGATTACCAAATTTGGAATCAGGTAGAGTCCTCATTGAATGAAATTAAAACCTGCAGCCACACCAGTGTGGTTAAAACTGGACACCCCTGTTCTACCAGAAACAGAAATTTTAATATTGTGTATTATTACAAATGTTATTTGCTATTTATTTGAAGCATTAAATATATTGACAGAAATGACCGTAAACTCACAAAGCAATTTATAAGGAACAACTGTACACTTACAAATGGGTCTTTGAAAGATGCCATAAAAGAGCCATAATTTTTTTTTGTAAATGAAATGAGTGTGAAGCACATTTAATAAAGAAGTACAGATGTATGTTCGTTTAAATGCATCCAGTGAACTGCATTCCTGCTGAGGGAAATACTTTGATGAAAGTGGCCAACAGAGAACGGTCAGACTGGTTGGAGAAACTAACAGTATACTTCAGTTGTAGTGGGATTATATTTACATTTACATTTATGGCATTTAGCAGACGCCCTTATCCAAAAGTGCTTTGCTGTTCACTCTAAAATATACTTAGCCAGTAGACCAGGTTAGAATCCAGAGATTCCTCAAACTTAGATCCTGTCTAAAACAAATATCAGATTGGGGACTAACAAGATTCAGAATAAATCTTTATGGAGTTAAATACTCTTGAAGCAGATGTGTTCAGTTTGCATTTGAACACAATGAGGGACTCAGCTTTTCGGATCCCCAGGGGAAGTTCATTCCACCATTTTGGTGCCAGAACAGAAAAGCGTCTGGATGCATGTTTTCCTTGCATCCTTGCTTTTATATAGACAGCAGCAATGTCTATATCAATGCAGCACAATGTTAACTACTCTTACACCCTCTGACAGGCAACCAGCTTATAAAACGTAGTGGAATGCCAAACAGTAGGTAGTTTATGGAGAAAGACAACACAGTGACAGTGAAAAAAGTATGTAAAAAGTTGGTGCCAGAAACTAATGAGCCTACAGGTCATTGAATATTATTGAATCGTCAACTGTACATAATCCTCAAGGTAACGTAGAGGATGACCTTCATGAAATGGAACAATTTGGTATTTGCATCATGAAGCAACTGACTGCTGAGTGCCCAGGTTTCCCAAAATAGCTGTTCTTGGTTTTTGATTCCAGTATGATGTCAGAGGTTTGGCACATGTGTTTTTGGACATGATTTTTCATATAAAAGTGCCAACAACCCATTGTATTTATTTTTACTGGCAATTCATTTTCCTCACCATCTTCTAACGGCTACTTACCATGGCACAACGTCTCTTAAACAGGTTTTATGAACATGAGAACATGAAAACAATGAGTTCAGTGTTCTTCAGATGTCATCCAAGTCAGAACTGAATCCAGTATTATTGGGGTGTAGAACAGGTGTTTCATAGCATGGAAGTGCTCCTTAAAAATCTGTGATGCAATCATTTCAACATGGACTAAAATCTCAAAAGAGAAATATTTCCAGCTTTTTGTGGAAACCAGCCAATGAAAAACTGAAGCTGTTTTTAAAGTAACAGCAGGCCCTACCTGGTATTTGTGTGTGATGTTCCGAATTAAGTGCTTGTTTAGTGTATACTGTGCCATAACTCTAATGCTTGCATTGTGTCATGTTTAATAACATAAAATATGTACTACACCATTAGACATTACCAAACTGACTTTTGGCCTTAAATGTACTGGTAAATAAGCCTAAATGGCAGACATAAAAATTAGGCTGTTCCATGAAGCATTTAAAAATAGCTGAGATGCCGAAGAGACATTTCCAACGAGTTGTCCCTCACACATTTAATCAGACACAACAGATAATTTCAAGCTCCCCTCCAAAAGTAATTAGCTCAGTACTTATATCTCTTTTGACCAGTGGGAAATTAGGTCCTAATTAGCCTAATTTGTCTATTAATTTCTTTTTTATCATTGAGATGTTGCATTAAGGGATTGAGAACTCCAAAAACCCAAACTGTTTCACTTTGGTGATAGGGAAAATATGTTCCTGAAGTAGTTTTAAGTTTTATTCTCTTTCTTATTTTTTTTTTTTGTGTGACCTCAAAGAATGACTGCTCACCACATGTTTGACCAATGATTTCTTAGCACAAACAACAGAATTGCTTAACTTCTCATTCAGAATCCATGTCCTGCACTTTTTACAGGTTAAATGTTCTATATGTGAGTTTTGGCTTTCTCCAACTTTGCTGTGCTCTCAGACTTGCTCAGAAGCTTCAGTGGTCATTATTAATTCATGGACCCTTCTGGCAGGCTTCATACACCCTCTAGAGAGCTGCTAACTCCCCTGTTATTCACTCCAGCTTTTCTTCAGGTAACACTCACAGGGACCATTGAGTTTCCCTAGCAGAAAACTTCATGTCTCACTGGAATTTCAAATCATGCCACAAAAGCAGTCATGAAAATAGCTGTACTGCAGTGCAAACCTTGACAGAGAATGTAGGGGGAAACCAGTGGACAGTGAACCAAATGCTTTAGAACTGGCTGAAGATCATTGTTAAGAAGAAATTGCAGTGAGACCCAGCTAAAGCAGTTATGTTTCTCAAGGGCATAAAATTTATGTTTCTAGCATTAACATTAACAATTAATGCTTTATTTTCTATGTTAAAAGAAGTTTTCAAGTTAAGAAAGTCATAGCAAACAGACATTAAAATGTGCTGGTGTGTTTTACTGAAGGTGCATCCTTGATCTTTGGTTTCCCCACACAAATGTAAGACCTGTGATTGAGTAACAAGCACCCATGATCTAAAGCCTGGAATAGGTGCTATTAGATTTTATTCTATATCTAATAATATAGAAGGTGTACATCATTCAAATTTAAAGCCATTCCCTTCCAGTAATAAGTATTGATGATGGAAATGTAGACTAACAAATGGAAAATGCTTGAAGATGCCTTTAAGCAAGAACACAGAAACAGGCGATTAGTGAATCAATAAGTCTGTGGGTGGGCAGATGGAGATGAGTGTTTGATTATCTTCAGCATTGTCGTCTGCCAAGGATTTTGACCATGGTTAGGCCTGTGAGTGACGCCTGTACTGACATATACTCTACACAAAAATATTGGGATTGGGACACCTAATTCAATGTTTCGACTGAAATAAAAGGTATTAGAAAGGAGCTTCAACTGCTTTTGGTAGAGTAACTGTCTCTCCTGTCCAAAGGTTTGGAGCACTGCTGTGAAGATTTGATTGCACCATCATTCCAGAGAACACAGTTCCACTGCTCCACAGCCCAATGCTGGGGGGCTTTATGTCCCTCTAGCCTGGCACTGGGCATGGGGGTAATAGATTCTGCTCCGGAGAGTGGTTTTTATTGGCAGTATTTTTCTACAGGGACTAGATTGGCTGTGTGTGTGTGTGTGTGTGTGTGTGTGTGTGTGTGTGTGTGTGTGTGTGTGTGTGTGTGTGTGTCTCATTATTGGGTGAAACATAGTCTGTGTTCAGACTGCAGGTAAATTGGATTTGTTTCTCAAATCAGATCTGTTGAATCACTGTCCACTGTTAATTGAGAGTGACTATATCAGATTTATGTGTCCAGATATTACAATTCTACCTACGTGTTGCTATGTTAACAGCATCAGTAACTATGTAACCACACTGGCTTCAGAACCTTTGGCACTCTCTTTGGATCTCTACACTTTACTCTACATGTGATGTTGTTGGTTTTTGTTACGTTGAAGATGATGCAAAAGACATTTTGAAATTCAGAGATGTACCTGGAAAAATCTAATTCTAACTGTATTTCAAACCACCTCCAGGACTGTTTTGATTTGAAGTGCAAAATTTACATTTGATTAAGTTTTAATCTGTAAGCAATACTTATGCCAAAAATTGGACTTCGACTGGCAGTCAGATCAAAGCCTTAAAGTCCTTGAATGCATTCATTAATAGGGGTGTCCACAAACATTTGGACATATAGTGTAGACTCAATATAGCTGAATGATAGTAGCTAGAAGGAAAACATTTGGAAAGTGTCCGTAAGGTATTCTTACCAATACTATATGTGTATTAAGCAGTGTATTTATTAGTGATAAATATTAGTACAATGCCACTGACTGTTAAACGTGGTGGTGGTGTATCTGTCCACATGACAAAATATAATAAACAGAGCATCAGCAGCATCACTGACTCCCTACCTGCCACCAATGGAACTTTTCCAGGGCTTCGTCTAATTTTTTAACTGACAAGTAGGAACCCTAATTTCAGAGTATGGCATGCTTTCAAGGGCTAGTAGTATACTCTTTATGTGTGCTTCCAGTAATGACACATGAATTTTCTGTGAGAAACCGACTAGAAGGCCTGACACCTGGATTTGACAGCTAACTGTAATGGTGTTTAGCTTCCGCGTGAGGTGCACTGTCTGCAGGCTGCAGAGCCACAGGCTAAGAAACATGTGTAACTAAAGCTGGCATATTCATTAAGTCGCTGTCTGCTGAAATGGCCTACAATCCAATCAAAGAGTGTGCCAAGGGAGAATGATGGGAAGCGAAGCAGGGGCGACATTTCAGCAATAGCTGACATCTCCTCCCTCCAGACAAACGGCTATTCTGTTCTAGCGCTGGTCACAAATTACAGCAATTTCTGTCAGTCCGGCACTCGGGTTTGTTGGTTGAAAAATAATTTTGACCCAGATCTGAGCAGATTCTTTTGGCCATTCGCCCTGTGAATAACCACTTGTTCATCACCACAGAGACGCCACATGAACAACGGTGAAGCGATGATTTACAAGCAGATGATGTGCAAACAGAAGCAGTTTGGCCTCATCCCAGATCCAAATGTGTCCAATCAGGGGAATTAAGGATATGGACAATGAAACAATGCTATTCTCACTGTGTTCTTGCTTCTGTGCTTCAGTGTAGGTTGCATGGCAACAGTGTATTGGAGGACATCCCAAACAAAACTGAAAATAAAACTGAGAGAGAGAGAGAGAGAGAGAGAGAGAGAGAGAGAGAGAGAGAGAGAGAGAGAGAGAGGTGCCAATCCTGTTCTGTGAAATTCTGGGTTGGATTTTAATGAAATACATGTAACCGAGTTACATAATCAGGATACAAAAAAGTAACTGTCTTCCAGTGAAACAGTAAGTCATTTTTAGAGCTGAGCATTGGCAAGAATCTGATGAGATGTTTTGTATCATGATACAGATGTTGATTCAAAATATAATATATAAATATATTCATTTTTAAATAAAATTTTAATACTGTGTCTGATCCCAACTTAACACCCACTAACACACCACCACCATGTCAGTGTCACTGCAGTGCTGAGAATGACCCACCAGCCACATAACGCCTGCTCTGTGGTGGACCTCTGGGGTCCTGACCATTGAAGATCAGGGTAAAAGAAGGCTAAAAAAGCATGCAAAGCAACAGATGGACTACAGTCGTATGGTGTCAGATATAGAACTACAGTTGTAGAACTACAGAGTGCTCCTGTATGGTAAGAGGAGCTGATACAATTGACAGTGAATTTAGAAACAAGTATGTGGTCATAATGTTATGGTTAATCTGTGTATATTGTGATATTAAATGTAAGGATTTTCAATAGATTTCACTAGAAGTCAATAGAAATCAATGATCTAGTATGTTACCATATTAATAATGCACTTGGTATGTTTAACACTGAAGTTAAACAAGTGATAATGGGCAGATATAAACTGATATTGAGTAAAATCATGGACACTATTATTGTAACATTCTGTAATTGTTGTTTCTTCCCATATTAAAAGAATTTATCCTACTGTCTCTACTGTCCATGGAAAGAGTGCTACTACATTTATAGCATTGCTGTGAGGGTTTGATTGCATGAGCTTTAGTGGCACCAGGATATTGGTTGATCACCACTTCACTTCATCCCCAATTCATCCTAAAAGTACTGAATGGAGCATCATCAATCCAGAAAACATAGTTCCGCTGCTTCATATCTGGGGGTTTGTAGTCCTTTAGCCCACTCCTGGCAATAGATATGGCATGGTGCAAATAGGTTCAGTAGACAAGTTGTTTGTGTGTGTGTGTGTGTGTTTGTGTGCTTTTGCAGCAATGGATACAATTGGTGCAACTTAGTAAAAGTAGCTCAATGCATTCTTTAGGGGGTGTCCACCAACATGTGGATATGTATGCCATTGAACATTAGAACAGTGTGAATGTTCCTTTTCTATATCAAGCGTACTTGTAGCATGACTATTGTGCATGTACACTTTGCAATGATGATGCTGAAACAATATTTTACATCTGTAGTGGAATACATTTGTTAAATAAGCCTGGTTGTGCTCTAGGTGGGAAAGAAATAATAGCAGTTTCTCTACACCTCTATACCTGTAGTGGAGTTATAACTTAATTTTGGGAAATGGTCCATGATCTCTTCCCACTTGATGTATATAACCCCCAGTTCCTTCACACATTGTCTTATGTTCCTTACCTTGCTGGTTTGATTATGGACATCAACGTGTTTGCCTCCAATGACTAGCTTTTCTAATCTGCTGCCGGTCTTTCCACCGCTGGCCCTCCTTGTCATGCTCACAGTCAACCCACAATCAATGGCAAGTGTAAGGATGGGCTCTTGTAAACAAATAAGAATCAAATAAAGTTGTTTGTGCATGGATTGCAATACATCTGAGAATATGGCTCAATATGAATGTTAATAACATGAGGATCAGTGTGAAATCAGAGGAGTGAGGGTCTTGTAGTGCCAGGGCTGTTTCTCTGTTTCAGCTGTAATAATCCAGGAGTTGTTTCATTCATTTATTTGAGTAATGATCATGTCAAAGAGACAATGTCAATGTATCACTGTCAGCGGATATGAAAAACCATTATCTCCCATCGTGCCTACAGTGGTGATAGGAGTTGCTGTAGGAGCTGCTGTAGCTAGTGCGCGTTCATGTCTTCATGGCTGAGTTAGGGAAGGTTAGACACCTTCAAAGGTCTTCATAAAAACACCTGAACACCCCAAGTAATAAATTAAAGTATCAAGGTCACCTCTATGCATCTACCAATAGACAAAATAATCTCTGATACACTCTATGTCTTTCCAGTTACTGCTTTAAATGAGTGCATACACAGCTTATTTAACTTTGCAGGCAGATACATGCCATTTTCTAGGCATCACAACGCAGGATCACATACAGACACAATACACATATCATAACAACTACAAGGCTTTTGTCTCTTTGTGATGAATTATCAGAGAGTAATCCATCTTAGAACCAGCTAGAATTCACATGTTTCCAGCTGAATTAAATCCTAGTTTAAAAACCAAAGGAGCCTTCCAGTGCATGTTTGCAGTTCTGTCTACATCTACATGCTCAACCTGCATGTAGACTCTGACTAATCAGTGAGAGGGGATGGGGCTGATGACGACATTGACCCAGATATTGGGTTATAGAAGAAGGGAGAATGAGGTGTTTGCTCACTCACTGATACATAAATAAAAAATTTAAAATAATAAAGGATATTATTTTATTTAGACTACTGTATTTTGTTGTAAGTATTTTGAAGAACCTATTATACATATATTTGTCAGTCTAATCATAACAAATGACTAATTTTCATCTCAAAAATCTCCAACAGTATTTCTGTAAATGTAAAGTGTTTATTTTAGTTTTTTGAACAAAATGGACAAATTTATACAAATACTGCAATTCTCAAATGAAATTTGAGTAGCCTATGATCTCCAGAAAGTAACAATATCTGGCATGTGTGGCTGTCTCTGATAAATACTTTTACATTTTTTGGCAAACTAAAAGTACATCAAACTACAAAAAAATTGGCCTATGGTTCTAAAAGTTAATCTCCATAGAAAAAGCATGCAGGATGCTTTGGAGCAATAACACATGAGTCTAATGTTACCTTGCCCAGTGTCATCAGGTAGAGAGAGGGGTATGAAACACCTGGTTTCTCTAGAATATGTTCTGGGACCTCTGGGATATGCTTGAGTGGCATTTGTAATGTACAACTAATCATCCATTATCAGTATTTGACCTCACTAATGCTCTCATGGCTGAATGCCATTAAATCCTCACAGCATTGTTCCAAAATCTAGTGTAAGGCCTTTTGAGAAGATCAGAGGGTGTTATTCCACCCTATTTCTACCCTTGAGTTCAAAAGCAACTCTAAAAAGGGAGCATGTCTATACCAACTTTTGGACATACTGTAGCTATCACATAGAGTGTGCTATTTCCTTATAGACATTAAAATTTGGACATTTTGTTTTTGTTCAAGGTCAATGTTTGAAGGATGATTACTGAAGGGGCTGATTTCCATATTCTAGTAGGTTTCTCATTTTTCTGCCTCCTTCCTTCCTCTGCTTCAGACAGTGAAGGCATGCTCTTATTACAGCCTCATTGCCTCAGCAACAGGATGTTTTTTATCCCTTCTGATTACAGCAAGCAATGAATATTACTTTTCAAGCACTTAAGACTTTGGCACACTTAAATTACTTTTCTCCAATTTGATTCTGTTGATGATTTCCACACCTGGCATATCATGTCCATTATCAGACTGTGACCATGCGTGTGATAATTATGGAACATGTCCTTGCATGTAAACAGTACTGATTATTATGATTATGTGATTTCCATGGTCATATCCTTAATTCAGGCTACATCTATATTAGGTCTGGCACCAACTTTCTGAGCCAATATAAGATAATGATAAGCTTACCATATAAAAATGGTCAAATTGCAAGGTTAAAATGGTAGTAACTTCAGGATTCATAGATTGAGAAAAAGTCTTTTTTGACCACTGGTCACAAATCAAAAAAAAGAATGGTTGCATTTGGGCTTGCCTAAGGCCCTAGTGTGAAGGAAGTACCTGAATTTGTAGTTTATTGAAGCATATGCTCGTTTTACCATCAGTGGCAAAAATGACACTGGCATGTTTCATGGATTTGTGATAAATGCATACCTTGAACATATGGAGCAGAGTGGCATACAAGAGGCATTTGTTTAGTTTTGTCTTTTGGTCACAACTGTGACAAAAATGTCCTTTGATTGTGATTTTTGACAGTACTGGTAGACCCGTATGATCATATGGTTCAATAGATTTGTAACCCATTTTCCACACATGAAATGAGACACTCACTGCACAGTACCACCTTTTCCATCACACACCCTACAGGTATTTATAGTCTCTATAGTCTGAAGTTACTACTACCTTAAAATGTGCTAATATTTTTCTGGTGAGCTTATAAGCATTTTGGTACAATATGATATGACTTGATATAATATGTTGATGTGATACTCAAAAAGAATCCAAAATGACATTTGTTGTCAATGGTTTTCTTAAAATGTGATTAAAAGGAATAAAACCTAATTATGTAATAATCATCCAAATAATTATCCAAAGCATTATTGTTATACAATTCATACTGATAATGTAACATAGTATAATCTCCTATGCTTGTGTAACACGATTTAAAGATTGAGAAGAGATGATACAGTTTAGTGAATGCCTTAACATGTGGAAAATGGTTTGCAAATCAGATGTGTGATTTTAACTGCTCTGTCTGCTCTCCAGGGATTAGATTTTACAGCAGTGGTGTGAGGATTTGATTGGATTCAGTGACAAATGTTTACCTGCACCACATAGCCCTATTCTGTCCTATTCTGTCTGTTCTTCTCTACAGGGACTAGAAAAGCTGCGTGTGCATTTGCACATCTCTGTCAGAAATGGGTGCAACATAATTTAGCAGAATACATTTGGACATTTAGTGTATTTTGAATACAACCTCAATCAACTCAATCAGCATTCTTAAGCATGCTTCTCGAATGAAAAGTATCCTAACTGAAAAGACATAGGGAAAATACAGGCCACAAAAATTAAAACAGCTTTTATCTTAAAATTAAGCTTCAACAAATTTTTCTCTTTTCAGTGTATATATTATTCAGTTATTTTAGCTCTCACTTGGTCTCATGTGCAGACTGTGGGACTCACAGTGCTAATCATAAGACAGGGAGAATAATTGGCCAAGATTTCAACAAGTCCCTGTGAGTTCAATAGGTACACCTGTTTCTAAAGGTGTGTGAGCAGCAGTGTGTGTTCTAAATTTTACACACTGGTATGCAAAAGTTGAAGCACCCTTGGTAAAATATGTTATTGTGGAAGCAAGAAAAAGATGACCTGGTTTATAAAAGGTACAATGTTAAAAATCTCTTTTATATTTTATTCCATCTTTAAGTGTTTCAAATTAATGCTAAAGTCTGAAGAACCCAAAGGAAAGGTTTGGGCACGCTGCATAGTCAGATCTTAGTAACATTGCCTTTGGTGAGTATCACAGATTGTAAACAGTTTTTGTAGCGTCTTTCAGTTCTTGGAGGATTTTTCCCATTTTTGTTCAGAAGGCTTCTTATTCTATTGAAAGACTTAGTCTAAAATATCTTGCTTAAGATATTGAAAAGAATGTTTACATCTTTATCATTTGGTGACCAGTTCATCATCTACTCTATTATGGGTGTTCAAAACTGTCATTCTAAGCTTTATTCTTTATTCTTATATGTACCTGTACATAGTTCTCAATACTATGAAACTGAAAGTGCATTGGCTTAATTACCATACCCATCAGTCTCCTGTTCCAAATCCTTCTCCAGAATTAAGGGAATCACGTTCAGATTTGTTTGGCTCACCAAGGCAGTTAGAAATAATGGCCACAACATCTGACTGGTCTCCTATGCCAGTATGCAGAACTCTAGACAATTTGCCGTGTTGCCCTGCACTCTTCAATTGACCAGCTGTCTTCTGCTGGACCAGTATGGCCTCAGTTTTCTGACTTACACCAGCTGTGTTTCTGGAGATGACAAGCCTTGGCAGCTTCAGGTCAGAGTATTGTAGCACCAAAATGATGTGAAAAAAATTCAGTTCAGCTCCTTATCAGGGATATTGAATGCTATCTCAGCACGAGCACGCCACTGCTTGTGGCATTAACATGTTTCAGCATTAGCTGTTCAAAAGGATTCGATCGGAGGGGGGTTAGCACTGGAGAGCTTGACTGAAGCTCCAGAAATCCATGGCTAATGATCAGCTTCCTGGGGATGGCATGCCGAGAAGCAGTGAAGGGAGAATTCCAGAGATGTGTGGCTGGGTCGATGTGACAGACCCCACGCAGACCATTATATTGTTAGCTGTAACTCAAAGAGCAGCGATGGGACTCAACTTTAATCAGTCCTGCACATAAATGAGGACCCACTGAGGAAATGCTGTTGAAGCAAGAGCAAGACTGCAAGAAGGCCTGTCAGGATAACTATAGTATATGGACACAAGTATTGGGACAGATGCTCATTCATTGTTTCTTGGGCATTAGAAAATGAGCATTCAGCATCAAGAGTGTCAGGTCAGGTTGTTGATGGTCACCACCCTCACCTCATTCCCAACTCCCCAACTCATCCAAAAAGTATTGGATGATTCCAAACACAGATCTGCTGATCCACGGCTCAATTATCCCTCTGTGAGTTGCATTAGACATGGTTCCAACAGGTTTATTTTTATCTGCTCCTGACAGTCATTTTCAACTTCTATTTCTAATAATTCTGTGTGTGTGCATTAACACATCTTATATATATATATATATATATATTTTTTTTTTTTTTTTTATAGCAAAGATGTTCTAATACTGGAGCTGTGGAATGCAGCTTTGCAGCCAAGTCGATTTGGACTTACTCTTCCATGTCTTCTGGCTGGAATTCTGCTGTCTTTGTGAAAAACATCTGTTAACTTTGAGTAACCGGTCACACTTCGGTCTGTCTGTATGTCTGTATTATTGATGTGTTGGTCATTGTGCACACTGCACACTTTTCCGACACCATAGATGCCACTGCGGCTCACAGACTTGAACCTCGCATCTGATGGAGAATAGAGAGCAGAACAGAACAGCATTACTGGATAAAATGTTGTCGTGGTTCTTACTTGTGTAAACAAACATGCAGGTAACCACAGTGTTCAAAACTGATCAACAAATATGTGTGAAATATTCTTTTAATGTGTTGTTGAACCTTGAAGCTCTGTCACATTATTATATATACATAATTTATGCAGTTCCAGACAACCTTGAAATCTACATGTATGATTGAGCTCTGTCAAATTGAGCTCTGCTCCTGATCCTCTTGTTTCTTCTCTATTTCCTGTCTTCAGAGGGTACGCAGATGAACAATGTAGGCTCAGGATCAGCTCTGATGCAGGCTATGACACCATACCCCCCTCTGGGACAAGTCTCCCACGCCTATGAGCAGCCACAGCCTGGCAAGGAGCTCAACAAGTATGCCTCATTGAAAGCTGTGGGTAAGACTGCCTGCATTTTTCATTACTGAAAAAGTCTTAACTTTTAAATTCAATGTTTTCTGCAGCAGTTTTAACATTCACTGGGTTGTTAACTGCATTTTACAAACAATAATATAAATATAGATATGTCATAACGTGTTACAATTCTATACAAGAATATACTATTCATTTATTTTAATATTGTTCTCATCAACAAGAAGTTAGAGTTAATCAAGTTTTATGGACAATGATCATTTGTCACTCACAAACTTCACATATTCACTTACTCATATATTCACTCATATACTCACTCATATACTCACTCACTCATTCACTCACTCACTCACTCACTCACTCATATACTCACTCACTCATATACTCACTCACTCACTTATGTACTCACTCACTCATTCACTCACTCACTCACTCACTCACACTTATATACTCACTCACTCACTCACTTATATACTCACTCACTCATACTCACTCACTCACTTATATACTCACTCATTCACTCACTTATATACTCACTCACTTATATACTCACTCACTCACTCACTCATATACTCACTCACTCACTTATATACTCACTCACTCACTCGCTCACTCACTCACTCACTCACTCACACTTATATACTCACTCACTCACTCACTCACTTATATACTCACTTATATACTCACTCACTCATATACTCACTCACTCACTCACTCACTTATATACTCACTCATTCACTCACTTATATACTCACTCACTTATATACTCACTCACTCACTCACTCATATACTCACTCACTCACTTATATACTCACTCACTCACTCACTTGCTCACTCACTCACTCACTCACTCACTCACTCACTCACTCACTCACTCACTCACTCACTCACATTCATACTCAGTCACTCATCCATAACAAACCGTCACAATTGTCACAGAAAAAGAAGGGTTGTTCTCTATGGCCTCCCCAGTGGCCTAAATAGAAATGAAAATTTTTTTTGAGGGTCTACTGCATTAATCTTCTGATAAATGCATTACAGGATTTCTACTACCAAACTAAGTAGCATATATGATACTCTGCTGAATTGCAATTGACATACGTCAATTACAGTGGCTGCATGCTTGTTTAAGACAGAAAGCTACCGAAAGATATTCTGATTTCACTGCAGTACTTATTTCTCTGCTTTTACTGAAGTAAAAATGAAGTAAAAATCTCATTTTTCTGGTGATCGACATTTTTGCAAAAATATACTTTAAGAACATACAAATTATGTTTAGCTTGCTTTTGCTGCAGTAACCTTCCACTCTGTCCAGGGAAAGCTTTCTGAGCAACAAGAGTGTTAGTGAGGTCTGGATTTTGAATGATCACCACACCCATTGTTTTTTCACCCTGAGACATTCTGAGAAAATGTCACCTGTAGCAATAAAATACTACACATGGCTCCTCTTAGAGTCAGCTCACAACAGTTAATTGACTCACAACTGAGAGTCAACTTGTCAAAACTACACTTACTGTAATCAGTAAAAAAAGGAAAATGTAATGTTATCTACACTAAATCTACTCTTAATCTAACTTCAACCCATAACTTAATCTATACCTAAACCTAATATTTACACTACCTTACTCTACACCTTAATCTACACCTAAATCTAGCCTTAACTTACACCTTATCCTACACCTTAATTTACACCTAAACCTAACATACATTTTAATCTACAACTTGATCTACACCTACACCTAAACCTAAACTTAACCCTTATTTTAAGCCCAACCTAAACCATAGTGAAGTAAGGAATCCTTACTCTTTCTCCATTCCTTTTTTTATGCTCCAGAAGAATTTATAAACAGCAAGATTTTCTCCAGTATCTCCTTTAGCACTGTTCTTCAGTTCTTCTTCAAGCACATGACAGGCAGGCTGTCTGTGGCGAGTGGGGATAGAGCATCATAATTCCAGAAAACTAGTTTATACACTATATATCCACACCTGGCATTAGTGCCACTAAGTTTAAGATTATCTGCTCTAGAAAGTACCATTCTATTGGAAAAACCTGTAATTCTAGACATGCTAGACAGGAAATGTGTGTGCCTTTGCACAACTGTGTAAGTGATGGGTGCAATATCTGAATGCATTTATTAGAAGTAGTGTCCACAAATATTTGGACATGTAGTGTAATATATCATTTGCTTTTCACATTTATTAAGCATTTTTTCCACAATCCCTTTGATGAGTTTTATTTAACATTAATATGAAGTGAGACATGGACTACAAGACTACTCTGCATTAGCTTGTGCAAAATCAATTATCACATCTGTATCAAAGTCTTCAGACATCTGAAAGCCTCAGCTGTCTGAATTTGAAGATGGAAGCCAGCAGAAGAAATGCTCTCTAAATGGTGGCGACTTCTCATTGTGACTGATCCACAGCTAAAACTTTCCTCTTGGTAATTCACTGAAGAACTATCTGAGAAGCTGGATCATCAGGGAAAGAAAAGGAGAAGTTTTGAAGAAGCTTTTCAAAGGGAAGCTGGCTCAGGAGATGAGTTAGTAGATGGCAGCAGAGCTAAACTGCCAGAGACAAGTCGTCACCCTCTCTGATGTATGTTAATCTTGGAGTATTGATGTGAATGAAAGGGCCTTGTTCTCCCAGACAGTCAGCCTAGTTGTTCTACTGCCTGGCTTGTTTCTCAGGATGTATTCTGTAACAAGGTGTTAGATCCATACTAGTAGGGACTCAAGAGGCTGTTGAGGCTGCTGGAAAGGTCACCTGAAGGATATTTAATTAAGAAGTATAAAATGTCATGGAGAACCGATGAAGACTTGAAGCATGTGGAGGCTGTCCCAATTAGGTCTTTGCTTAGTTTCAAGGTGATTCTCTGTGGGCACTGGTGTGTGAATGGTAGGAAAATTACATCTTGCCCCGATTGGCTGGGGACAGGCTTGGAAAACACGTAAAGAACAAGATTTAAACCCTAATGACAGATGATAAAGGAAACACAAAATGCCTGACACAAGCACAACAGCGAATTTAGACAAACAAATCTGTGTGGGTTTGGCCATTTCACAAGAGACTGAAAACCTAAAGCTATGTTTTTGAATGATGTACCAGCTGCCAGGAGGACACATGTTTTCAAATAATGATACCATTCCAGATATTAATTATTTAGTGAATGCACATTAATAATGAAAAAAAAAGAAAAGGAAAATCTGGGGCAAATGAATTATTCAGAAGACATTTCACACCTTCAGACCATTTAAGTACCTTCATGTTGGGCCTTTAAAAGCTTAAGATAAAACCACTTGCCATATCAACAACTTTTTTCCCCACCAAATGCTGCATGTAGTTCCTTGTAGCTATGTAAATCAAATCCCTTCTCTTCTCCTCCCGGATAAGAATACAGTACACATCTATGGGGAAATCAGTGCAGTGTTGGTGTCTCTGAGGAAGATGTCAGAGGACTGAAGGAAATTGCAGCATGTGGATTGTTTTAACCGTATTTATTACAATAAGAAGAATTGTTCTTCATTTTAAAGTCATCCCACAGATTTTACTGTACTCTCTTTCCATTATGCGTTAAATTTTCTACATTACATTTGTTACTTTGGTCTTTTTATTTGTTCCAATGTGCTCCTCTTGATTGATTTTGTAAACGATATCTTCTCAATTGATTTTGTAAATGACCTTGAGCTCAAGAAAAGAACCAGATATAAATAAAACATAATGGACCTTTTCCACAGACCAAGCTTTGTGCAGTTTTTATGTTTATTTAACTATATGTTCCATTGTTTGGGGACACCCCTTTTACCCTGTACCCTTGCTAACACATATGTGCAAAAGGACACACAATGCTTATTCAGTCCCTGTAAAGAAGTACTGCCAATAGAATAGGACTCGCTGGAATAGATAAACATGAGCCTATTGATGCCATGTCTAAGTGCAGGTGTGGGTTAGAGGGGTACAATACTAGGTTTCATTTGTACTGAGAATTACTAAGTTTCAAGTAGGGAATTTTAACTGTAAATCTGAGATGAGTTGGGATGGTGACCATCCAACATCCTGACTTCACTAATGCTCTTGTCACTGAATGCAATCAAATCATCAGAGTAATGCTCCAGAATTAAAAAAAAAAAACTTCCCTGGATAGAAAAGGCAGTTACTGCAACAAAAGCAGGACGAACTCTTTCACATACCCTTGAATTCAGAAGAAGCAACAAACGAGAAGGTGCTAAAATACTTTGTCCTTACAGTATATGAGGATGATGAGATCTATGCCATCATTATAAGAGTAGAGCTTTTAACAGTAAGAGTTTTAAGACAATATCAGTGAATAAGGCCTGCTATTGTTGTTACTTAACACTCGCCTGCTTTTTTTCCAGCGGAGAAGGCCAGTGAGAACTTCTACACAAACCGGAGGCACATGACAGAGCTGTCGGTCAAAGGCACACTCCCTTTGCAGCCGGTGCGACTGGAGCCTGAGCCCACCAACCCATACAGCCCAGAGATGCCGTGCCAAAAGCAGAACGGATACAGAGCCAAGAGCACCAAGGTGCACAGCTCGCACCCACTGCCCTACAGCTCTAACACCATTGCCACAACGGGCATGCTGAAGGGCTGGGAGGCAACAGAGACGCTGGGCCGTCGCCATACGTATGGGCCCAAGAGGCACAGTGCATTGGTGGAGCAGGTCAATGAATTAGCCTCTGCCCACAGCCAGCACTTCCTGCCACCTCACCCCTACTATGTCACCAACAGCAAGACAGAGGTGACTGTGTGAGGGGCCTTTTGATGGAGCAAGCGATCCCTAGCCAGAGTAGAATATTTGGAAGCGCAGGGATGGGATTTGAAGGAGCAAAATTAGGAATGGTTTATGAAAGCCTTGGCATTGGCATTGGCAGGTGCATCCAGCCATCTGCATGGATGTCTTTGTGCTTTCTTTCCTGACGTCCAGAAATGATGCTGGTGCACAGAAGAGGATGGCAGTGGACTCCTGCCTTGTTCAGGGGAGATTAACCATTATATTGTGTACTCTCTCTGTGTCCATTACTGTAATCTCTGCATTATAATGCAACGCAACAATATGACCTATAGTAATGAGCTTATGACACAAATGAGCATAGTAGAGGCTGTCCAGCAGAGACAATGTTCAAATGGCAGATATTCAATGCAGTTGGGTTAAATTGACTCCTCAGCAGAGGAAGGTGGTACTTCACATCTACCAGTGATGTATTTTGAGCTCTTCTCTGGCCAAGAACCTGAAATGTGAAAACAGACAAAAGAACACAAAACTGAGGATTCTGGACATTCATAGAGCTGGATGTCATACTGCTCTCATAGTTCATTCAGACATAGGTAGTCTCCAGACAACACACACCAAAACCTCTCTGTAGCGATACAGGAATATCCTCTGATCCAACGAAACTCTGGGCCTGTGCCTTTCCATGAAACTCAGCATCTAAGAGCTTTGTGCTTTAAAAAAAGAAAAAAAGCACATACAGTGTTTCTTAAGAGCAAAGATGAATAAAATATATGCTCACCTGTTGTTTACCGCTGTCACATTTCAGTAGAAAATGTTGATGCCTAGTGCTCCAAAACACACTGGTTATTTTGCGCTCTCCATCACTGTAACTCAGTAGCTTCTGATGTGTTTGTCATCTATTTTTGTACCTGCAAGCGCAAATAAAGTAGATTGTAGGACTCCCAGAACATAAATGACACATGATGTACTTTTATTTTTATTTTTTTTCAGTGTTGGAAGACACTTTTTGAGGGCATTAGAAGCAGTGCAGATTGTAGCAAATCCCTTATTTTACCAGCCCAAATGAACAATGGAGACTTCATTTCCTACATAATGTTCATTTTTCCACTGAATTCCACTGTCATATCCATTTAGCTGTACTCTGACAATAGACCTCCATTATGTACTGCATTGGAGATATTACATATCTCATAGAGTATGCACTGTAATTAAAGTCACTGGAAATGAATTGAACTTGAGAACATAGGTTTCAATAGCACTCCATAGATATTTTCTTCTTTAGGCCATTTGTCCAGCAGAACAGTGTCTGTTTTCATTAGGCTTCTTGCCAGCCTGTAAATGTTATGAAGAAGATCTCACTGAAACCAGCTGGTGTTGGATAATGTTGTATAAGCCCGGAACACTGAACTGTTGACCCTTGTCATGAAGGAACAAGTGCCAACTTGTGTGCATCGCTCTCTAAATAACATCATATTTATTTAGGTCTCACCAGTATTTTTAGTTTTAAAAGAAATTACTGTATTTGATCCCTATGATCCTTATTTTCTTGAATGTCATTCTTGTCATGATATTCATACATCAGATCTCTGCAGTATTTATCAGAGAGTCTTTCTGAAAGCAACCAATATATTGGTTGATTTATATTATTGACCAATATTGATTTTATCCCAGGTATTTGAACCAACACGCGATGATAGACAAAACCTTAGACTGTTGTTCCACTGGGATCCAACAATGAATTATTTAACTATATGGCAGCAATAAAAGCTATTGCAGTTAGAATGACAAGAAAATGTGGATCAAATCCAAACCTAGCAACACTGTAACTAATAAATATAATGGTGTTTTTTTTAATGAGGCAATATTAAAAGTGAATCAATAACAAAAAAAAAACACATCTGGATAATTTAGCCCTAGTGCTATGTTATTATTATTATTATTATTATTATTATTATTATTATTATTATTATTATTATTATTATTATTATTATTATTATTATTATTATTATTTCAAATGGTTTTCTTCTGAGAACTGGCTATCCCTATCAGTAAAGCTCTGTTTAACTATAAATATTGTGTGACATTTTATGTAAATATAAAACAGAGGCAGGTTGCACTTTATATGCCGTATCTCCAACAACTGTAGTTACACATTAATAGTCGAACAGTGTAACTACTAGTGATGTATTCAGTCTTACAAATGGTTTAGAATAGTACAGCTTGTCTGAATATACATGTATGGACTTTAATTTTGACGTATTTAATTACACAAATGTTTCTCAACAGCACAGTCTCTTATGTGTTTATATGAATGTGTAATAAGATGATGGTAACTATATAAAGCATAATTTTCAAACTAATAATAATAATAATCATAATAATAATAATAATAAGTATCAAACATAAATGTGAAATCAAACCCCTACAAGAAATTACACAAGCTGTACTACTGTAATCTGTCTATAACAGCAAATACATCACCAATAGTTAAATTGTTGTTTATACATTTTTGGGAACTGACATATATTTGGATCAAATATCTATTATTACCTAATTACTTTATGTATTGCATTTTTTAAATCAGGAAACATAGCATTGCTCTCAGAAAAAAATGTGTATTTCCTCTTTTATTTTCATTTTTTCATATAATGTGAATTTGTTCATTGTTCTTAACATTGTATCAGAATCCTATTAAAGAATGGGCCAGAAGAAATGCTCCAAAATGACAGTACATTAACCTCTATTGAAAGTTTTTCTTTTCTTCTCCTGTAAAGTTGCTATTTTGGAGACACAAGGTTTTGTGTGATAGTGACAATGAGGTTAACTTGTGTAACACTGTGTAAAACACAAGCGGTGGAACACTGTTTTTAGAAATAAGTCAGCCAAACTGACATGGTATGAAGTCGTCAATGTGTACACACTTAGCGATTGCATTAGTCTCCAGAAACATGAGGGAACGGTATGAAATTGTGTAAAGAGCTGTTGTGTTTTTCCCTCAGGAAGTTATGCATTACATAGTGTAGCAACACCATGCAATGATGAACTTCACACACTAAAATGTTATTTCCCACACTATATAAAGCACTGCTGATGCGATTTGCCATGTGTTGCACAGAGCCCCCTGCCAAATGATGCAGAGCTTGTCGACACTTTAACTGCACGTCTTCATCATGTCATTCAAAGCCAGCTCTGTGCGTCACAACCACACTGCTGCGACCAAAGCAGCACTTAAAGCTGAAATAATGGCTGCTGCTTTGATATCCGCTCAGTCCACTTAATGTCTTTTTCGGTGGCCTGCCACATGTGAACTAATGACTCACAGTACACCTCAGAGTCATTAGTGTACAAGAACATTCCCCTAAATTACTGCAACTTGTGGTATTTTTGCAGTCTCCTACACTGTAAAAATGGTTCATTTGTTCATCCTTACCCTCCCATTAGCCTTTTAACAGTCACATTAAGAAATTGCAAAAATTCATTCATTCATTCATTCATTCATTCATTCATTCATTTATTTATTTTTGTATTTTCTATTTAGGACACAATTCAACCAGCCAGTTGACTCACCCAGTTATTTCCCAAGTACTGTCCAGAAGTCACTGTAAAACAATAGATCTAGAGAACTAGAAGATAATCAAATTTACTGTGGACAAACATGGACAATTCGTCTCCCCTTCAATTAAATGTAATAGATATAGCTTCCTACATATCGAGATATCTTATTTCGTAAAGATCACACTCATTTTCAGGGTAACAAAGGGATATATTTTATTGTCACAAATCTTGCCGTTAAACAAAAGGGGTCTTTTTTATGCCAAATTTCTGTGTAGTTTGAAGTAAATGTCTTAAGAAACACATCTCGCCAATATACTTCTGTTTTTCCCTCAGTTTTCACACAATGATATTGTTTTAAAACTTTGCAAGCCAGTGGATATAATTGACATTACATAGTCTAATCAATGAGAGTTTTTATTACAGCAGTTTCTACTGTGCAGTTACAATGCCTGTAAAAGGGTTAATTAGCTGTATCGTAAGACTCCTTCAATACAGCTAATCTGCTCTCAGAAATGCTGATTATTCTTTCATTTTTCAGTGTTTGACTAATTTGTCACACAATAAAATTCAGTAGCTTGATTGCCTCCATTCTCTGTTCATCAAAATGGTGGCAACCAAGAGGAGCCAGAGAAAGCTTCAGCTATGATGAATGTTAAGAATTTCATCATCTTGTTCCAGAGTTTGGACTAGAACATTATCAATGCAATCATCTCTGTGTTATGACATTATGTAAAGGGCTGACATTTATAGAGAAACACTAGAACTGTGATTAGAACCCATGCATTTTTTTGGTGAACCAAGTGCAGTTACAGCTTCTTCAGAAGATGATGAACCTACCCAGCAAATGGCTGTGTATCTCATGGTTGCAGGCTCTGCAAATGCAAAAGTAATGCTTTAGTATGTTTTTTGAGAAGTAATTACCCTTCTTACAAAGCTCTAATCAAACTGCCCTTTAGTCACCTTTTAAACAAACAGGTGCTACAAAGGGCTCTTTGACCAATGCCATAGAACAGAGGTCAGTAATAGGTGGACTGCTGTCTGGACTTGGACCTATAAACAATTGAGAGGTATTCAATGTTGATGAAGTGTTTATATTTAACCAGTATAGCTTTTCTAGCTTTTACAGGTTTAGCCACCCAGGAAAGTCACAGACCAATTGCATGTATTGTAAATAAACCATTAGACCTGTGCATTATGATTAGCCCTGCATTTCAAGTGAATGACACATGCAGGACTGGGCTCCTGTTCTAATCACCTAGGAGTGAATAAAAATAGCACATAGGATGAGATATAAGCTCTTTTGCGATGCTTTCGGGACAGCGGTGGTCTGTGTGAGATGCTGATCACCGGAAAAAAGATTGGGAGTTCTTATAACATGACATCGGTTTATGGATAAATTCCTGCTCTTGAACAAAACAGCCAATTAGCTTGCTGGTTACATAATGGACAGAGGAGACTCAACTGTATTTTGCCACTTTTGGAGCAAGCATCACTATGAGATGAGTTATTATAAAGTGCCCATTTTATTTTAATTGAAATGAGAAAAGAACATGTATTTAGATTATTTGTTATTTATGATTGGTCCAGAATAAATATTGTTTAAATATATTCAATAGTAATTGTAATTAATTTGCCTTGATGTTCAATTGTAGACAACAAAATTATCAATATTACAAGGCTACATTGATATACACAATATGGCATTGAATTATAAAGGTAGACATGTTTCAGACCTTAGCTTAAGAAGATTTTCTCTAACTGGACCTTATTGAACTTTAAATAAACGCAGATACTGTAGAAGAACCAAATTTGGTTCAATAATGAATGTCCAAAATAAGACATGAACATATGCAAAGAACTATTTAAAGGCCCAAAGGAGTTAGTGTAAGGTTCTTTTCCAATTTAAGGTGAGTTATACTTCTTTTTCTCCTATTGCATCATTCAAAGAACTCTTTGTAGCACCTTTTTAAAAGAGTATTCTAGAGAAAAGATGGCTTTCCAGCCTTTAGTAGAGTTGTTGGTTTGTCCAATCATGTTTGTTCATTTACTTCAAATCTATGCTATTCTAATTTGTTAACAAATTCACTTTGCAAATTGTAATACCTCAAGAATTCAATGTAGAAAAAGACACTTTTTTATGTTCTGGATATGTAACCCATTGAAAAGATCAATTCTGTATGCTATTACAGTGTCATACTCTGAAAACAAATGCGGGATGAATAGTGATACAATAACTAGATATTCCTAATAGATTCATAGTTGCTGAAAAGAGTAAGTGGTCGAGTTTAGTTGTCTGTTTTGTAATTCACATATCAAAAGTGATGCTATCTGAAGAATTGTTCATTATGCATTGAGAACAGTCATGATAAAAAGCATATTCAGAGCAAGTGCTGGATTATTTTGTGGTCAACATCTTTTGCAAACTGTACATCCATTCGGTATTGGATAGATCATACTCTGCCTCTGCGAACCTAAATATGTTCTTCACTGGAGATAAACTGGACCAACCAGAGAACCATGGGGTTCTTTATCTCATCCTACTGCCTGTGGATATACTGTATATCTTCTCTACTGGATGACAGCGTTTTTTTAAAGATAATACATGTAACATTTCTATGTGCAAGTTGCAAAATAAGCACTGTTGTATTGTTCATGTCGCAATACTTCTTTACAATAAATGTCTCTTCTCAGTCTTTTTCTGAATTTGCTTTGCTGTATCTTGATAAGAAACGAAGTCTTTTATGGTTGTTTTTAAAGTAACAGTGGGAAATACCAACAAAATAGGTGATCAGTTATTCATTTATTGAGGCAAATGATCCAGTACAACATATCTGTAGTATTAAACATTACATTCAGTTTTTGTGTCCCAGAATTCAGGAAGCACTCCACGGTGAGACTCCAACTGGGTTCCTCACTCTCTCGCTCTCTTTAATGAGAGTTAATCTGCTCATCTACTACAATCATTTAGCACTGGAGTCGATTCATTCAGCAAAAGAAGAAGTGCCCTTTCTTTCCAAGTAGTCTCGGCCCTTAATTAAAGCCAATTTCGTCCTGGCCATTTTATGAAGAGACACTGCTGACCTTTAAAAGGAAATTGTTCTGGTTTTCTTTATCTTTGTCCATCAGCAGGAGGTACTTCTGCGAGCAGCCTTCTGTAAATGTTTGGCTGAACAAAACGAAACAGACTGAAGCAAGGATAGTGAATTTGATCACCCAATACGCTGGATAAACCCATGTTTATTTTACTGGTTTTCTGTACTGGTTGCAGAAATTATACTTTGATTGTTCAGACCGAGGGGGCAAATTGACTTTTTTCAAACCAAGACGCACTGGGAAGGGAAGCATTTGGGAGAGACCTGGCAAGGGTTCACCCTATGGGCATTCTGTCTGAGGCCTGCAAACATATCCCCCTCTCTCCCTCTCTCTCCCTCTCTCTCCCTCTCTCTCTCTCTCTCTCTCTCTCTCTCTCTCTCTCAATAAGCTCAGTAAAAGCAGTGGTTAAATAGTTTTGTATGGTACTCTGGGAACTGTAGGAGATTTAGTAAGAATCCAATCTGAGTATCGCTATGGTAACTGTAGTTCTGTTTTCTCTTCTGGTCCCTCTCTTTCTCAATCTCACTGCCTGCGACAAAAATGGATCCCTTTTTTTTAGGGCACTTTTGAACAAGTCTGTATCATAAAATAGAATTTGAGCAACAATTCACTGGTCATTATTAGTGCACTACCTACATGAGCTGAATGTTGACCCCAATGCATTGCGAGTCTCTTGTTACTAAGCAACAGACAGTGAAATGTAATGAAACTGATGACGTTTGCTCATTTATGCAACTGATAGTTATGGCCCTATGCTGGCCTTACATGTCTTATCAAGCAATTTTGCTGTAAGTGTTTCCTAAATCTGGTGTCGTTCCCCTCTTCCCTGCTTTAACACATCTTCTGCGACTCTGAAAGAACTCATTAGTGAGCTGTTTAGTTGAATGGGTGTATTGGGAGCACGTAATCCACTAAATATGCAGGGCAGGTTGGCACCAAGACCGGGTTGGGAGACACTGCACTAGGTGCTTTGCAATCACCCCAGTAGTTCCCTATGAAGGGGATTCCAAAGGGAATTTGGATATTTTAAGTGCGATTCCAAACCACATGGAGTGAACAGATTCAGGTTGAAGGGAACTTACGTAAGGAGAAGTGAACAACCACAGGGAAGTACAGAGGGTGTTTGGATTGAGCCTAGAGAAATTGCTTGAAAAATCATTTGATGTTTGATGTAAGTGCAGCATGTGTCACCGGGGAGTCCAGCGTGGTGTTGTGTTGATGTAATGTGGGCGTTGTAGTGTGTACAGTCACATGGAAGTGGGAGCACTGAGCATGCATCAGCGGTGCCAGTGGGGCCCAGTACTGCCTTAGCCACCAGGGAGACACCGAAGCTTACAATACAAAACCACCAGCCATAACAAAGCAGCAATATTCTAATTATATTCTAATAATTATATTACATCATATAAGTAAAATGTAAAAGAAAAAAATATATATATTTAAAATGAATATTATTTTCTAAACCTAAACGCTGGAGATTTCATGCTGTCCCAGGCTGCCCATTACTACTCTAAACTCAGATGTGTTGTTAAGCAAATGTTCCTAAAATCCACCAATAAACAGTGTTAATGGATCTGAGGTATAGACGCAATAATACACTCCAGATTTAGAGATATTGGCATTGCAGTACCCCAGTGCCAATACCTCACATTATAGCATGAACCTCAAGTGTATTGCGTCAATACTTGTAGACACTAATAAGGGGTGTTTTTGTATGAATGTTATTTGCATTTTGTCTAACAATAGTGTAGTGGTCCAAATAGTGGTGTAAAACCAACCATGACTTTTGCATACACCCACACCTACCTCTTAAAAACTACAGTGAATGACTTGGGAAATGGAACAACCATGAAAACCATTTCAGTTTTTAAGAACAAAAAAAAAGGGAAGGGATTTGTCCTGAAGCAGTGCTGCTATTTCCTGCGTGAGACGCTAAAGTATTAACCTACATACCAAGGTAAAATTGCACATCAACAGAGTGACTGCTGGTTGTCATTTTTAAAAGTTCCCATCTTTGGTGACAAGGATAGTCCTGCTTCTCCCAGCTACAAAAAGTCTGTCTCACCTGCCTGGGGCATGGCCTCATTATGGTAGCTGATTATAGTCCTGCGATAATTAAGGCCAGTGCAAAGCTGTTTAGAAATTATGATAATTTACCTCCACTGTAGAAGACGAGACCTCCCATAGTGTCATTTGTCACATGGCTGCAGACCTCTGGAAGGAATTAGCAAATGTAATCGCAAATGCTTTCGGTGTTTGACCTTCAGGTGGACAAAATAATGCCATGTTATACAAGGTAAATCGCTTTGACTGTGCAGTTTCTGACAGAACAGAAAAGACTGCATATCCTTGTTTTCAAAACAGCAGACATTATAATAAGTCTGGTATTTAACTGGTATTTGACTGGACACTGTTCAGTCCTCCCAACATGTCCGGCAGGCTACAACTGTGTTGCATGACTGATTTGATTGTTGAAACACCAAGCCTTTGGATCTTTCAGAACAGTTGGTTTTACTTGGTTCCATCACCGCAACTCATTCCAGAAGTATTGGGACACAAATCCAGTGCTCCACATCTCAGTGTTAGGGGGCATTAGTTGTGGTATCATAAGGTTCATATATATATAGAGTCCTATTCTGCAGGCAGTTCTTTTCTACAGACACTATACAAGCTGTGGGTGCATTTGCACATCTGTGTCAGCAATAGGTGCAGCTTAGTTAAAGTAGCGGAATGCATTCATTAGAAAGGGTGTCTACAGTCATTTGGTCCTTTAATGTACATATAGAGCAGGTGAGGTGTTGAGAAGGCAGGATTTAAAGAGGTATGTTTAAATCTGTAAAGCTGCCTTGAAGCAAATATGCAAAATCAATGAGAAATCCTGTACAGACTCAGGTCTGCCTCCCAAAAAGAGGACATGTAGGAAAAGGAGGACATCCTAGCATTTGCCAGTTGCAGATGTACTGACTGACATTGAAGCATATTCTTGTTTTAGCAGCAGTTCTGAACTGTGCTGGAAAAAGGGAAATGTGTTCTTCCTTTGTCTTTCATCACAGCTGCACAGGCAAGGCACAAAAGCAGGCAAGGGAATTTACATTTTCCGTGACTTCCAATTGCTTTAATGGTGTCTCTGTCCACAGGTGTGTAGTACCATGGCAGCAATTTTATTTCAGGAAGAAAAAAAGACGTGTTGTTGTAATGTCAGCCTTGGCAATAAATGCAGAGGAATGGAGCCAAGACAGCAGAAATGCTGCGATTGAAATATCTGATCAGAAATAGGAATACATCAACAAGGCTATGTTCACGTTATCAGGCTAAAGTGCTTCAAATCTGATATTTTGCCATAATATGATGGATCTGGTTTTTTTCAGGGTTGTATGAAAAGCTCAAATCTGATCTTGTGTCTTGAGTCACTTTCATATGTGGTCCCAGATCAAGTACATATTCCATTCATGAGCATGTGACATGAATATAAATGGTCAGATCAGATTTTATGTCTTTTTGCATGTACAAACCAAAAAACTTAAACCTGATGGCCAAATTATGGTTTCAAAAAGACATTTTAAAACAGTGATAATAGTCTGACAAAACCTCTATAAAAATTTGTTTGTATCTTGGTTAAAAAATGGACAGAAACCTGATTTTTCGGTGTGTTCTGGCTAATGTACTTGTGTAAATCTCAACCTCGGTGTTTGCATGTCAACGCACCTTCGCTCACACCATAACCAGCGAGCTGATTTTGTTGAAGCATGGCATTTATCCATAAATTGAGAGTTACGAGAACTCCTATTCATATTTCAACAAGGGACACGTCTCAACGTCTCTGTGGAGGTGATGTGTACAAATGTATCATTGTCTGCATACATGCCAATTCAGGAACAGATTCATTTATATTACAGGGAGATACATATCAGTTACATTTATGAAGACAGACAAAATTTATATGAGTAAAATATCAGACGGCTTGTAATTTGAACATATTCAAACAATACCTGCTTGAAGAAAGGTAGAGCAAAACTTGTGATGTTTGATTGGATTCCCATATTAACTTTCCAAACGGAGAATATTTCCAACGACGGGAAAGGTGCCCTACATGCCCATTGCCCTACATGACAGTGTACATGTACAGGCAGACATGCTTTAGAATCTCATGTCACTGGAAATAGGTCACACTCTATTTTAGATAGACTAGCACAAATACAATGACCAAAGCTGACCGAGTTTCAAGAACAGTTCATTTAAATGGGGCAATGTCACTTACGCCTGCTGTTTGCCAAACATTAGCACTAGACATCGCCTTCAAATGGAGAAGTCTGTGGAGTTTTCTGCATTACAAACTATACATAATACGTAATCAATCATTTTGACTGACAGGTTATTTCGACCATGATGGGGGGCTCTTTTCATTTTAATATAATTATACACTGACATGCCAAAATTCATGAAATAGCAGTTAATTCATGTAAATTAATTATGAAGTGCTGTTACCTCCGGGGACGACTTAGGAATGCCTACACCTGTATAGCTTGTATAAGTGATGTGTTATCTTGTAAGTGAGTTTGTGGTTCCATGCTGTGGGTGTATTCACATTGCATGTGTTGGATCTATTGATCCACCTACACACACCACTGACCAGTGCCGCTATGCAATGATGACCATTTGCAGCTTTTTATGGACTACCCCCAAAATGATGGGCTATTCCAGCAGTGCCATCAGGCCCAAGTTGCCCATACCTGGTTGTACGGTGTATTCCTGGTACTCAAATGACAAAGTGGATCGAGGAATATTAAATGTAATTCACCTCACCTTGCCATGAGCATGCTGGCCAGTGTTCAACCTCACTTACAAGGTAACACCTCACAAGTTTGGGTATTCCCAAGCCACCCCCTCAGGCAATAGCCCTTATTCACATAGTCAATTACATACTACTATCCCATGTCAGTGTAACTCAGGATGAACTGGTACAATAAAAACAAACAGATGCAGTTTTGCATGATTATATATGAAGAAAGGTTTGGAGAAATGTTTTGACCTCTAAACATATGATCAGGTGTTACGATTTGACTACGTTGTGGTTTGTTGTTCATGGTTTGCTGTTAGAGCTAGAAGTTCATCAGTAGAAATACAGATAACAATGCAATAAAGGTTCCAATCAGTCATTGACTGCTGATGTAGATAGTCTTCCTCACCAGTCAATGGATTTGGACAGTGGAACACAAAGGGGTGTTGGGAGGGTTTTCTGGGGACGGAATTCCATAGATTCTGCATATAGTGGTTGTTCTTGTGGCAGGCTAGCCATGATGTCAGCAGAAGTGACAGAAGATTTTCCTGAACCTGACACACTGACAAAGCCCACCATATGTCTTGTCACCCAATACCTACAGCAGGTGGAACAGTATTGGATATGAGTCTTCACTGTTTTGTGGACTGAGGAGAGATAAATCCAGTGTTCTCATTAATTATTCTCTTATTAATGAACCCTTTAATTGCTTAAAAGGTTCTCTGCCTAAATAAATGGTTCTTCACATTCAAGGAAAACCTCTTGTTAATGTTGTTTTAATGTGCCTTTTGTGTAATCTCCATAGGAAATCACTGACCACAGGGCATGAATAGATGAGTCACAGTGGCCAATGCTGACTGTGGGTTAGATGGTGAAAGAGGTATAGAGTAGGCTGACCATACTGTTCATTGTAGTTAGGATGTAGTGACAGGGGAGCTTCAGGTAAGCCTTGATTGTAAGACTGTAGCAGTGTGTGTCTAACAACACTGCTATCATGAAGGCCATTTTCAGACCACCTGCTGGACTTCCTGCAGTTTTCATACAGAGCTATCAGGTCTGTCAACAATTCAGTCAACCTGCCTTTGCACTTCATGGTACAGCATCTTGAAAGTCCTGGAACCTATGCTAGAGTTCTGTTTGTGGAATTCTGCTCGGCATTTCACTTGGTAATGCCACAGCTCCTGGGAATCAAACTGTCTCAGCTGTCAGTGCCAGAATCCATGTGTCAGGGGTTTGTGGATTTTCTGACAGACAGGAGACAGCAGGTTAGGCTAGGGAAACATACATCAGACCTCTGGACTCTCAGTGCTGGAGTACCACAAGGTCGGGTGCTCTCACCCCTACTCTTTAGTCTTTACACCAATGACTGTGTCTCTAAGGAACCCACTGTGAAAGTCCTGAAGTTCACAGATGATATCACTGTCGTAGGCCTCATACCCAATGGTGATGAGTCTGCCTTCAGAAAGGAAATTCAGCAGATGATCTCCTGATGTAGCAGCATCCACCTGCTGCTCAACACAGAGTAGCTCAACAAAAGACAGTAGAGATGGTGGTGGACTTAAGACACCACCCCACCTCCCCCTCAACATCAACGGCTCTGTGGGTTCCACTGTGGAGTCATTCAAGACTTGAAGTGGGAGAGGAACACAGTCTCCACAGCCAAGAAATCCTAGCAAAGATCGTTCTTCCTCAGATAGCTGAAGAAATTCAACCTTCCAAAGTCTCTGATGATACAGCTCTACACAGCAATAATTGAGCCCATCCTCACATCAACTGTCACCACCTGACTTAGTTCCTCCTTCTCACAAGAATGAGCCTAACTCCAGTGCATAATCAAGGCATACACATTCATTAGATGTAATCTACCAATGCTTCAGGACATCTACACCAGCAGGGTGAAGAAGCATGCTTACACAATTTCAACTGACCCTCTCATCCTGGACATTAGCTCTTCCAGGCACTATGCTCGGGTAGGTCCATCAAGACCAGCTCAACCACACATAATGCACCTTAACCGAACTGTTTCCCAGAATCCTCTGATATCTCTCACTGCACTGACTCTCACTACATTGCTCATTTCCACTGTTTGTACTATACTGTATATAATAACTCTGTAATATACTACACCTACTACTACTACTACTACTACTTCTACTACTACTACACATATGTATAACATATGTATATACACATCACCAGCTCTTTATTATTATTTTCTTTATTCTATTTTTGTATGTGTTACATGTGAACATGTTATCTGTTTTATTTTGGTATTTCTATGCTTGTTTTTGTTCTTCCCTTCCTCCCCTTGTTGGTATTGGTGCAGGAACCTGTCAATCCTGATTAGGCCTTCCCACACCTCAGCCAGTCAGGTCTCGACACACCAGCCTCGTGACCCTAAGGAGGCGGGGCCTAGGCTTTAATACCGCTCCTGAGGCCTCTCCAGGAGAAGAGGGTTTGGAGAGATTGAAATTTTGATTTTGGATTGTGTTTTGGCTTTGTGGTGGAAAAGAGTAGGATGCTGGTGCTAGCTTCTTGTTTTGGCAGAATAGGTAGTAGGTGCGCGCACATACATTGTTCACACGTAGCCGATTTATGTATTGTGTTTTATTACACTATTACATTATTGGTTGTTGTCGGAAGCAGCCAATGGTTGTTTGTAGACCTGTAGTGATGATGAGAATGAGATGAGATATGTTTAAAACTGTAAAATGTGTTTAGAATTAAAATGCTTTTTTTTCACATCCCAAACATATGGTCACTACATACTGACTGATAGTTTCTCTGATCTGAACTGTGGATCTCTGCAGCTCCTCAAGAGTGACTATGAGCTTTTTGGCTGCCTCTCTAGTTAGTGCTCTCATTGCCTGGGCTGTCAGTTTAGATGGATGGCTATGTCCTGGTAGGTTTGCAGTTGTACCATACTCCTTCCATTTTTGGATGATGGATTCAACAGTACTCCGTGATATGTTTATAGCTTGGGAAATTTAACCTAACCCTGCTTCACACTTCTCTACAATTTTATTCCTGTCTGGTGTGGTTTTTGTTTTTCATGATGCTGTTTGATCTGTCTTCACAGAACAGCTGAAGTTACACTGAGAATAAATCACACACAGGTGGATTTACTAATTAGGGGACTTCTAAAGGCAACTGGTCATGCTGGATTTTATTTAGTACTGGGGGATAAATACAAATGCACAACATACATACTTTTCAGATCTACATTTCAAAAGTGGAAAAATTTTTTTCCACTTCACAAATACTTACCACATAAAATTCCATAGTTAAAGTGTATATATATGTAGTTCTGAGCTTTAGGGTTTTAGCACATCAGTACCTGACCTCACTAATGCTCCCATGTTGTTGGGTGCAATCAAAACCCACGGCAATGTTCCAACATCAACAGTAGAAGCTGTTCCTGCAGCAAAGGTGGCACACTCCCTATTAATAGCCTTCCTTTCAGAAGACATGCTGAGACATTTGGATGTATAGTGTTCCTAGAACATGACTGTCTACAGCATATCACTCTCTACAGATTCAAAACATAATGTTCCTGGAAGAAACCAGCCTCCATGTTTTTGTTTACCAATAGAGTTTTGGCAAACTGGCTGCATTGTGTTCTGCTAAGTGCCTGTGTCATGCTTTTGTTTTCTTCATGCTCTCTTTTAAAGCACCTCCAACCTCTTAAACTCTTTAACCTGGTGAAGCTCTGTCCTTGTTCACGCAGCGAATGTGTACTCCATATTAAACATGCACAACCACACCGCTGGTGTATTTGTGCAGTGTCACAGTGTGGTTGTATGTACAGTGTGTTCAGCACAGTCCTGGTGGGCCGACCTGGACCTTCTGGCAGGCCTGAGATTTGGGCCATTGGCCAGTGAACAGATGGGTGGGTGGGAGCACAAGCTGCTAGCTCTGTGTTAAATGAATTATAAATGCATTTGGAGGCCTTTGGTCATGTTTTGCTTGGTCTACGTTTATTTTGGAGACTTGTTGACGTAGCTGTTATTTTTTCCTGTGCAACCAATATGGCTGGAAATGTAACATAGCTCCAGTATGGATGGTTCATATGAGTGGTGATCATTTAAATGCTACACTATTACAAATAAAGATGCCTAAAAAGATTCTTTGAGTGAACCCTGTGACCTTATTCATCAGTACTCTGATAAAAGTTTTCTTAAATTCATCCTCAAGTCTGCTTCAGATACATGATGTGTTTTCAAACATAAAAATAATAGGAAGATAAGGAAACAATAAAACAGATAAGATAAAACAGGGCTAGCAAATAAGACTAATATATACAAATAACACAACAATAATAATTGATAATACAAAAAGTATAATACCTGAAATGGATAAAAATCTATAACAACAACAGCAATAATAATAATAATAATAATAATAATAATAATAATAATAATAATAAAATGAAAAAACAAATGCCAATAATACAATAATATAAAAAAAGACTAATCTTTAGACTTATAGATTATAAATCAACTAAAAAGAGTCGCAGGCTTAGAGGAGGGGGTTAGGGATTAAGAGTTTAAAATGGTCAAGTGACAGCAAGTTTATAAGTTCCTGCAATAAATTCCAGCTTGCTGGGGCATTGCAGAAGTTCAGCTCTGGTTCCCTCACACGTCCCAAAACATGTCGTAGGTGAATTGGCTGTGCTAAATTGCCCCTAGGTATGAGTATGTGAGAGGATTGTTATGTGTGCTACCCTGGGATGGTCTGAGCCTGTCTATGCAATATTTCTGCCTTGCACCCAATAATTCCAGGTAGGCTCCTGTCCCAACATGACCTTGGTCAGGAATAGATGGTCAAGAAGTATGGATGGATGGATGAAGATTAGTTAAATTAGTTAAATTAGGTTCCCTGTATTTTTGTTGATGTAACTTTAAGATGCAGTATCTGATGAAGTAAATTCTTCAGATTAGATATCTCAATGGACTGGTTTTTGACAGATATACAGCATCCGGTCTCCTGGTCAGTGTTGAGGGGTATAAAGACCCTCAACATTGAGCTATGAAGTGGTGGAATGGTGTTTTCTGGAATGATGGTGCTTCATCCAGTGAAATGAGTTGGGTAGTTGGGTGGGGTGGGGATTTTTCTGAATCTCACACTCACTAATGCTCTTGTTATTGAGCGAAATCAAATCCTCACAGTAATGCTCCAAAATCTAGTAAAAAGTCTTTACTGGACTGTAGAGACTGGTAGTCCAACAACTGTTTTCAACACCCTTCATTTTAGAAGAAACGAATGAGCAGGTGTCCCGATAATTTTGTACATCAAATAAGAAATTATATTGAATAACCTGACAAAGGCGTTTTACAGTACCCACCAAAGCAATAAACGTCTGAATTACGTTTTGTTTTTAGACTGAATATTTAACTCCTTAACCTTCACAGACCTTTCTACTGTTCGAAGAAAAAGTGTGAACTAAGACTAAGGGGTTAAAAGATTTACAAATCCTTGACTTTTACTATAAATGAAAATGCCACAATGGTTACAGTTACTAATGGTTATTACTACCCATTATTACCCCTTGAGTGTTCACAGATCTATTAAATCAGCACAACACATGGACTTGAGTTGAAGGCCATAAGCAGGCAGTAGTGTCATTACACAAGGCATAATCATTAAGGGTGGATAAATTGCCGTCCATTTCCCTGCAAAAGTGCTGGAGAGCTGTATGGAGGACATGACTCTTAATGGCCTCTGTGAGACATCCAAGTGTCTGGAGCAATGAAAAACGCTCCTCATGCAGGTTTTTCCCTCCTTATATCTCTATTTTATCTCTCATTCCTCAGAACCGCTCGGCAACAGTTTGCTCTAGCCAGCAGCGGCCCAGTCAAGTAGACCTGTGTTTTTATAACGGCAGTGTCTCCCAGGAGCAGTGATACAGTCATCAGTGTGAACACGGCTCATTTGTCAGGCCCACCAGCTGCCCGGCCAGGCGGAAAGAGCTTTCACTTACTACAGACCGACAAATGTACAAAGATTCATGAATAGAAAAGGCCCCGACACCAGACAACCTTGCCTATTACAGTGTCCATTTACATCTTGGATGAGTGTCTTGTTCCTGTGTCTATGCATGTGTCTGACATTTTATTACAGTTGACTGAAAGATTGCTAGTGAATGCAGGGCTGTTTGTGATGTTTCTGTCATGTTTCTGTGTCTGATCCACATGTATCAGCGCAACACACACTAACTCCCCAACACCAGGTCAATGTCACAGCAGAATGACCAACCGTCCACATAATATCTACTAGAGTCTGTAATTATAGAACTACAAAGTGCTCCTGTATGATAAGGAGAAAAATAAAAATGGACAGTGAAGTTGATCATGCTTTTAATCCAGCTAAGCAAAAACGTACCCTACACGCATCAACCAGGTTGACCACTTTGACCAGCTTTTTACAGTAGGCCACTCACTCCACATTAGAATTATATGGCAATACTTCAGTAATAAAGGGGTCTCTGATCACTCTCTTCACTCCCTTCCTGCTAACAATCCACTGGAGAAGAATTAGAGGAAAATCTCCAGGCTCAAACACCCCTGCTTGTGCAATAATCCGTAACCTTCATTACATAAACCCAAATGACTTTTGAAACCACCGTTGTACTCACCTTCAAATGTAGGTACAATGTAACATACAGAAACATGTTGAAACAGCAAAGTAACAGAAGATACAAACCACTATGTTGAGTAATGGCCAGCGCTGCAGGTCACAGATCTGTAATCATCTAAGAGTTATGTCCATTTGATACTTCAAAAGGTTCAGAATGGTAAACAGTAATAAAACAGGTCACAGCACATCATAATTATCGCCCTGACCACTGTCTACTGTCCACCGGCAGGCTTAATGAAGTCTGAAATGAATCCCATATTAAACTAAAGCAATTCTGGTCATAACTGAATAGACAAATTAGATAATGGATTGGGATAAAGTATATTTCAATTAAAACTGAACACTTTTTAGCTTGCGCATATATCAATCAGCCATAACATTAAAACCTTTAAAAACCTACAATTTCTTAGGTCCCCCTTGTCCAACCTAAACAGCTCTGACCATTTGTGGTGTAGTCTCCACTATATATCACTATTTTGCTGCATCGTACAAAAAGATTGAGTCTTCTTTCATGTCTTGATCTATCGTTCCATCTGAAGGAAAACACTTCAGTAGATATTAGTGCAGGACCTTGTGTAATCAACAGTGAAAGGCACTTAATGGGTTCAGAGAGAGATAGACAGAGAGAGATTGTGCTCAAATGGAGACTTACAGTATTCTTTAAGGTCCTCTGACCATACAGGAAGGTCAGGGTGACCGTTCAGTGAACCAACACTGTGATGTACTAGCAGATTCAATATAGGACATGTGTATGTGGATTTTCACTGAGGTCATTCAGAGGTGGATATGGTCAGGGGAGAATGCTGAGCACATTACACACAGTAGCCTTAATAAGGAGTGATGAACAGCAGAGAAAGAAATGGGCTCGACACAGTGGTCCAGTGGGGCAGTTTTCCCTGGTACCAGTACCAGTACCGGCAATTTTACATTTTATTCTTTAGCGTAACACTACTTCTTGCCATATGCAGTACGCAAATCTAACTCCCATTTGTGTGCAGTATGGGTGCAAAAGATTGCACACATGAAGGGGAACCGGAACCAAACCATATTTCATCTTGCATCCAGATTTGAGGTAAGCCAACTAGAGGGGTTACTAGATCATCCTTTAAGCTGTACTGTTTTCCCCAATAAACCTATCCTTTTTGTACCCCCAACTCTTCTTCTTTGGAGATAAAGGGACGATATTGGGGTTAAAGTTGTTCATCACAAAGCTAAAGTGGAAAATAGCGGGTATATATAGGTCAAGGAGGAGGAAGAGGAGGTCAGGGCATGGTCCTTCTCCCAAAGATTTGTTAATAACTCTACTTTGCTAGAACAGACCATGCCCTGGAAGACTCCAACCCCCATGAAGTGAACTCAAATTTGTTTTGTCAGTCCTGTGGTGTTTCACAGTAAAATCTAGGGTGTTTGAGTCCAGAATGTAAAGTTGTTTGTGAGAGAGTTGAAGTGGATGCAAAGTGTAAATAGTGCATATAGGACTAAGAAAGTTCAGGACATAGTTTTAGCTCCACTTATCTGCATATGTCCTTTTTACATAATTATATATTACAGTGTGCAAAAAAGCATTTAGTCAACCACTGATTGTGCAAGTTTTCCTATGGAGGAAGAGGTCTGTAATTTTCATCGTAGGTACACTACAACAATGAGAGACAAAACGAGAAAAAAAATGGAAATTACATTGTAGGAATTTGGTGGAAAATAAGTTTGTCACTCAAAAAATTTAGTCACTCAAAACAAGCAAAATTTCTGGCTCCAATCATTACCTGTATTATTGGCATCTGTTTGACCTCATTATCTGTATAAAAGACTCCAAACTCATCCATGGCCAAGACCAAAGAGCTGTCGAAGGACGCCAGGCAGAAAATTGTAGACCTGCACCAGGCTGGGTGAATCTACTTTGTTGAACTTTTGTTATTGACCAAATACTTATTTTCCACCTTAATTTATAAATTAATTCTTTAAAAATCCTACAATAGATATGGATATCCTGGATTTTTGAAGTGTGTTTTGTACCTATAATGAAAATTACAAACCTCTCTCATAAGTAGGAGAATGTGCGCAATCAGATATATGAGGATACTTCAATAATAAAGCGGTGAAAATAAAGGGGTCTCTGATGACCTCCTTCCTGCTAACAATCCACTGGAGAAGAATTTGAGGAAATATTTTGGAAATACCATTTTCACACTCAAGCTCCAACACCACTGCCTGTGCAATAATCCTTAACCTTCATTACATAAACCTGAATGACTATTGAAACCCCCACTCCCCTTCAAATATGAGGTGAGACACCTCAACCTGATATACAGAAACATGGTGAAACTGCAAAGTAACAGAATAGCACAAACCACTGCTTTGAGAAATGCTCAGTGTTGCAAGGTCACAGATCAGAAATCCCCTTAGATATATATCCATTTGGTGATACTTCAAAAGGTTCAGAATTGGGAACAGATAAATTAAATTTTTAGGCCTTCTTCAACATGTTCACGGTGCACCAAACAACACCACTATATACTGGTAGACAAATACAGTGTGTATCCCAGCCACTTGGGATCATTACGTCACATGTACACCATGCAATAGATGCAAAAGGATACTAAACATTTACCTACATCACTAAGTGGCTGGGATACACATAGTTTTTGTCTATATATTGGTGTCTTTTGGTGCACCGTGAGCACACTGAAAAAGGCAATGGCAAGAACAAGCCATTTCCAAAACCCCCAAACTGTTACATAACAGCCTTTACAAGTTATATTTACAGCTCTAAAATGTACATGAGGCCAGAACACTAGAGAAAGTCCTGCTAGCTTGAGTCAAGGCTTGTGAAGTGTAAATTCAACACATCACTGCCAGACTCTGTTAGGTAAAGAAAGATAGATGGATAGATAGAACTTTATTCATCCAAGAGGGAAAGTCATATATTGCAGTAGCACAATGCACACAAACAGCAGGAAGACAAAGTACTTAAGTATTGTTAAGAAACATAATAATTAAGCTATATTATAATAAAATACAAAAAACTAAAATAACTGAGCTACAGAGCAAAATTGTGCCATTATGAGCATTAAGTAGTATGTAAGTATGCAGTATGTAATTGCTTAAATATTATGCAGGAACAATATAGGAGCAATCAGAAAGTAGAGTCCGTTCATGCCTTTCTTGTACACAGTGTGAGTGTTGGCCCTCCAATTTGTTGTTCTGACTCATGATGGTAACTGATTGGCCTGATTGTGATCTTTTTTCTGAAGTCCCCCACCCTCTCCTTGGACCTGATCACATTAAGGAGCAGATGGTTCTTTGCACACCACCACACAAAGCCGCTCTCAAGGTCTCTCTATTCTCCCTCCTGTCCATCCCTGATTCACCCGACCACCATTGATTCATCAGAAAATTTCTGAAGGTGGCAGAGGTCTGACCTATACTGGAAGTCTGTGTTGGACAGGGTGAAGAAGAAGGCAGTAATACAGTTCCCTGAGGTGCACCAGAGGTGCAGACCAGAAGATTGGACAAGCTGGATCCCACATACTGGGGCTTATATGAGAGGTAGTCCAGGACCCAGGTTAAAGGTAAATGGGCTGCTATGTGACCCAGTCCTTGTGTCTAATAATTAAACGGGCTAAAATCTCTTCACCTGGCAAATTGAACACAAAAGAGACAATGTGAGAACATTGAAAGATTATCAGCAGTATCCAGAAAAAAAAGAAAATCTTACGATATTCTTGTTGCAGTTTTAAAAATAAAGCTATACTAAGCTATATGGTTCAAGGGAGCTGTTGCAGTCACCCAGTCAGAGCAGAGGTTATAATTTCTATAAATTGGAAGCCTAATGAACAATCAAAATTATATATATATATATATATATATATATATATATATATATATATATATATATACCACAATTTCTGGACTATAAGCCTCACCGGAAGCCTCACTGGAAGATAAAACTGCACCTCATTATAAGCTGCATGGTTTAAAGCGTGGAAAAAAAGTAGCGGCTTTTGGTCCTGAAAATACGGCATATATATATATATATATATATATATATATATATATATATATATATATAGAGAGAGAGAGAGAGAGAGAGAGAGAGAGAGAAGTAGAGAAGTTCAGCCAATAGAATAGGACTAAGGAGCAAATAAACATGAAACTACTGAATTCATGCCTAATGACAGACCTGAGCTAGAGGGGTGTAAACCCATGCCCCATATTGAGCTGTGGAACAGTATGATGTGCTCTCTGGTATGATGGTGATTTGGAATCAGTTTGTAAGTTTGGGGGTGATGTGAGGTAGGGTGGATCATCCAACATCTTGACCTTACTAATGCTCTTGTCACTGAATGCAAATCTGAATGCTCCAATAGAAAACCTTTCCTGAACATTAGAGAAAGTTACTCCAACAAAGGCAATTTAAACCTTTAAAACCCTTCATTTTAGAAGAAGGAAGGAATGAGCAGTTGTCCCAATACCTTTGTCCAGATATTGTACATAAATAGCAGCACTTACAGTTGCCTTTCATTCTGTATAAACAAGCCAAACACCAGCACGGTCAGCAACACCTTTATTTAAAGATGTGAGCTCTCAATGTTCACAAGCTCTCACTCTGAAAGAGCAGAGAGAACCTGAAAAGTTACAGAATCACAGGTCACTCCAGACCTGAGGACAGCTGGGACTGAAAGTGCATTAGCTCATTCACACAGCTAAATGTGAACTGCAAACATATTCACCTCCAGAAATACAGAAGCCTTCTCTTTCTTTCATTAGTCACACAAAAAGGTGGTGTTCTGTCAAACGCTGCAGATGTTCTTCTGACAAGACATCTGGACACACACGTTCATACACTATGTCTGTATGGGTGGTGGAGTGGGGTGTTTTGAATGGGTCTCTGGTGACTCTCTCTATCCTGTCCATGGCTCATCTCCCCTGCCGCCCACTGAGCAGTCAAGCAGGCCCAGAGCCTGATACAGCTCAAGATGAACGTTCTGCTCCATTTAACTCATATGCTGAGAGGCCCAGCCCATGTAATTGGCATTCCTGAGTGGCATCTATCATTCCATTTTAGCTCACCCACTTCCAGCCAACGCCAGGGATATAGGCTGAGAGATGTGAGCATGCCTGTGTATGTGTGTGAGTGTGTGTGTGTGTGTGTGTGTGTGTGTGTGTGTGTGTGTGTGTGTGTGTGTGTGTGTGTGTGTGTTTGGTGTCTGTTGTGTTGGTGTGTGCTTGAGTAAGACCCACTGTTTATCAGGCTTCAGACATTATATGAATAGTCTTTAAGGTGTTTTTAGAAACAAACAACAGCTCATGCAGAGTGCTGCTGGGTACAGTGGTGTAAATAAAAAAATGTATGAAGTATCTCACTGTACTTCATACTGTTTTATTACCAGTTATAAGGTGTCCTAACTTTTTCCTCACAAGAAAAGTGCATTTCTATTCATTATATTTTACAGCTAATATTTAAATGCATTTCTATAAGTGTGTTTAGGAATATGATCTCCATGTTTCAGTATCATTTAAATGAAATGAAGATCAAATGTACATATGGTTAAACTGTTTTAAAACATAAAGGTTTTCATGGGCATTTTTTTCCCCAGTACATAATAACCAATAGCAGAGATAATCTGCTCAGTCAGGGTGTGAAATAGGTCTTCACTAAGATGAGCAGCATTAGACGGCAGGCATGCTCAGATCACCTGATGGGAGGTTTCAGATACCTGTAACACTAATTGCAGTTGTAGCCCTGAAACATTTAATGGGTATAATTATCCTGACAAGCCACAGGAATATTCACACGCACCATGACTCCTCCGGAAAAACGAGCAGGCCTCTAAGACAAGAAGTAAGATTCTTTACGAAGCACGTTTCACAATAAATGACAAGCTGTTTCTCAAAATATTGTTTGTTCAATCTTAAAATTCGACAGAGAAGGGGGACACGAGAACATGAAATGATAAGGCTTTCAGAGGGCCATTAACAGTTACCTCTAGTGTCAAACCACCAGAAGCACTAAAGCAGGACAGGAGTGATGGCTTTCCAGTGTATGTAGCAAAGAAGAGGGCAAACTACCTGACACAGGCCAGGCTGAGAAGTGTAGGAAGATTGTAGTCTCAGGAGAGGACATGGCAACCAAAGTCAGATGGAAGACTTGCCATCCTACATTCATGCTATAAAACGTCCTCAGTGGGGTTATGGGGTCCTGCATGTAGCCATTAAAACACAAAAATCCTTTTCGCTTCCTGAATGGGTCTTCGTAGAAGCTCAGAGAAACAGGCCAGCAGAGCTTTGATAACAAGAAAGTCAGGACTGGTATCATTGTATCAAGTCATGGTGAAAGGGTATGACCTTTCTGTTACAGTGTAGATAAGCTTTAAGCATCAGGAGGAACCATGTTTGGGTTTGTTATAGAACTCCTAAGGCTAGTGGCATTTCAGGGGGACAGTACCCTGCGACAACAAGCTTGGCTCCCCACGGCACCTGTAGTCAGTGGCACACCAATGTAACGTTTTCAAGTCAGTAAGCTAGAGCTGGAATAACAGGGTCCAACTCTACAGCAGAACCAACTGCAATCTTCATTTAGGGGAGCGGGGGGACTACCCCACAGTGAAACCTGTGAGAGAACTGATTCCAGGAGAGAACTGCTCCAGCCCATTAATCTGGAAGACATTATTTTATATAGTGCTACATCTAAAGTGACAGCATAAGACATGTTCTCCAGAAATGTTAGCTCGCTTTCTACAGGTCGAAAACAAACTGAGCACTGATGCTGTTCATGAACAGGTTTACTGGGACAGTAAAGTCAACTTTTATCAATCAGGCAATGTCGATACATTAAAATGAAATATTCTAAAAACGTGAAATTCTGGATTTCTGATTTTCATGGAATGTAATATTTTCATAATGTTCTAAATTCCTAAGAAGCACTTATACAGGGGTAGGCAAGCCTGGCCTTGGATTGGCAGATTCCTGGACAGTTTCGTGTTTTTCCTGCTAAATTAATTCATTTGTTATTTGCCATGTTAGGAATCCAGCACTTCAGGACTAGGACTGCTTGCTGGAATAGCACATGATGGGTATAAGTGCCACACAATATTCTTTGATGTAATAGAAGAAACATTTTAGAGCTGTGAGAGTGAAGAACCTAACAGATTTTTTAAAATAAGTTTCTCTATGAAACTAAAAATGTTTTTCATCATTTGAAAAAACTTTTGTATCACTTTTATGTTTAAGAGTGCGTGTTAGACAATTTGTTTCATCAGTGCATAAGACTTGTTTCAGTTGGACATGAGATCTGCTCATTTAGACTTTTCATTAGATTTTCATTTGAATATGTCACTTGAAGAGACAAACAATCCAGAAGTAAAGTAATGCTCCCAATACTGACTGTGAGAATTTGTAGAATACAGAACTGACATTTGTCTCTTATTGTCCACAAAACACAATAAAGAAGAAAGCAACTGGCCCCTCTATATAAGTCACTGGCCCCAGCCTCTTCCCCCTGGTTTACATCGTCTAGACCTGCCACTGCCTAAGGCAGGGCTTCACCACACATCACGAGAACCCGGGAATAGGTATTACTTGCATTGTTGCATTGTTTACCTGGAGCATTTTTAATGTAATTATCTCTGCTGGAGTGTCTTCTCTCTCCATCCTCACCGCAGGCGAGATATGCGATGTGGCACCGTGGAGGTTTCGTATCGCTTGTTAGCAAAACAAGTCGTTATCCATGTCACAGTACATGAGCAGCACCAAAAGTCTCCTAGTAATATGAAGCATGTTGGAAATGATCTGAGCCTCTGGAATAGCTTTAAGACTGGATCAGAGAACCTCCTCTCACACTATGAGTGCCGCTCCAATTACTCATGATGCAAAAAAAGCGTCTCCTGCAGTGCTGGAAATTTGTCTAGGGTGCCAAAATCAGAGCCAAATCAGTGTGTACCAAGCATAAATGTAAAAAAATCCAAACACTTCAGCAAAATGAATGAAAAGAATATTAAATATACATGACCTCCCAGTGCCAGTGTGTTGCCAGACTATTTATTTGTAAAGCTACAAGCAGTGCTATCCTACATTCTGCATGACTTATATACAGTATCATTCAAAGTAATGTATTTGAAATGATTTAATTTAGTGCTTCTATCAGTAAAACATTTTATATTCTTAGAAGTAAACAAACAAACAAAAAGAAGTCAGCGTCCAGCAAGCGATTCTACACAAATCTTATATGTATATAAAATTTAAATTCAGTATAAATCAGTTAAAATTCTTGGTAAGAGGTGAGAATCTGATGTGGTGATTTTACCATGGTGTATATATGCCGATCCACCATAACATTATGACAATCTCTTTTTTCGACACTCATTGTTTATTGTATCAGCACCATCTGTTTCACTACATTGTGTGTAGGCCTCACCGCAACTGGACAGTTGCAGACAGGGCAGATCTACTTGAATGGAATTTCACAGTGAGGTCACTTTGAAAAAAATGAGGAATGGAAGAACTTGGGTTGAATGTTGAATTGGACTGTAATGGTGCCATAAAATCAGCCTCAGTAATATCTGTAAAATACCTCTTGTCCTCCCAGCCAGGGAGCGAGAGACTAATGGATGGCTTTATTAGAGCTTATGACTTTAGTGTTCTCTGTTCGCTCTGCTTAAGAAAGTTTTTTGTAAAGTGTGACTGGTTCAACATATAAGAACAAAACTTGACCATTTTGTACTGAAGGTCTGAATAGAAAATTAAAGATAAAGTTTGCATTGAGTTTAAGGACACAAAGAGAATACAGTACAGGTAAGGATTCCTCACTGATTCACTGAGGACAGAAAAATGTTTGCTTTTTATGATGAAGTTTTCTTTTTCTGTAAAAGTTGGTAAGATAAATAATTAAATGGTGAAAAGTGGAAATCAATACCCATTATTTGTGTCTGAAACTGACAGACTGTGCTGCTGAGTATATTTTTAAAACTAGACAGTCAGAGTTCTGTTGTCATGTTGGCAAAATCATGACAGAGGCAGAACAAAGTTCTGTAGAAATGAAATTGAATCCTGTGGCGTTATAGGTTTGTTATAAAGTAGGTTAGGGAATGACCATCATGCCTCTTCATTTTCTAGAAGACATAAATGGATTAATGTATGCAAAAGTTTGGGAACCCCCAGTCAAAATATTGTGTGAACAGTTAAGTGTGTAAAATATGGCTTGTGTTGTTCAGGTGATTTTCACACGTTTGTCCAGTAGAAGGCTACTAGTTTTGTGAGGTTGTTGGGTTATTGTGCTGCTCATGTGAAGTCTGTTTTTGCAGATATTCAATGATGTTCAAGTTGAGGAATTGTGAAGACCATGGAAAAGATTCAGGTTGCTTTTGAGGTGTTTTTAGAATCATTAGAATCATCACTGTAGAAGCGCAGTGAAGCACTCCATGTGCCACTGGCTGTAACACAAACCCAAAGCATGATCTATCTGTCCCTATGTTTAATAGTTGGAGAGATGTTCTTATCAAATCCTGAACATTTTTTCTTTCTTACACAGATTTACAGATACAGATTTGTACTTAAAAGTGTACAAAGCTCGTCACTGGGGCTTTACCCTGTAATGGTACAATGAAGTGGCTTTCAGTGAAAATCCTTTCTCTTGCCATGTTTTTTAAGATGTTTTAAAGTTAAGGTTATATACCAAAAGTACAACATTTTACCTTTCAGGTTAAATATGGAATATTTACCTCTATGAAACAGTACAAAGCAGTACTTACATCACTTTTGTAGCGTGTTTAAAATCTTCACTAATCCACAGGTCTTGTTTCCACTATGCATCAGGCTTGTTAAGGTGCTTCTTTAAAAACATTTGATGGTGATTTTTGTGTTGAGGATACAGGAAAGGTTTTCTTCTAATGATACTTACATGAAGGAGCTACTGCACAGTAGAACAGTGCACCACCACTCCAAAGTCTTTTAAGAGTTCCAGAATGTTCTGTTTGGTCTTTCTAGCAATTCTATGAGCAGGTTCTTGAAAAAATAAATCTTGGTCTTCCAGACCCCTACTTGACCTCTGCTGTCCCTGATAACTAATATTTCAATTCTTGGCAGCTGCTTGAAGGAGCCCATGCTAATTGTTGGAACAATTGTTGAGAGAAGTTAGATTATATTTATAAGCTGTTAAATTTGCACCACTTGGCCTTTTCTAATAGTGATTGTTGACAATGAACAAATCAGCAGAATTATTGAACTGAGGACAAATACCCTGTATTCTGTAAATGTTTACATCTGCAACTCTACAATCAATATTTAATATAAATCTACCTCAGAAACATCAGACTCATTATATGCCTCTCTCAGCTCTTCAATATTTTTACTTTTAACTTAAATGATCTTTACTATTTATTATTTATTGTACCTCCTTCCTAGTGTAATGTTTGTAAATAGTCTGTGTTCTTGTTACATGTCATACATGTGTTGCTCTCACCAAGACCAATTCCTTGTATGTGTAACATACTTGGCGAAATAAAGAGATTCTGATTGATATTCTGATTGATACCCTAAACAGGTAAGTCATGCATCTCTCAGTTTGCTCTGTCCATGGTGCTGTAATCTCTGAAGGCAATCTCTAATGTCTACAGAATGAGCATCAAGAGTCAGGGAACCTTCTGTCACAAGCCAATACTTTTGACAGAATTACAACCAGTAAAAAGGTCTATTTACACTCCCATTCACAGAGTCAACCTGAAAGCTCTGAGTGCACAAAACACAATGCATCCCACATCGCACACTCATAGTAGAAGAAAAAAAGGCCAGAAAAGAAAACACATGAAGCATCAAGTAAGTGCTAGTTTTAGTGCTACAGAGGAGAAGGGAGGTGGGGTGGGGAGGAAAAATCATAGCGCTCTGCTAGGGAACTGTGCAGGGGAGTTTATGGATTTTAGGTTGCCGTGGCAACGGCAGCATCAGGACCATTCTTTGAAATAGCTTTAGAAGATGTTGAGGGTCTATTAAAAGCAAAGAGAGGGGAACTATGTGAGAAAAAAGTAAATATGATTTTATTTGCTAGAGTTTGTGTAATATTCTTCCTTTTAATTGGATAATGTGCTACAAGACAAGAGCACAAAGCACTCTTTTGCCAAAGTCGTGTCTGTGATGGTGCTTCCTATTATTCTCCATCACAGGAGATTTTTAGGGCTTCATTATCAAGCATCTCATAGCATCTTCCAGCAACACTTCAGAAGCACTTGATAAAGTCGGCTTGCTCCATCATGTTTTATACACTCCATTCATTTAACTGCATTTTGCACATCAGCGAAAACAACCCATGCCACATCCGTCACACTAATGAAATGTGATATGCCTACGCTCCTGTGCTCCAAGGAGAGGAACAGCAGTGCAGCTGGAGCGCTTCAAACAGGGAGGGGATCACAGGAACCAGCAGCAGTCAGTCAGGGGAACGGCTGTTCAAAGCAGACCATGGAAGAGAGGGCAGTCGGCATTATGTAAACAGACTCCAGCAGGGCTGAGACTGGCCGCCAAGGCAGCCAATGTGACAAATCCCCAGCAGGAGGGCTGAGACACAGACCAGTGGATGAAGGCGAACAACGGGAATGGCAGAAGCCCCAGCTCTGTTCTCTATAAGAACCAGAGGGGATTACTACAGTACAGAGACAGTTCAATCAAACAATGCACACAAAAAAGCCCGATAATCAAAGAGGCCTCGGGCATGAATAGTGGTGCAGTTCTTATGCTTGGCGAGACTTTGGCAGTCCTTGTGAATGCTTTAGACTCTTTGATTCTCAAAGCCAAAGTAATGTCAAGGCCAAAGAAGTCAAGGGTTCTAGCGGTTCCATCAAAATTGCTCTTTCACAATAAGGTACTACTTTCCCTGCATATCTCCTGCTAAATTCTTCTCCAAAATCCTAGTGCATTCAGGTGGGACCTGGCACCATATGAATCTGGGTAAGGGCTGGAGAAGGACAGAAATGGTGGTATTTTAAAACCATGCCTAAATTTTGCACCCTATCAGTTGTCAGTTTCACCATAGAGAGATGCACAGGAAAGTATCCCAGTTGCACCCGTGTGTGAGCACACATACATGCTTACAACCTTCCTTCTCCTCCTTTGCAAGAATCTGCAACCATGCCAGGCAGCAAAATCACTCTTTTTGGGTCACTCCGCTGAGCGTGACAGCATGTGGATGGCTCGCAGCAGCAGGTGCAGAGTGCCCGTGTGAATGCTTTGGCTTGCCATGGCCATTTCCGCCCTCTAAATGCTGCTAATCTGGATCAAGTTATTTTGGCGCCACTGCAAGTGCCCTTGAAAGAGTAGGAGCTTCTTCGTCTTTTTCTTCCCCACAGAACATTTTTTTATTGCTTCCTACTCTTTTTGAACTGAATCCAATTTTCCTGATTCCAAGCACAGCTTTCCAGGAGCTGGAGGAAGCAGGTTGCCTACTTCAGAACACCTGTCAAAGCGAAATCCACAAAAAAAGCTACAGTTGTAGCAAGCACCCTGTTTTTCCAACTTGCATCAAAGGCACATAGACTTACCTGCCATACTCTAGAGATTAAACTGTTGAATGTAGATAAAGTTGGAGCTGTAAAGGTTTAATGTGCAACTTGGTTTCATGAGGAGCCTTTTAATATTAATGAGGTTACTAGGGGGCAATGCAACTCCCGTCCCTTTTTGCAAACAGCATCTAGGGCATCTGTTGATTGTGCCTGTTTTCATTTCTTACTTTCCTTTCTCCACCAGGATCTCAACTCCCCCTACATCAGCCTCGACTGCTTCACATGATTAAATTTCCAATTACTGGTGTCTGGCCACTTCCATTACTTCTGCTGAGCAGGTCTCAGTCATTCTGCACTCTGTTCTTCAGAGGCTCAGAGAAGTGGCATATGGGGACTCTAAAACGGGAGGTGGCTCTCCCTCACTGTCTCTCTTTCTCTCTCTCCCACTCAAACACACAGGAAGAGAGAGGGTGGGTGAGCTGAGAATCCTCAGGGCTCTGCGGGCATGTTATAAACTCGTGCCAGAATTCACAATTTTTCATCATGGAGAAATGGAATGGGGACTGACTTTATTAGGGAACATCTAAATATGGGCAAGAAGGGCAGAGCACTTCAAAAGAAATACACACAGCAGGAAGCCTTCAAAGCAACTAGAGCTCATTCTGTGCGGAAAATATATTGACGCGGCATAGAAATCAAATAAAGATGGACTACAATAGATCAGGCTTTATTGGACGCAATAAAGTGCTATAAAGGGATGTTAGAACAAAGCCTTGTGCAGGGAGGTCCTGACAAATCCACAGGATCAATATTCACAATGCAACCTTCTATAAAGCTGGGTAGAAGGCCAACAGTGCCAGAGACAAAGTCAGTTAGCTCCGTTCCAAGTTTAAATAATGTAGAGCAGATGTTTGATACCCTGCAGACTGGAACAGTTGCAGAAGGCTAATCAATAGGCAGAAAGACTCTGTGGAGAACGGCTCACAGCCAGCTTTGAGGACAAAGCCAAGCAAGGGCAAAGTCAGAACATCAAGAGAGAAGAATGGATGAGGGTTATGGTCATTATCGAAGCTGGACCCAGCGCTAATGATAGCTGGGACAACCCGTCATTATGGCAATGAAGCTGATGGGCTCATTTTCTTCTTCGAACATCGGAAAATCCTTCTCTAACCAAATCTGAGTACATAATTCGTAATGGACAGATAAAAGGTTTTAAACAGAAACCATTGCACATACTAACAGACTGTGCATAGATTGTTTGTACAGTAGGAAACAACTCATGACTTGTATTTTGCACCCACTCCACATCTGATAATAATTTGTTAATAATATCTCCAGAATATTCATTATTATTTTGTAACTAAAGTACTTGCTCACATTAACAAATAACCCTGACCTATTTATTAATCAAATATTGCTTCTTGAAGTGTTTTTTCCTGCACTGCAGTACCTAAAAGCCAGGGGGCACTAATGCTTGAAGAGGAGTTTTATATATGAAAATGGGGAAAATAATAATAAATAACACAATTGTCACAATTACTGTTTTATTAAATTATTCTTAACTATTTATACTATTTATAAATTTTGGAAGATGACTTGCATTCATGAGCATTTACCACCCCACCTCATCCCCGACTACCCAATTCATCTCAAAAGTATTATATGCACCATCTCTGGAGCACCATCATTCCAGAGATCATAGTTCCACCACTCCACAGCTCAGTGCTGGGGGGCTATATACCCCTGTAGACCATGCGTTTTTCTGCTCTAGTGAGTCCTATTCTATTGGCAGCACTTCTCTACACAGAGTACACAAGCTATGTATGTGCATTTGCACAAGCAATATGCATTCATTAGTGTAGTCCACAAACATTTGGGCATATAGTGTTGTAGTATTATACCATTACTCTGATCACAGCAAAGAAAGACCAAAAACAAGCCTGTTGCATCCACAGGTGTCTTGGTGGTCTTGTGTCTATATTGTGTAAATTGATCAGGCTATAACTTTCCCACCTATTGACCAATCAAAGTGACCAAAGTGACCAAGGTTACTAAGTTCTTCACTGTTGTAGGGCTGTCTACCAGCTCTAGGAGACACACAAGGACATGAATCTGTGTGCATGTTCGGACTTTTATAGACACGGATGAGTGGAATAAACAAGGATTACTCCAGTAATCCACGGCAGTGAGGAAATAGGACCCATTGTGTTCCACTCACTTAAGAGACCAATTGATTCATTTTGGCAGGAGAATTCCTCAACACTCAAGTCCAGTAATCGATTTCTTCTAATACTGTGCATATGCCTTTGTTGGTTAAACACTACACTCTCTATTTGCTTGAACTCTAAGCAGAAGAATTGTCCCTCCATACAAAACATCATCTGTGATAAGGGATTATGTGGAAACTGCGAGGAGAGAGGAAAAAAAAACCCTTTTGAGATCCATTCTAAATTGGTCTCTCTAGCATAGTGAGGATTTTTGTCAGAGAAATAAGATCTGGACAGCAGAGCCTGTTGCTCAATTCAGCAGCCGCTGCCTTTTCTTTTGCACTGAGCACCAGATTTAGAGGCATTATCAGTTTTTCCAACACATTAATCTTGGAGAAACAAGTTCTCACACACTCGCAAACATAATCTCAGCTTTGGCAATGAAGGCCTTGAGGACCAATCAAAGACTTTTTCAACTGATGATCCATGAAACATTTCATCATAGCATCAATTCAATCATGCCTAATATTTCACTGAGCTGAAAATAAAAATAGTTCTTAAAATGGTTCTAAATGGTTCTTAGTGGTTCAGTTCTAGGAAAACTTTCCTGTGGTTTTGTAAATTTTAACATTAAAGACTCACATTGAAGATGTTTCATTTAACTGTTATTCTAACCAAGATAAATTTTGAAACTTTGACTAACTGAGTGTGAGATGTGAAGTTTTACAGGGTTAAAGATTAAAGAACCTCAATATAAGATAACGATCCTATTCCTATTGAATTTTAAAATATGCTTAAACCAAGAATAATTTATGAATAATCAATAAGTTAATGATTAAAGAAGTTTGGCATAAGAACTTTCATTTTTCTAGAACCTCAAATTCTAACATAAAACAAGGAGTATGAGGTTTGATGGGGTTAAAGATTAAAGAACCTTATTTTTATGAGTAGAAATTCTCACTAACCAATTTACTGGAACTTTGATGTTCAAACTGAGAGCTATTTATGAACCAATATTTTTGAGAGTGACATTAGGATTGATAGGGATAAAGATTAAGGAACCTCAGTATAAAAGAAAGGTCTTATTCTCATTAAACATTTTTTGTGAATTTCTATTTCAATTTCTTAAACTAAGAACAATTTAGGAACCTTTATTGTATTGTTTATTAATACAGATAAAGAGTGAATTTATCTTAAGTATATGTCTAAATATCTAATATTTGTAATTTTAAGATTGTTTAAGATATTTTAAGATCTTATTTAGGCATATGTTCTAGGTAAATGTGTCATTTTTTGCATTTCTTAATATTCATTCATTCATTCATTTATTTTCTGAACCGCTTATTCCTGAATAGGGTCACGGGTGAGCCGGTGCCCAGCCGGCAACTCTGAGCGCAAGGGCAGGAAATAACCCTAGACACGGCGCTAATCCATCGTAGGGCGCATGCGCACACACACACACACACACACACACGCACACGCACATACCATACACACACACACACACACACACACACACACACACACTGCTTGTCTACTATATGTCAAAGTATTGCCAATAAAATAGACTCTTTGGAGCAGATGAACATAAACCTATTGGCACAATGTCTAATGACAAGTACGGGAAGATGGCTGTTCATCCGGTACTTTTACAATGAGATGGAGAGCTGGAATGAGGTAGGGTGGTGATCATACAACATTATGACATCACTAATGCTCCTGTTGCTGATTGTGATCAAATCCCTATACCAATGCTAGTAGAAAGTCTTGCCTGCATAGTACAGACTGTTACTCCAACAAGAGCAGGATCAACTTTTTTGTTAAATACCCTCAATTTCAGAAGTCCAAATTCAGTCCTGATTCTTTTGTCCATGCAGTGTATATTGTTCATTATGGAATGTAAAATATGGCTTGTGTTCGGCCTTGCTAGCACATTGTCAGATTTTCCATCACCTTGAGTCCCAGGTCGGACTTGCTGGTCTATAAACGGCAGCCGCCATTCAACAGCCATTGCTCAGAACTGGGACACACAGCCAGCATCAAAGTCATAGCAGACACTGGCCTACATAACTCTTCAGCCCCTGACTTGTGTCTGGCCCACTAAAGGAGAGGAGCACTATTAATACTTGGAGTGTCTGAAGCCTAAAAACAGTGGAGGGCAAAAACAAAGATCTTATCTGGATGACTATTGCAACATTTCACATCAGATTAAATTCCAATCATTATTTTACAGGAAGCCCCACAGCAGTCACAGATGTGACGTCTCCATTCATCAACATGTCCATGTGAAATAATTGCAGACTGCAGCATAACAGTGACGTTGTGAACAGTTATCTTGAGAGTGTGGCTTCTGTCTCATGGAAGATTGTAGGTCAGGTTAAGATGATTCTTACTGTTTGGGGACTGTATGAATTTCAAGGATATGTTTGGGTCCACATGAGGATTACAGTGAGTGGGTAAACCCTGATGAATTCCAAAATATTTTAAATGCCCACTTTAATGACCTATATTGTATAACCTTTATGATTCAAAAGCATGTGGTTGTTTAATAGTCATTAGTTCACACTGAAGCAAGCAGAGAAATTTGAGGAGTCACATCTTTCTCTTGTAGCCAGAATTGATTGAATTTAAAAACAGAAGAAAATACATCTGACTTGTTCAAAAATATACTGTGTCTTTTGTGTGGAAATATGTAATCCTTTAAATTATTTCAGCAAAATAATCCATACAACTGATACATAATGTGCACTAGATGTAAATTAAATACATTATGTCTTTTGATACATATTGGGACACCTGCTGATTCATTGCTTTTTCCTGCTTCTGTTGAAGTAAATGTCCTCACTGTTCAGATCAGGCTTTGTACTAGATTTTGCTGTGATGATCTACTTGCAGTCAGTGACAAGAGCATTGGTAGGGTCAGGACAATGCCCCTGTTGGTCATGGTCTTTTATTCTAAAAAAAAAAAAGTTACCAGTTTAAACAGCTGGCTTACGATCAGAGAATGACCAGCTTAAAAAAATTGAGCACTAAACTTCAAAGCTGGTCTTGAGCCCAATTTTTCATGTCACACTGACCAAATGGGCTGCCAAAATACAATTTCATCCAATCACAGCATGTTTCTGACGACTGCCTGCAGGGGCACTAGAACCCACATAGCAACCACCTGGAATATGGTAGTGGCTGCTTGTCAAAAACATAAATAACCAGGTGGAAAAGCATGGCAACAGCAAAGCACTTGCTTAGCAACATCATAGATTCCAGTTAATACAGTATACCACCCACCTAGCAAGACCCTTGTAACTGCTTAAGCAGTAGCAAAGAAACCACATGGAACATTATGGGATACCATAGCAACTGCTTAACAATGACTTGAAGAAGCATTGCAAATGCCTGGGATGCCATTGCAACAGCAGTGCAGCAACTGTGGAACAGTGTAGCGACTCCTTAGCAACCTTATTATGTTAGGTTTAACATATAGAACAAATAAGATAAAGATAAAAGAAGAAATATATCATAAGAAAATCAAAAGATTACTAAAAATGAAAATCAATCAATCAATCAATCAATCAATCAATCAATCAATCAATGAAAAATAACTATAAAACAGTAACAAATAAAAAAAGAACAATAAAGGAAAGGTAGTAAATGACAGCAGCAGGCCATATGGAGGTGGTTAGAGGCTAAGAGTTTAAAATGATTGATTTTAAAGCTGAGCTTTAAAGTGTCCTGTGGTGATTTCCAGCTCACTGGTGCACTGTAACTTAAAGCAGATTTTCCCAGTTTAGTAAAAGCTACCTGAAGGTACCTGAAGGGTGATCCAATCACTGGCGTGAGTCTGCTGTTTTCAATAAAACACATTTTGAATATAATTCACCAGTACATTTGTTTCAGTTTTACTTCTTGAGTCTGGGGTGGGTTTCTCATGCAGTGACCCCTCCACTGACTAGAGCAGAAATCCCCTGTGACTCCCCATTTTCCCACAGCTGTCTTCTCTACTTCATATTCCCTCTGGGGTAAAAGCAGTGACAACGCAAGGGAGGGTGCAGAGAATGACTAATTGGATGATTTGCTACCTAATTACTGTCAATAAGATGTGTTTGCACTCTGACGTGTCCTGCTCATCATCAGTAGATGGAGTCTCCTGTGACATAATTATCCATAACGTGGCCACGGGGAAGAGGAGGCCCTGCAGGGTGCTGTCATCTGCATCCACAGCTGATAGGATAATAAAGCCCACTCTTCAAAAGTCGCTCTTGCAAAGACAGAATGGCCACAAAGATGCAGTAAAATATAGAACATACTGAACAAAAATAAAATAAGAATAGCTCCAGAAAACATATTTAGATGTTGAATATTTATTTGCTTAAATAAAATCTAATAACCTAATAATAACCTTTAAGAACATAATTAAACAAATGGACATTTGATCTTCATGTGAACACATACAACCTAAGAAATATTTTTTAAACATCATGTGTAAAATATAATGCATATTTTTTTTATTGCAGTGAGGGTTCTCTCCTTGCACAAACTTTCTGGTAGTAGATGCAGTACTTTGACATCAGCTGTGAAGAGAGCTACCTGGAAGTGCTGTGATGGAGGACTCGGAGAGCCCTGAACTGGGCTATGGTGAACCTACAACAATCAAAAGCAAAGCAAACTTAATGTTTGCGTTATCATTTTCGACTGATGTGCTGCACTTGATTCTAATTTAAATTTAATTTAATTTAGGCAATAGTAAATAATATATCTATCATCTCCAAAACAGAAGCAAAAAAAACTTTTAATTGAAGTCAATAGAATATTTTAATTTTAATTTTAATTTAATCCAATAATTTTGAGCATTTTTATTGGCCCATTCATCATGCCTTTTTTTTCCACAGTGGACTAGTAAAACGTTTGATGCTGAGATTTTCGTTGGGAGTGACAAGGATGGACAAGATTAGAAATGAGCAGATCAGAGGGACAGTGAAGGTGGAGCAGTTAGGTCATAAAGCCAGCTTTAGATGGTATGGACATGTGTTGAGGAGGAATAGTGGATATACTGGACAAAGAACGTTGGAGATGGAGCTGCTGGACAGAAGGAGAAGAGGATGTAGTTTATGAATGTAGTGAAGGTGGACATGGAGATGGTGGGTGTAACAGTAGAGGAGGCAGGGGATAGGGCAAGATGGAGGCAGCTGATCTGCTGTGGCGACCCCTAAAGGGAGCAACCGAAAGAAGAATAGTAAAACATTAAATGTCATTTTTTTATGTTTCATGTTTTTCATTTTTCATTTCATTATGTTTCATAATCAAAATCCTAAAAAGCTTGAAATTTATCTAATGAGTATAAAATATATGACAGTTAAAATCAAATTCTGAATTAACAAAAACTTTTTCTTAATATTCCAATTTTTTGAGATGCACTAGAATAGTGAAATATACTCTGTCATTTACCATCATCTTATCATTTGTCTGTCTATCTATGTCTCAATAATAAAGGGAACCATCACCACATGAATTCTTTTATGATGATGATGATTATTATTATTATTATTATTATTATTATTATTATTATTATTATTATTATTATTATTATTATTATTATGTTAAATTGTGTCTTCACATGCAGAAACACACTCAGTGTACAAATACATGTTTTGGCCACCCAAGAGTATCGCACAGTACTGCACACGAGAGGTTTGTGTTGTTTCTGGCAGGTTCAAAATGCTCTTAACTGCACAGATCTCAGCTGATAAAAAGGAATTTTTGGAGTTGGACCAGGAGAGTGGACTTTCCAGACCTAGAACCCACAAACCAGGCTGTGCCATTTCTAATTCAGGACATGAAACACCATGGAGAATATCCTCAGACTGTGGAAAACACTACTTAGTAGCCAATCTGACTTTGTCTAGACAGTGACTGGACAAGAGGAACAAAGTATTCCCAGTGAGCTCCAAAACAAGGACCCGACCTCAAATTGCTTGCAAGACAAACACAAGCTTGTGCTCAAGAAAATGATTGCAGTTCCAAGAAAGAACAAACAAAAACAACTGTACTCATGTTTTGCTCAATATCTGGATAGTTTTTAAATCTAGAATCATCCTGAAATGACTTCTAATCAGTGAATCCAGGCGCACTTGTCGCTGACCCAGGCAGTTAATTGCATACATACTCACTGAGGCAGCTTGTATAGCCACTGAAAAGGATTGCTATTTGAATTGAAGGCTCTGGAGAATGAGACGTAAGCCTTGGGTCACCATGCCCAGTGAAAAAGCTTTTAGCATTTGGCATAAAGCTTTCTGTGTAGAGACAGTCATTTTGGCAAAAGCAGATCAAAACCCATATTATTCTCATTGGCAAAAAAACTGTGATGATTGGCTGCAAAACTCATGCAGTATGCAATCATGTCTCAGGTAGATATGCACAAGATTAATAGTCGCACAAGCGGGAGTAAAAGTACTGAAAAGGCTGAGATTGTTGACTGTTAGACATGCCTCTACAAAGCCCTTAAACACTTTGGGAGGGAGAGCATCATTGGACTGAGAGAAGCAGGGTGGTCATTTCAATGAATTTCCCACCATCTAGGCTATTCTGACCAAGCCATAGGTTATTTGCAATGGACTAGCTATGGCAGCTATGGACTGGAACCACACCATCTTTACCAACAAATTCAGGTTCTCTTTGAGATCTGATGATGGTCATGTTTTGGTAGAGATTTCATGGTGAGTGCTTCAATCCAGCCTTTGCTCTGGAGAGACACACTGCCCAACTGCTTGTGTGATGATGTGGGGTTTGCATACGACAGGTGGTCACCCCTAATAATGATATGAGAGACACTAAGAGCTCAGTGAATAGTGCAGCACATCGCACGATCATGTGTTGCCTCGTGGCAGAGCTTCCAACTGGCATTCTGCAGGATAATAATTGTCCACAGCAAGGGCTACCCAGAAAGATTATGGTCTCCAGCAAATTATAGCACTTAGTTGACCTGCACAGTCACTAAATTTATTGCCCATCAAGCATTTATGGGACCAGCTGGGACACCAGGTCTGTCAATGAGTGTATAAATCCACATGTTACATTAGCATTACTGTTTTGCTTAATTTTTTTTTATCATATTCTGTCCCTTCCGAAATATACTTTGATGAGAGGATGAGCACGTCTACAGTGTACTAGTGTGCAAATAAACCCTAATTTTAAACATCCTGCAGAACAACCTCACAAAACCCTAGCCCTACTCCTAACCTGAAGAATTTTTATTATGGGAATAATAACAACCCCTCCTGATGAAGTCTAAAGAAACCCTGTATGCTCATTTGCATCAGTCAGCACTCAGTCCTATCAAATGGTAATGGAGAACGTTAGAAGGCCAGGCAGTCCTTCTATTATCCCAGCTTTAAAAACATTTTTTAACATCAATGCAGTGATTGAACTTGTATTTGATTGACTGCCTTTTTTTCAATAGGTCTTTGTGTACCTGAGAAAGCAGTAAACTGTGAGAGCAGCATGTAGCTTTTACAGCTGTTCACACAGCCTGGCATGTGTAAAGCCATTTCACACTGGCAATCACTCCAGACCTCTCATTAAAGTCCCAGTGGGAAAACCAGGGGTTCTGACGGGCCTTTTTAAGGGAAATTTAGAAGCCAATAGAGAAGATTTTTTTCTCTTTAGTGGTACAGTAGGGGAGAGGCCTGCTGTTTGAAATGCAGAGAACTCCAGGCTTCTGCTGATGGGCAATGATGGGTCTCTCCTGAAGCTCCAGTGCTGGCGGCCTGTTTAATAATTCATCTCTCTTTCTCTCTCTCTCTCTCTCTCTCTCTCTCTCTCTCTCTCTCTCTCTCTCTCTCTCTCTCCTGATGAGTGCAAGATGCTATCGGTAAGCATGAGTGTGTGTGACATGAAAAAGAAAATCATAGCACATGAGAAAAGCATCTTGTACTGTAGCCACAGTGTCTTGTTTTGGAACCAGTGAAAACACACAAAACTATTATCTGAGCAGTAAATAGATGGCATTTATCTTCATCCAAAACAGAAAAATTTTTTATTTTTAATAAGCACTCCCCGTGTGTGCCGCATGACAGTTCCACACTGCCTGAGGGACTTGTTCAACTCTGCCTGTTCAAACCACTCATTCACACTACAGTGAGAATCCCCCTCACACAGGCAGGGAGGACTACTAAATACATTTTTCAGATTTTCTCATCTTCCAAAAAGTCAACAGGGAACTCTAAATGTAGTCAAACAGCCTAGAAAGGCAGATTTGTTTAGTTTAGAACTGAAGCTATGAGGGAAAATGGCAAAAATACACAATTAAGTGTTAATTTTGTGTTTGTTTTTTTCATTTATCATTTTGGTAGATGTTTGATGCCCAACAAAACATTTTGTTTACCTAAAGCAACGTTATGGAGTCATTTTACCTCATAACAGCAGCTTCAGAATCATGTTGATGCTCCACTGCCTGAAATGGGTAGAATGACATCTCTATCATTTCCCCCAGTACTGTATGTCCTACTTCACTATGATATTTTGCTGGAGCAGCACAAGACCTCTCCACACTTGCGTAACGCTGCACATCCAGCATCCACATGCTTTCACTAAAGATGCAGCTTCTGTATCTTTCCAGAAAAACAGATGCTGACTCCAAGTGGGTCTGGCACTATGACCTGAGGATTTTAAATTTGAATCCTGGGTCAAGCTGCTTGCCTTCAGCAGCCAGAACCCCAAGAGAGCACATTGGCCATGCTCTTTTTGCGCACACACACACACACACACACACACACACACACACACACACACACACACACACACACTACTCAGCGAGTGAGTGAGCAAGAGAGAAATTGTTTCAGGTGTTTACTGATACAACAACACATTAAAACTCTGATTACCCTATTGCACCAACCAACAGATCTGAAAACAACAGCAGGCAGATAAATAGAAGGCTGAAATAGACTAAATCTTTAGATTCAATTTGAAATATAGCCCAGAGAAATGTGCAATAAAGGTCAACAAAGCAAACAACAGATTCCCTCAGTGGCCTCTGCGGTAGCCAACTTTAGTTGGTGAATAAGAGGCTTTGAATAAGGAGACAAACAACAGGGATACAGGGATACAGGGGTGTAACACCCCCCAGCATTTTGTTGAAGACTACTGGATCTGTATTCTCTAGAATGATGGTACTCCCTGTAACGCTGCACATCCAGCATCCACATGCTTTCACTACAGATGCAGCTTCTGTATCTTTCCAGAAAAACAAATGCGGACTCCAAGTGGCTCTGACACTATGGCCTGAGGATTTTAAATGTTTTAATTGAAATTTTTTAATTTTGAGGTGAGTTGGGGATGAGGGGGACTAGTGACCATCTAACATCCTTACCTTTAATGTTTTTGTGACTGAATGTAATTAAATCCTCATAAAATGCTCCAGAGTTTAGTGGAAAGCCTTCCCTTGACAGAAGAGACTGTACATTAGAGGACAAACACTTCTGAATACCCTTTCAGAAAACAATGAATGAGCAGGTGTCTCAATATGTTTTACCCATTTTGTTCATTTTCTCCAAAACCAACCAACCAAACAAAAAACCCAGAGGGTTTTAACACTGACATTGAAATATTTATACAGAAATTACACAATAATTCACACATGAAATTTAATAAGCAATATTCAGATGACTGTGAACTAATTTGGGGGCTTTAAAGTCAATGGACAGGAACATTTATGCATTCACTTTTTTGTGTTTATTTTTTTAAATTAGTTTATTTTTATTTCTAATGATGTTGCAAATTATATTGCTTGTTTACAATTTGTAATGATCAGTTTCGGTTTGTCTCATAATTTAGTCATAACCAGTTTCCAAACAGTAAATTCTTTTTCACTCCAGCTGAGAATACAAGTAATGGCATTTCTCAATATCTCGTCCCAGACTGTATTTGACAGCATTTCTTTGATTATCAGTATGGTGACTGGAAGTGTCAGATCTAAGTGCACTTTTTCTGTGACTGAAATGTGAAGTAAAGCAGTGGAAAGGACACTTCAATGTGTCTGCCCGTGTACAGCAACAAACAGCACTGTATTTGAGTGGGGTCTCGTAAAACTAATATAAATCGGTTTAGGCCAAGCCGAAGTGCAGCAAAAGTTACATTTTAAGCATTTAATGCAGAAGTATGTATTGATGTTATGATGTCATTATGAAAGCACTCATGTTCAAGGTCTGTGTCAAGGTCAACTATCTTGAAAAATGTACTGAACATGTCAAGAAAGTTAAATTAATTTGTCAAAAGAGTAACGTATTCTATTCTGGTGAGAATGTGGCTGCATAATTAAAGTCAAGGTGATGAATATTTGAAAAGGTTCAGTTCCCTCTAGTTTTAAAAGGCCATTTGGCTCCAAGAGAGCTCCTGCAAAATCACTGTCTCAATTCCATCCCATGTCTTTCTAAATCATTATTCTGAAGAGTCAAAAATTCTCTTTACTAGTGTAGAGGCTTTCGACCTCGCATTTCATATCAGAATGCTCACTGTTCAATTAGTGTTTAATTCAGCATCATTGTTCATTTGATAGATTATTGGTGGCTGCGCTTGTTTTATTAAAGTTCTGCACCAGACATGTGGAAACAGAGATCTGTCAGTAAATTTTATGATGCACCAACCAACAAGAACAATGATACAAAAATACTGAGTGTTTAATTTCTACTCCAATCTTATGTTGTAATAAAGTGTTCTTAGCTTTTATAAACCTAGGAAAATTTTGTTGAATGTTTTCATATGTTGATATTTACTGGCTATTCCAAAAGTACAGTATTTATAGGAGATATCTGATTTATAGGAGTCTCTGATATTGTTGATTTTAGGCTAATCTGATTCATTTGAGATGTAAATCTTAACAGAATTTAAATATTTGCATGAATTTAACCATGTAATAATTTCTTGTTGGAAATTGTATTGAAATCTAGAGGTTTATTTTTCACTGAAAGTATACTGCAGTATTGATAAGTTATTTGTAATGATTAAATTGAAAGGATATTTATAATAATAAGTTACTTGACAGTGGTCCAAAATCCAACCTAGATATGCTAGATTATTTTTTTTATTTACGAAGGTATCAGTATTATCCCTTCTCAGGACTTTTATTCTGAAATAGCCCCACTCTTTTTATTTTACTGAATAACCCAATATCTGGGGCAGTGATATTATTAGCCTGTCCACACTCATATGCAGGATGAGCATGTACTGTGGACAGAGTTAAGAGTTAATCATTGTGACACATTGTGACTACAAATAAACTTTAAATTAAAAAAAAAACAAGCTTTCACTCTTCATAAAAACATTCTTGCTCACAATAATAACACAAGAAAGCTGCACAATTTAAATTTTATATACGTTTGAAACAGATGGAGGGAAAGAATACATTTTGTTGGTCTGTTGCTTTGCTTAGAAACAAGCTTCTTTTTGTGATCAAATACAGCCAATTAGAAAGTGTGTTCATTAGTGCATCTCAAGAATGGAGAACATCATGAAAAAAGCTTTTCATTTAAAAAGATAAACTGTAAACTGGAATTAAATTATGAACAATAAAAATGTTCAAGATCTGTTATTTTGAGATGCACAAGAAAACTGTTAAATAGATGGCTATCTAACAACATGTAAGCAAATTGGGAAATGGATATCATCAGGAAAGCCACATTGTTGTCTGAATTGTTTTGTAAGGCGTTTCATTTTTCCAGGTTTAGTGAAAACAACAATGGAAAAATGCTTCAGGTCTGTATTATTATTGTTATTTTTTTGCATGATGACAGCTGTGCATTGTTGTGTAATTACATCATTGAATTAATTAATTAACATATTCATTGATCTCCAAAATGATAATGTGCAACCTATGAACATTATTTATAATCATTTCTTGGCATTATATTAAAGTAAAAAAATGTGTATCATTATAGCAGATGCAACAAAACATACAAAGGCCTGATCAAAATCTGTTACAGTGAATAGTTTAGTGAGTAGAAGATTGACTAACATCCAAAAGGTTCAGAGATAAAACAGACTTTTCATCAGTTTAATCAAGATTTGTATTTTATGTTTAATTTAACATAATGAGTGAAAAAAGGAAAAGAACACCATGCAAAATTTTGAAGACTCCCAGAGATTTGAGCTCTCACATAACTTTTACAAAGACTTTAATTAGCGTAATCAGCCAGCATTAGCTCTTCTAAGCATCTGCATTCAGGACGTTTTCATGTTGATTTATAGAGATAAATTGTCCAAACATTTCGGTGTCAAATTTATGAATTTAAAAGATTATTATTATTATTATTATTATTATTATTATTATTATTATTATTATTATTATTATTATTATTATTAATGTGACAATTTCACATTATGCAAATTAAAAACACAATTAAAGATGAAATATTTTAACTTCTATATTTTCCATTTCATATTTCCCCCACATGACAACTCCCAGTTTCACCATCACTGTCTGTCATTGTGGGCTGGTAGGTAGCTTCTGGCAAGGCCAGTCCAAGACCAAAGTCAACTGAGTGATTCGTTTTGAGATTAGATAAATATTTCAGCTGACTTTCGATTAACAGAGAGAAAAAATAGTATATTGAAGGACAAGTGCAGATGAGCAAACATGCTGTAAGAATTAAAAAAATATGTACTCTTTATGTCATTTGATTTGATATAGTGGTATTTTAATTTTACATGATTTTTCATCCAACATCAAATAAGATGTGGTTGAAAATGTACCTTATGGAAAAAACAAATACATATCAGTTTATTAGAGAATCAACATTATTAAAAAAATGATATATAACATATAAGCTGTGCTTTACAACACCCCTTTAACACTAAAGACACAAGCTAGTTCAGATACATTAGTACAACACAATATATCATAATATTTAAACTGTTAAATAAGGGGGGCATGGTATAAAGCCCCTCAGTATTGAGCTGTGGAGCAGTGGAACTGTGTTCTCTGAAATGATGGTGCTCCTTTCAGTGGGATGAGTTGAGGAAGCCTTATCTAAACAGTAGAGACAGTAACGCATACAAAGGCAGGGTCCAATTTTTAAGGGTCCTTGATTTCTGAAGAAACAATGAATAAGCAGGTGTCCCACTAACGTTGACCATATAGTGTGTAGCATATACACACAAAATATATGGAGGGCCACAGCAGCAGTTGTGTACAATGTAATACAGAGAGAAGACCAGCAGAATATCAGCAGACTGAAAACAACAGCTGAAAGTGTCAGTGATTGTTTCAATTTATTGTTCATAAACTGATAAAAACTATGAATGACTACCCTGTACAACTTCCAGCCTTGTGCCACCAGGCTGCTCAAGTAATACTGTAACCCATTTTGTGCTGCAGTAGCACTGAGAAACTGGGCACCTTTTCATTTACAATATCAGTAAATGAGATCATTCCCCTTGCCCATGTATTGCGAGTCAGCCCCACTTGGAGCACTCTGCTGTCTGCCAGGCTGCTTGTCACAGGCAAGCGGGAGAATGTTCCTCACTTTTTTCACATCCATCAGTCCATCATGATTTTGACATCACCAGCCAACAGTCCATCATTTAGCTAGTGACTCTGGAACTGTCACACAAATGAACTTGACTGCCCCAGGCACATGCCTATACAGTTCCATAGGTTCCAGAGGCTACTGCATCTTATGATATGTCAGAGACTCAGGAAATCCCGAGAACCAGAAAAAAGTGAGTTTTCTCGGGTGTTTACCTTCTATTAGCTACTTTGATAAAAAGACAAATAAACAAATTGTTTTGTGGATTGTTATTTGAATAGACCACTGTTTAACCCTCCCGCAAGGTTGTAGGTCATACAAAAAATATTTTTAATCATTTTGTACCACAATACTGAAAAAAAAATTAATTATAAAGGTACAATGTCTAATGTAAAATAAGTTAAACATGTAAATGTCTTCTACATTGGCTTCGAGCCCAAATATGTGAACCGGATTTACTATCATAAAGGATGTGGACAAAGGGCAAGAGGAAGCAATGTGCATGGACACAAAGTTGACAAGAGAGGCACAGTGCTAACAAGGATAAAGACTAATATTACCAGACTTTTGACTCCATCCCTGATCCTGGCCAGTGTCTTTTCTTCAGACAACAAGCTGGACCTGAGAATGAATGTGTGCAGTAGAGATGAGGAAACATGGATAAATAACATGTTCGACTCAGCCTTCCAGATCAATGGCCATATTGAGGAACGACTGGGGAGAAGGCAGCTTATACTGTACATTTAAGCAAACAAAAGGTTGGTGTACAGCCTCCCCACCACCTCAGACATTTACACCATGATTACATTTTTGATTGCACTAACTGTTGATGACATTAATATGAATTGGGCTAAAGATAATAATTAAGATCTTAATAAATAAATAAATAATAAATAAAATCTGTACAGAAAGCTATGGTCAGTACCTACCAAATGTTGTTCAAGGAAGGAAAACCGGTGATTCAGCAACAGGATCATGCGCACCTAAGGTCCTGCCTCACAACTTACAGGACCTAAGAATATGCTGCTTATGTCATTTGTGATAACATATACCATAGAGGTCTTTTGGACTCCACAACTATCCAAAAATAAATAAAACAATTGTTTGTTGGTTTGATTGTCCCATGATGACCATTATCAGGGATATCAGGGCAACCAGTTAACGGCATTTTTTTCTATGAATCACTCTCTCTAATCTTACTTTTTATGGTCAGTTTCTGGGCTGCTGCAGGTTAGATGTTACTGACTGGTAAACTGTTCTCAACTATGCAGTGATGTAACAACAATCCCAACACCATCACTGTGTCGGCTGTACCACTATGTTGGTGTCACTGCTGCGAATGACCAACCACCAACATAATGCATGATTAGTGGTGGTCCTACTAATTGACAGGGAGGAGGGCAGCTGAAGAACTTCACTGGAAAAGATGGACTGCATTCAGTCACTGTATCCCTACAAACTAGTGCACCACGTCAACATCAAAGACTCCACACACAGTGGACACAATGGCTTCTGTTCCAAAATGGCCCTAATTGGCAGCCTATTAACTGTTTGCAGAAGGCTGTGTTTAAGTTTCCCAATAACTGCACTAGCAGGAGCAGGAGCAGGCGGGGAGGACTCATTTAACCACTGCTAGCAGCTATGGCTGATGTAATAGGACTCCCTTTAAACTCTGTGTGAGATTGAATTACCTTCCAGTGCTCCCCTCATTGCTACTAACAAGTCCATTTCACAGGCTGCAGTCGAGGCTGTGCTACCACCAAACTTATTAACCTCGCAGGCGCAGGGGAGAAATCAAATCCCACAGCACTGTGCAGTGGATGTTTGTGTGTGTGTTTGTGGTTCTACGGGAGTCTATCTGTTATGTTCATGTGGAACACTGAAATAACAACTTCATCCCAACGACCAAATGATTAAGAAACACCAGTTTGACTTGAATGCATGCAGTGCTTGATTTGCATTTTGATTGCAGTGTGCAAAGCTGTCCAACAGAGACCACACTTGGATTATCATCCTTAAAACTGATAAAAAATAATATAGAATTTACACAGCCTATCCTTCCTCAGGTTACAGATGTTCAATACAACCTCCTATTTGGTTCATTTGTATGTACACATTTCTCCATATTCCACATTACATATATACTTAAACGTTCTGTGACCTTGCAGTTCAGTATGACCTCTTGTCATGTCTAGTGGTGCTGTTTTGAAGAATACACATAAGCCTTTCATTTAGAAGAAGAATGGAGAAAATGTTGCTTTTCACTTTTATAGAGTTGATTTAAAGGGATTAACAAATGGAAACGCATGCAGACATGGTAAGACTTTTACAATTTTCTATGTTTATGGTTCGGGTTAGGGAAAGGGTAAGAATTCATTTTAGTTGTTGGTGTTGGTCCAGGTCACATAGGTACACTGCTTACATTCTCTGTACAAATAATATAATTTTTGCATATCCATATTTGTTGACAATGTTTCAGCATTAGTCAAAATACATAAAATGCTCACAAAGTGTTCAAATTTCAGAATAAAAGTCATGAGATGTAATCAAATTGATAAATTCACAAATAACAAAAGTAATGAAGGACATTCAGGAAAACATGATTAATTTCCAACGGGATTTCTGATTTTTCTGATTTAAAGTGTTCTTCAGTCTTTATAAGTAAAAAGAAAGAAGTGATTTTTTTTAGATCAAACTGTCAAACCTGAGTTGCCTAATTTCCCAACAATAATAATATCTGGTATGTGTGACTGTCTGCTATAAATACTTCTCATATTTTTGGTGAATAAAAGAGTGTCAAAATACAAAAACATCCCACAAAATTAGTCTAGGGTTCTAAAGGATAAAAGGCAAGCCCAGATTCCACCTGTTCCCAACACAAAAGGTGAATTTGTTGTCTGGAGGCTGCTAAGCCTTCCCTCTCAATAATATATTTACATATTGCTATCGTATGACTGCTAAAGCAGTTTCCACTGGATAACATTTGGAACAAGGATGGAATTTAATACATCATGGAAATAAAAATTACAAAAGGTCAATACTAGAAATATCATTGTTGTGATATATATTTTTGGAACACATGCCGTCTTGCCTGTGGAGAATCAGTTATAGCCCAACATCACCGGAACATGGGCACTGCAACCGTGCCCTGAAGGAGATTGCTTTTGCGCTTTGTCAAAGCAAAATATACTATTATGTAAAATTCTCACAGGCACTGCACAGAGCTTCCCCAAGGTAGCAATTTTCATATGTAAAATCACCCTTAAAAAGACAAACAAGGCAGAAGGATTTTCTTTACCCTGTTTCCATCACAGCCAGGACAAAAAAATTACAGACAGTTTTGTGTTAAGCTGGTGGATATTCACTCACTAACAGGTGATTTCATCCTGATGCAGGTAAACACATCATGCATGAAAGGCTTTCGATGTGAACCCTACAAATCTGTGATGTGTAATTCCGCCCCATGAAAACTACAGCAGCAACACAAACCTCCCCTCTGTGTAAGGCTGAGCAGAAAAAAAAATAAACAACATTAACAAAGTCTTCTATTCATCCCCGAGGCAGAACTTTACTTTCTTATTAACCCAGACTTCTCCTCACATTCATCCCCCGCCTGCGTTCTCTCTGCTTCTTCGTCTTGGCCCTGGGCTATGAAGTAAGACTGCACCAACTTTCATCATTTTCATTCTCTCCTGCCATTTTATCTGTTTATTCACAGCTACAACACTCTGAAAACCTTGTGATTTATCCCCCCGATTTCTATTGTTGGAGATTGGGTGTGTTGCTGCTCTATAGGCATTCTTTTTTTTTAATCAGTAATGTAGATTCAAAGACATTCTCTCCGCATTACCATTGCAGGGCCAACTGGTTACTGGAGGTTGTGCCATTTTATGTTGCTGTGGAGCCATTAGACTGCTTATGGTTTTTTTTTGCTGTGTTGCTATGTAAAGATCAAGAACTGCAAGGCCTCTTGCAATAATATTCATTTCTATTGAAGCCATAATTCATACGTTAGCATCGTGTAAAACATGTCAAGGAGGCCATTTTACGGGTGTAGTGTGTCAAATAATGTTGAAATCCAAGTAGACAAGTCAGTTTGAATCTACCTCAATGGGGATTGATGCAAGCATGTGCCTTTGGTATTATCTTCACATTACACTAAGGCCTAACAACAGCTGTGTTAGTTACATTGGCCTTGTAGTCCTGCACCATTCAAAATATACAGACCCTGGATCTTGTAGCACATACATGAATGTGGAACCAGTCAGCAGATTCCTACATCATTAAGCGGTCCAACCGATTGGTTCTGTGGCCCCAAGTATGGTTATCTAATAGAGAAAAGCGGGCTCAGCCCAGTTTGTAAGCATTAAATGCCCAATTGTGTCCATGTGGAAAAGGCACCAGAATGCTTACCCTCCATGTTCAGAAACATTCAGCCCTGCTGTGGAAGAGAGACCAGGTGCTCCTACCTGCAGCAGTCCTCAAATCAACTAAAAGAAGCAGCTGTCAATTTTGGATACTGTTCCTACAGAACAAGACTCAACTTTCTGTTTGATAATAAAAATGGAAAAAACATGCAATGAAGCCCTACGATGGATTAGCGCCCTGTCTAGGGTTGTTTCCTGCCCTTGCGCTCAGAGTTGCCGGCTGGGCACCGGCTCACCCGTGACCCTATTCAGGAATAAGCGGTTCAGAAAATGGATGGATGGATGGACATGCAATGACCTTTGCACAAATCAGCCATAACATTAAACCACTTGATTAATATTGTAAATGTCCCTCTTTTGCCACCAAATCTCTGCTCTGAAATGTCAAGGTATGGACTCCTCAAGACCTCTGAAGGTGTCCTGTGAAAGCAGTAGATACTTTTATTATACTTGTATTACCTGAAAGTTGTGATGTGGGCATGAGCATCAGTGAGCCTTGGGTGCCTATGACCCTGTCGCAGGTTCATTAGTTGTACTAGCCGTTTTGGTAGGTATTGATTACTACATACTGGGAAAACACTACAAGACCTGCCTGAAGTTTTGGAGATGTTCTGACCCAGACATCTATCACATGCCAAATTGTTCCTCATCAACGTGTCTCAGATTTTTTAATGGTATAGCTGTGAATACAGCATAACAACACAGCACATTACAGTGTTATTGTATTGCTTTAATAAAACAGTGAATGACTCGGTAAAAATGAAGAAACATGTCAATGTTAAATAAATAATTTAATATTGTATTAATATTAATAGCAAAAAAACAACAAAAAACTCTTTCACCAAGCAATGCAATTTATAAGACTATGGTTGCCAAGCAACCTATTGGATCTTGGTGGTAGCTACTAGACATAATCATTCCTTGATTTATAATATTGTTGTAACAATCTTTCCTTTCTTGATTCTCCATTAACAGAATGTACATCTCACATTTTTTTCCTCTGAATCTAAAAATTAAATGATGAATGGCCCAACATAAATGCTCCAAAAGGACTGGAAATAATGTTTTAAATTGTTTTCCATTGAAAGTTGTGAAAGTTTTCCTTATTCTGTTACAATGACATTTTAAACAGAGTTTAAAGCGTGTTGGAGTAATTGTCTCTGTGTTGTGAGGATGTTGGATGATCATCTCTTCTTAAAACTCCCCAACGTATCCCAACGTTTTGGATAGAGCCCCATCATTCCTTCTACTTGTACTGCAGCACAGTTCAATGCTGACTGGATACCCTTCCAGCAAACCCATGGCATTAGGCATGGTACCGATAGTTTCATGTTTATCTGTTCCTATTCTATTGGCAGTAATTTTCCACATGGACTAGACAAGCTATGTGCATGAATTTGCACAATTGTGTCAGCAATGAGTGCAACACAAACTAGCTGAATGCTTTGAATCGGAGGGGTGGCACAAATTCAGGACATAGTGTATCTTGGTGCAGTAACACCAGACACACAGGCAGTGTTAATCTTCACACTTCAGTATAGCCTCCAAACCACAGTAAAGCCGTTCAAACTCCATGGAGTGATAGTAAAAAAGATGAATAAATCTTGTTAATAGCAGTGTCGAAAATCATAAAGCCTGGAATTGAAGTCTGAGGCTGATCTAAGAGCTGGGGAAACACTTTCTACCTAGATCAAAAGAGTCACACACTTACCCTCCAATTCTGATGTCGTAATAAGCCTTTTGGCCACCCACATTAGTGGCAGTGAATGAGCAGCAGGCAGGCAACTTAGAGCTCAGTCAAATATTAAAATGTGACATTTCATTTCAAAAGAGTCCTCCCAAACCTTGCATCTGAGCAGCTGAAACGTACTGTAAAGCATCCAGTGTATTAAATCCATATCAAAAAGTCACATTAGAGGCATTTTATTCTGCACCGTTACACCATATGTGACCTAGATTGGCATTTTTGTGTCTCCATTAGCAATGGACTATTTTGATCATGATGCATTTTGCTTTGTAGGTGACTCACTTCTCACTGTAAAATGTGAAATTTCTCAACACCTGTTTCAGGCAGAAAATGGTCAGTACCATGTTGAATGGATCATCTGGTTTCCTTAAATAAAAGATGAGACTGGCAGGAAAAAACAAACAAACAAACAATATAAAACTAGGTAAGACAGAATGTAGTTCACTAGAATGTAGTGTAGAATGTAGTCTCTCTCTCTCTCTCTCTCTCTCTCTCTCTCTCTCTCTCTATATATATATATATATATATATATATATATAGAGAGAGAGAGAGAGAGAGAGAGAGAGAGAGAGAGAGAGACTACATTCTACACTACATTCTAGTGAACTACATTCTGTCTTACCTAGTTTTATATTGTTTGTTTGTTTGTTTTTTCCTGCCAGTCTCATCTTTTATTTAAGGAAACCAGATGATCCATTCAACATGGTACTGACCATTTTCTGCCTGAAACAGGTGTTGAGAAATTTCACATTTTACAGTGAGAAGTGAGTCACCTACAAAGCAAAATGCATCATGATCAAAATAGTCCATTGCTAATGGAGACACAAAAATGCCAATCTAGGTCACATATGGTGTAACGGTGCAGAATAAAATGCCTCTAATGTGACTTTTTGATATGGATTTAATACACTGGATGCTTTACAGTACGTTTCAGCTGCTCAGATGCAAGGTTTGGGAGGACTCTTNATATATATATAGAGAGAGAGAGAGAGAGAGAGAGAGAGAGAGAGAGAGAGAAAGAGAGAGAAAGAGAGAGAGAGAAAAATAGTTGCATCCAGAAGGAATCAACTGATGGCAGTGGACAACTGTAATGGAGTCTCTCAGAATGGCAAAGGGTCATCTTCAATCATGAGTCCCACTTTTGTTTGTCACTGTCCCTCTGATCTGCTTATTTCTAATCTTGTCCATCCTTGTCAATCCCCAAAATCTCAGCATCATCATCTCTGTCACCTCCAGCTCACCCTCCTGCCTGCACCCTCTTCTTCACCTCTTTTCTGTACTAACATTGCTAAAAAAACAAAAAGTGAAAAAGAGTGATTAGATTTGTCAAATGATGATGATGTATCAAGCAAGTCACATGATCAGTTGGAATATGTGGCTGGTGACTGGAAAAAGGCTGCACTATCCTCTCCCAGAACTGTCTTGTGTGTTTGTACTCCCAGATGTATGGTGGACATTGTCAGGGTGACAGAGATTTCAGGCCTCATTAGGTGGGCCACTGATTGTCCTGCCTGGTATCTCGGAAGTGCAAACACCAAATGATAAAATGATTCAGATTTCTCTATTCTGCTTGTTTCAGTGTCACTCTTAAACATGGTAGCCTATGTCATCCAATTTTTTTTTTCATAATTGTACTGAATAGAAACATCTTATTTTCTAATTTTTTTGGAATTGCATTTGAGAAATATTTCCATGAACTCAAAACCCGACTGCAGTTGGTATGTGGTTCTTACATTGTTCCAGAACACAAGAGGATGTTTCATGTAGCTGTTTCATGAGAAACTTGAGACAAGCCTTCATATTCCTCTTGGTTAGCAAAGGTTTTCAGCATGCCATTCTGACCTGGATTCCATTCTTGCCCAGTGTTGAGTCATGATCTTAGATGAGGCAAGATAAGGCTGCAGTTCTTTAGACATTGCTCTGAGGGTTGTTGTCACTACCTGAATGTATCAGGAACTCCCCCTCCTGGACCTCCAGGATACTCCATATGGCCAAAGACTGTGTGCTTGGGCACCAGGTTGTTGGCCAGGTTCCTTCTCCACAATTGTCCTACCAGAGTCAGTACACTGCTGCAATCTACTGTGATTTTAGACTGAATATGAAAATAATGTGCACAACATCAGATGATGGCAAACACTTCATAGGTCCCTAACATAATTATTACTACCATGCTATAGTGATAGAATATATTTCTTCATTAGCAACTTGACATTCCAATATTATAAAATAATATGCAGTACAGTGGGCAATGCATCATACAGCATTTATAACATCTAAATAATACATTCTTATGGATGCCACTATTTCAGGATTATTTACTTGTTTGTGTACTGTAATAAATCATTTGTTTCATTTTAATGGAGACAGAATTGAAGTCTTTCTTGGTCACCTGATATGCGTTGTTTTGGCTCAGCACTCCAACACATTAGATTCTGAAAAAAGACAATGGCTATTACATCACAGTGTAGACTTTAATTTGATGACATGTACATCCCTTTTGAATAAACTGTGTAACTGGACAATGTTCTGATGTTTCAGTTGTTTCCAGACTAACTGTGCATCACTGCATCATTAGTTTGAGGAGAATAGAGATAACATGTCTATGGTTGATTCTAGGTGTTGTTTGAATTTGACATGGACCAATGCTCCAAAAACAGGTCAGTATGCCTAAATATTAGAAAAATATCCAAAACATTAGTGGTCAACAAGTGCAGGTTCAGTTTAATCTATGTATGGCAAAACAAAGTCCTAGGCATGTCAGAGCCAACTGTGTGGTTGAATGGATCATCTCGTTCCACTGAAACTTTGACAAGAACCAAACCAAATGATGATGTTCTCAATGACTAGGTCAGAACATGTCAGAAGCATTAGGCAAGTCTTATGATCAAAAGTGCTTCAAGGAAGGACAACTAATGAACTGACAAAAGGGTCATGGTCACCCAAGGTTTAGAGATGCTCATGGAGGTATCACCTCACAACTTACAGAACTTAAAGGATCTGCTGATAATGCCTTGTTACCAGATACCAAAGAACATCTTCAGAGTTCAGGCCTCAATATTAGGCTGGTGGCATCAGTGTTTTTGACATCATTTGAGAAGGTGACATCGAAGTCTTCTTGTCCACAGCGTTCAAAGAGAAGACATTATTTTTTTACTTTCGAGCAAACTTGTCAAGCTTAATCTTTTACTAATAGTAGGTAATTATACATTCAACCCAATCCTGTGTTGTGTACACACAGGAATTAATCCCCACATTTAACCTGCTCAGCAGTTGGGGAGTTCAGGACTTCATTCATGTCCTGCCAGTTCAGGGATTCAAACCAGCAACCTTCCCGTCACAAGAATGGTTCCCTAACCAGCAGGCCATGGCTGCTTGTGGATATTCTGAGGATATTCTGAGTGAACAGCAAAGCACTTTTGTAAGTCGCTCTGGATAAGAGCGTCTGCTAAATGCCATAAATTTTAATGTAAATGTAAATGCTTGTGACCCTGCTCCTACTGTTCCTAGTCTGTGTGAACATATTTTTATGTATTACACATTTGGCATTCGGCCAGGTACTGAAATATCTGATGTGAAATTATCAATTTGTACAAGAGTGTTCAATAGATAGAAAGGCATTTTAAACTTTAGAACCCTAGGATATACTTGTGGGATATTTTTATAGTTTAAGAAAAGAAATAAGATATAATTTTGGAAATTGATCATCCTGCATATATTTTTAAGTTGAAAATGCAAAAATTGTAGATTTTGATAAATTATTTGAAGTAATTAGACTGACAATAATATTATCACAATAGGGGACACAATATGGTAGGTAGGGTAAGGGTAGCTAATTCGTCTGGTTTGTTAAAATATCTAACACGTCTGTAGGTTACTCTGATCCTGAGACATGAAGCCTAGAAAATGCCCTTGAAGTGCAGATTTCGGGTTCTAAGTGTTAGCAACCCTGCCATGTTCAATTCCATAACATTTTATTTTTGATTGTGACAGAGTATGTATGGTTGTTGCAAAATTAAATGATTGTCACTTTTTCATCTTGACAAAAAGTACCCATTCCTGAGAACCACTCCTTTACTATAAAATAAACAGTCACTTTCAGCTCAGTATTTCAGAAATATTTGCATACATCTAATCAAATTTACTGCTATGGGACAATACGTCTTGTCAAGTAAATCCCTTGACTACAATGTCCTTGATAATACAGGTAACTTATAGAAAACACTGAGGGCTGGAAAAAAGCCACCACCAACAAAATGTCACTGTTGAATTACTTTGGGACTGTGCTTTAGTATCTACATTGTAATAGGGCTGCTCACAGAAAGTGCCAATGCACTGACCCACATGTAATCATTTAGGAAATTAGGAATATATACCAGTTTGACATTTGAGTATCATTATGTGGCTGGAATAGTGAGAGGCAGGACAGGAATATGGGTGTGCTGAGATTTCTAATGAGAATGAAGCTGAGGTGACCATGTCAGTGGCCTGTAGACTGTAACCAAATACCTCTTTAAGAATGAAAAGACTGCAGAAAACCCTTTGTTTAAGAAATAGTGAAGCTAAATTGGTGACCAGTGACCAATCAGAGCAATGGGAACCATTTACAGTGCTCACAGTCGCATCAGCAGAGAATAACAATGCTATTGGCTGGAGGAATGAATGCCAATCACAGACCTTCCAACTCCTCTTTTAGTTTTATAGGAAGACTACTACACACTGTCCAAGTGGCAGAAATACTCAGATCAGGTATGAATGGGTGGTGGAGGTTCAGAGGTAAGAGTGCTTGGTTGCTGATCACAGGGTCGCAGGTTCAATCTCATATGGTAAGACGTTCTTATCCAGAGCGACTTACAGGGTTATTTACATTACAGAGGTGGGCCAAGGAGTGTTAGGAGTCTTGCCCAAGGACTCTTATTGGTGTGGCACAGCAAAGTTGTCCAGACTGGGAATCAAACCACATTCTCCCTCATGGTGTGGCGGCTCACTGGTGGTGTTAAACTGTTGTGCCACACCAACCATAGGTGTATTAAACTGCCGGATCCTTGAGAAAGGCATGCTTGATGTGATAAGAGAACGATTGGAGACAGTGACCGGAGATAATGGTGTCCTTCATATTAATGTGACTTTATTTATTTATTTTTTTGTTAAAGCAGTGATCTAGTGTGAAATCAGAAAATTTACCAAAAGGACTGCAGAATGTATTTGATATGCTGTCCACTGTGTTCGAGTGTTAATACTACTTTTCTCCTACACCTGATCAAATGTCACCAAACATCTAGCTGGATGCTGAAACAAGCATCAAATCAACAATCTGTCTTTCAGATGAACAACATTCTATATCATCACACAGTGCCTTGACATGATCCCCACAGATACAAATTCAAAGGGCTTAAATCAGGGGAACTGTTGGCCACTAGATTGGAACCCTACAACCCCGACAAGAACTTTTGTGATAACTGCACATCAAGATGCGTCTCTGACAACACATGTAATGAGGTAGAAGAAATCAGGAACTGTTGCATATCCTGACGACAATGAAGTAAACATGCCATCATCAATCTTGAGTATCACTTTAATATTTTAAATTTTCCGTCAGTGAAGAATTGGGTATCCCAAAATTATCCAAGAATTACTTCATCATACCATGATTTTAGATGAAGTTTGTCATGAGACAGCAGTAAGCTTTATTACATTTTGTTTGAATGTTGATAAATAATTTATTCAAACTCAAAAAAAAATTATATTCTGCATAAATATATTAAATATAAGCCAAACAAAAGTAAAACAAAAAAGGCTGAACATATTTTACTTGAAATGTAATGAAAAATGAAATATGTAGAAATTGTTTGCTTTTAAAAATAAAACTATATTCTGAATAATTTTCTTTCCATAATATTTATTTTTTTAAGATTCACTATTCTACTCCTATCTCTATTACAAAAATATTTTTTCTATGGCTTCCCTCTAAGAACCCTTTGTAACGTAAATGTATAGAGAGCTATTTATAAGTGACATCAGTCTGTACATAGTAACACAGGTAATATGTTTGGAGAATATACTGTTGACAAAATGTCCACTATGTCAAATATTTTTATAGTTTATGAACTGTATGTTTATTGTATTTTTTTTTTAGGTTATCTACTTAAATATTTGAGCTCTGATTGTTAAATTTGAGGCTCTCTTTAAATAGATGTATTAGACTTTCATTATTGTTGCTTTCATGTGCTATTTAGCCAAATCACTACAATCCATTTTTCTAGTTCATAGTGGCTTTAAACTGTGCTTTGTAAGCTGCAATTATAAGTGCAGTACATATCAGTACATCTCCCCTCTACTGCAGGCCTAATTTTGGTAAGAACAAATATTTTGTAATTGTAATCTGTTTTGCAGTTAAAGCTGTAGTGGATCTGAAAAATTGTGGAATTGAAATGAGACTGGCTCAGCGTATTATTTCTTTTAGAATGGTGTTCCTCTGCACACAATGTACACATAACATTAAAATCACCTGCCTAATTTTGTGTAGATCCTCCTTGTGCCATCAAAACAGCTCTGACACATTGTACAATGGACAAGACCTCTAAGATGGTGTAATCTGGACACCTTTAGATGTTAGCAGCAGATCCTTTAAGTCCTGTAAGTTGTGAAGTGAGACCTCCATGAATATCAATAAGCCTTGTCGCAGGCTCACTGGTCCTTTTTTGGAGCACGATTGGTGAGTACTGATCACTGTTTACTGGGAACACCCACAAAATCTTTATCCTCTTTAAGAACTGACACTTCTCTTACACCTTGCTAGGTGCCATTGCAGATTAAGATATTCAACGTTATTCACTTCACTTGCCAGTGGTTTTAATGTTATGGAAATATGGTAATGTATTTGTGAAAATTTGATTTGTCAGAAGGTGTAAATGCCACAAAATATTTTTCACACTTTCACCAGTTACATAAGTTCTCTTCACCAATCACAGCTCTCTTTCGACCATTGGTATAGTAACATTCAGCCATCCATACTGGTAACTAGAACTTTTAAATGAGCTACGTCTCCAAGGTCTGTTGAAGATCAGTTCAGACTCCAAGCTGTGAGTAGAAGCTCTCCTGAAGTTTAATCTGTGGAAGGACTCTTCCTTCCTTCTTCTCCCTTCCTTCTTTCACTCTTTCAAAAAGCAACATGTTGTGTTTACTGTGTGAAGCACTCTCACAAACCACTACCTGTCCCTTTTTTATTGCACACTGCTCAAAGCCAGAGACTCTGCCTTCAGGTCTGGAGACTGGGAGGCTTACAGCTCTGCCAGAGCCAACTTAAGGACAGGGATTTCTATGGCCAAGCACTGCTACAAACAGCGGACTGAGGAGCACTGAGAACTTGTATTGAGAACTTGGGCCATGGAGCTCTCTGTATGTTTTTGTACGTATTTTTAACCTGTTGGTGGCCCAGGCAACTGTCCTAACCATCTTCAAGACAGCCACCATTGTGCCAGTGCCAAAGCATTCGACTGCTTCAGCCCTGAATGACTTCTGCCCTGTTGCACTCACCTTGATCATCTCCAAGTGCTTTGAAAGACCACTTTTTTCACTTGAAATTCTGACTGCCTGTCATACTGGACCCACATCCGTTCACCTACAACAGTAACAGGTCAACTAAAGATGCCCTTTCCACACTCCACACTTTACTGGACTGTCAGAACTCCTCTGTTAGAATGCTGTTGATTGACTTTAGCTCACCATTCAAAGCAATGAACCCCTTTCAAGGTGGCGCCTGTATGCAGCCCACACATCAGTTCAAATCCTTGCAGAAGTCTCCTGAACCTAGTAGAAACCCTTCCCTGGACAGTAGAGACTATTAATCCAATTAATACCCTAGATTCAGAATGAATGACAAGGTGTTCCAATATTTTTATTCATATAACACGTTGTAATTAATGGATATGATTTTAATATGAATATCAAAAGAAGTAACCAAGTTACTTGTAATCTATAATACATTCAGTCAGTGTCCAAACTTTTGAATGGTACTGTATTAAAGCTGTACAACTTTCCAGGTTATACATCACACATTAACACTCAGTTCCACCCTGCTGGCCTGATCTGATGGATCATATTAGGACAGCTCTCATTTCATAGAGAACTATCAGCCCCGTCACTGTACATTACAACACAGCGCGAGACGTTTGCACAACAGAAGCTTGATTATACAGCAGGCTTCAACTTACAGAGTAGCCATCTGACTACTTGCAAATGAGTGCTGAAATAAATTAGAACCTTTATATATACTCTTATATGTGATGAGGTACTTTGAGGTATTCTGGAATTAAAATTTCTCAGCCTTTGGAGGGCTTAGTAATACAGACTGCTGCAGCTCTTATGCCACCATGTTCCGCCTCTACTGAATCCCCAATTCTAATCCAAATTCTCACCAAACATTCTCAATAGTCTGGAACTTTCTCTCAGTCTTTGTAAGGCCTTGAGTTTGCAAGATAAGCCCTCCATGAACATTCCTAGTTTGTACTCATTTTTGGTAGGGCTATTTCTGAGTGTTTTGTACTTCGTCACTGTTTATTTTCATTATAATTATATGTTGGAATATAAACTGCTTTAAACTGCTTTTCATAGGTTTAGGGGCCTTGTTTGAAAATTAATTACACTGGAATTCTCAACTAATTAAGAAAAAATACCCACATTGTTTATTTTTCTGATGCTCTTCTCCACTGTGACTTACATCGTTACAGGTAGGAGAATGTAGAGCTAGGGATTTTGCCCCAGATTTCTTATGTGGCTACTGATCTACACCAACCACTGTAACTGATCACAGCAGGTATGAAGAGTAGATTAATATCCATTGTCTGCAGATTCCTTTTCTACTGTTTGCCAAGTTGATTTAAACATTGATTTGTGTGATGTTGCTTCACCTCAAACTCAGACCCCATAGATTCTAGACTCAGATGTTTAAGGTAGAAAATCATTGAGAGTATAGACAGAGGCTTAGGACTCACACCTAGAGTCTTGAAACTTATCTTCAGACTGACACCCAGAGACTCTGACTCACACTGTGGAACCCCAACACTCATACTTACACATCAAAGACTCTAGACTCATTTTAATACTCAAGCCTCTAGACTTAGACTCCCAATGTGGAAGCTTGAGCCCTGCCATAGACTCACAGCCAGAAACTTAATTTTCATTTTTTTACCATAAAGACTTACACTGATCAACCATAACATTATGACCACCTCTTTGTCTCTACACATACTGTCTATTATTTCAGCTCCTTGTACCGAACAGGAGCACTTTGAAGTTCTACGATTACAGACTGTAGTCTGTCTGATTCTCTGCATACTTTGTTAACTTCCTTTCACCCTGATCTTCAATTGTCAGGACAGGACAGTGGAACTGAGTTCTCTGGAATGATGGTGATCCAGTACTTTTGGAATGAGTTGGGGAAATGAGGTTGTGGTGGGGTAGTGGTAATACAACACCCTTACACTTTTCACAGAATGCAAGCAAATCCTCGTAGAAATGCTCATCTAAAACCTAGTCGAAAGCCTTCCATGTACAGTACAGACAGTTGGTTGTGTAATTTTAATTAAATGTACTGACCTGTAGGATTTACCTGATACTTGGTCAGTGCAGTCTTTTTAAATAAAACTCAATCTTTTCCATTGGCTTCTGACACCAGCTATTTGCATATTGGGTGTGTCTTCCCCTCGCATCAGTGTGTTGACATTTTCCAGAGGCTACCTTCCCTTGGGTGTTCACCTGTATTTCTTATTCAGGTGTAACTGACTGGCCTCAGTGTGGAAAGCTGTCAGAGTAAGTTAGAATTTCCTTGTTTCTAAGTGTAGCTGTATGCTGGCTGACTTAATGCTACTGTAACCACTGGTGCTTATGCAGCGTTAAGCCACTGCAGTTTGGAAAGATGGGAAATGTTTTTAAGTTAGTATTTCCTGGTGTTTTTTTTGGTCAAAAAAGCCTTTGAGCCCAGTTTCTTTCTCTTTTAAATTTAAATAACTTGCAATAAAAAAGATTAATTTGAAAAAGCAACCTGTATACAGGAAACAGAAGCAACTCTTGACTGAGAAGATGTGGAGATGTTGGCCAGCTTTTGTTTACTTGGTTCAGATATTAACAACAAAGGATCTAACATTTAAGAAATTAGACACATTGTCATTCGGTAGGACAAGGATAAAGGAGCTTGAAAAGATCTTCAAATGTAAAAATCTGTCTTTACAAAAAAAGAAAAAAAAAAAATTTCACAGTTTTATTTGGAATAGCATCTGGAATAGCAGCCATGTGCTGGTGGTTGGGGAACCGGCCTTGTGACTGGAATGTCGCTGGTTTGAATCCCTGAACAGGCAGGACACGACTGAAGTGCCCCTGAGTAAATCACTGAACTCCCCAGCTGCTGCCCGGGTGCCAAGGATATGGCTGCCCACTGCTCTTGGCATGTGTGCTCACTGCCCCCTGGTGTGTGAAGTCACTAGTGTGAATGTGTGTATCACTGTGTCTGCATGGGTAAATTGCAGAGGACTAAATCTTGTGTGTGCAAAAAAAAAAACACAGTGGGTCAAATGAGTACCAAACAAAATCTTGTTTAATATACTTGCGTTAAACATTCTTCTGTTTTGCATAAACAGTAACAATATAAATTCTGAGAATCAGAGAAAAAGCTGCTTGTACAGAGTATAAATTGAATGTAATTAACTGTATTAAGTCATTTCATAGTGTCACGATACACTTCTAAGGGTTATGTCAGATGTCTGATATGTGAACAACTATACTCGAGTATACTCTGTGAGATCACAGGACAAACCTGTAGGATTCCCACTGAGAGCCTCTCTTGGTTGTCTGTTCATCACTGATGAATGGATCTTTAATCTGCTTTCTGATGGTTATCAATCTCTCAGGATCCCACATCCATCCCTTCTACCCTATTCATCTTTGAATTTTGATCAAAAGATATTCTCCTCAGGCTTCCACAGCACTGCTGAACAGGAACATTCATTTTTCTTTTTGCGTCAGAATGATTTGGAAAAAAGAAAATGGTATAATTATGAAAGTAGTGTAGTATTTTTCTTGCCTTGGGCCATGCAGAATAAATGCATTTTCACTTTTATTTGAAAGTGAACTCTTAAGTGCAAGTTCATGCATTTATGCCTGGGGGCATGTGCCTATAAGTCACCTCTGTTTGTCTCAGTTTTGTGGATTAAGTGGAGGCAAGAGCTACTGCCCAAAATAAGGAAATGTAGCATTGTCAAGTAAAAATTATGCATTTCAATCAGTTTAATTTTAAAGCTTTTTTTTTTTTACAACAAAGGTGACGTCACAAAGCAACTTTTTCAGAAATCCAGGTCCAAGCCTCTTTTAAGCAAGTCAGTGAGTGACAGTGGCAAGAATAAACTTTGTCGTGCAAGGAGGAAGAAAACTTGAGAGGAACAAAGGCTCAAAATGGGAATTCATCCTTCTCTGGTCAAAACCAGATATAAAGGATGAAAAGGTGTCATAAAAAAAGCTAATAGTGTGAGTATGCCATGTATGGACAAGAATGACTCCTGAGCATCATATTTTAGTTGTTGTTTTTTTTATTTTAAATCAAATTTTCACCAAACAAACTTGAGACTTGATTGGATCTCAGGTGCAGAGACTTAAAACTCATACCTTGACTTAAACCACAAATCCAGTAACTAGACTTCAGACCCACAACCCAGAGAATCAAGACTAGGAGTCATACTATGAAAACCATCTGAGACTCATCTCAGGCTGACAGCCACTTACTGCTCAGACTCCAGAGAGACTCTAGACACATCTTGGACTACTACAGACTTCAGACTAAGATTGTTGAAATTTGACAACTTCTTTCCATCTCACACCCAGAGATTTGTGACTCTCACACCAGACACTTAAAACTCATGTCAGACTTGAGACTTGTTTGGGACCAGAGACTGAGATGCATCTTGGACTCATTCTGGATTCATACTCAGAGACTTGAGACTTGTCTGGGACTTACACCCAAAGACCTGAGATTCAGAGACTCAGAATTACACTGGATACTCAATACTTGTCTCAGACTTAAACCCAGAGACATGAGACTCAAACTTGCATTTCAGAAACATCAGTCTTATCTCAGGCTCACACGCAGAGACTTGTCACAGAGACTTAAGATTCAGAATCACACCAGAGACTTGTCTGGGTTGCACAAACAGGTACTTGAAACTCATCTTGGACTTTTGGACATGCATCCTCAGGCTCCTTTCCCAGAGACTCAAGACTTCTCATACTCAAACCTCAGAGATTCATATGAAGCAACTTGAACAGTCTACTGGTATGTAATATATAATATATAAATATAAAATATAAAATTGTATCTGCAGTTGAGAAGTAGCTCTCAACAAGCCTGTGAAAATGCCCTAAAAGACTGTTTACATATCAGATATAATTTAGATAATTTGTAATAATCTGTGATAATCTGATATTTTAATACAATATGAGGGAGAAAAAATGATGTATCCAAGGAGGAGACAGACTGCATGCTCTGCTTGGAGTGATGTCCTTGAATGTGTAACATTCTCCTAGAAAACAGCTTTTTTTTAAGAGATCTCACACGGCAGAGGTGGTGAGTGTACACTTTGTCCTCCCAGGCTGAAGTTACTACTACTTGATATACTGACAAGCGAAAAACAAACACTTAACTGAAATATCTTCAAAGAATACAACCTGATTGTTTCTGCTTACACATCATTCTTCACTGAAAGGCCCCGAGTTGCTCCTCGCCTACACTCAGCCTTCCCATGGCTGCCCTGGAAGGAAAACACAAGGTGCAGTAACTGCACTGGATTTGCGTGAGAGCTTAGCAGTGTCTCAGTAATGGAAAGTTGTTTTTTTTTTTTTCCTGAAGCACAGGCTGCCAGCACTGTCTCTCTGCTCTGTTCCTCTGTGCCGTCTCAGCAGAGCGAGTGTGAAAATCCCCTCCACAGCGCTAGCCCAACAATCTGCACAGTCTAAGACTGACATCATCCTCTTCCATCAGATAACTTCAGAATGCTGCTGATGCAGCAGAGAAGGCTCGCAAAGCTTATTCCAATCCGAATATTTTTTTATCACCACCAAAATACATGCAGGCTGCACCTGCTGGTGTCATCATAAATGCTACATACAGCAGCAAGCAAAAGCTTGTAGACATGATTGTGTTTCATAAATCATAAAGATGTCTTATCGTAAAGGTTAAATGAATAAAAATATTACCTACATTCTTTATTAAATTATACTGTATGGTTCTCTGCCTACTTTGTTAGCCTCCCTTCACCCTGTTCTTCAAAGGTCAGGACCCCACAGGATCACCACAGAGCAAGCATCTTGTGGTTGGTGGGTCACTCTCAGCAGAGCAGTGTTAATGTGCACTACTGCCAATTGACATCCAGGTACATGCAACAATTCACCAGAAATCTGACTGACGATCTCCATGTCTTTCCCAAGTGTTTACATGTTGAAAACACAATCTCTGAATGACCTGACCTGTACACATGTTTAAGGTGATTATTGATCACGAGATGACTTTGGACCGTTACAGAAAATTGTAGCTTTGCCATCTAACGATATACAAAACCCCATTAACTAGTTTACTTAATGCCAATAAAGATGTTTATTTGCTCGTGACATGTTGTGTTTTGTCAAAACTGAGAAACTACTGTACTTTCACTAGTAAATCACCTCCTGGCTGTACAATTGCTAATGCTGGATTTAAATGCCCCCTTATTTCATGTTCAAAAGGTGAATTCATTCAAATTAATGTCTGAATATGTTGTCCTTTTCTTTAGTTTCCCATTCAGCATGATAATGTCTCTACCAACAGTGTATTTTGCATCGGGTACAATCATGAAAATATGATCAAGTTGATTTTCTTGAAAAATAAATCTGAAACAAACTTTCTTTTTTTTTCTTCTTTTTTTCTGTAAAAATGCCTAAATGCCCATTGGAAGTTGGTTTGTAGCACCTGAATACATTTCCGTCTCCAAAGTCCATGAAGATGTTAAATCAGGTCATCTAAAACACGACTGATTTTTGATCCCCAGCATGACAATAAAATAAGTTGACACTTGTCTGTATCTGATGATCTCAAACAGAACTGAAGAACATGAAGAAATAAAATAAATAAAAGCCTGGTGCAGTACGTACAGCTTCCAATACAAATCACATGAAAATGAACTGGAACTTGGAACTGTGCAGAGGGTTAAAATGAACAATGAAGACATGTTAAACTTCACCAGTTATGTGGTTTCTATCAGGAAAGCATACACAACTTTCAGCTATCTGCTGGTGTACTTACCACTATTCTGACAGGGTGGTGAGCTGAACAGAAAGACTAGGGACGCAGAGGTAAACGCTGGTGTTGAGATTTTAATAAAATAAAGGAGAACAAACCGGAAATACTCACAAACAATGGTACTCAAATTCAAAAACACCAACACTAAATCTAGACAAAGGAACAACATGAAAACAGGCTTACAAACACACAAACTGACACACTCCCTGCTGAGCAACAAGCCATGACAGCTTGAGACAAAGGGGCGGGGTTGCAAATGAGACACAGCTGGGAATGGGCGGAGCAAGGGAGGAGACAGAACCAACACAAACACAACCAGTGTTTAGGAGCACATGGGGAGAAACATCAAGGACAAGACAGGAAGACAGAGGTGAACTGGACTGACACGTGACACGTCCAAATAAAGGGCCATAAGAAATAATTATCTGCTTCAGTAAACAAACAGTCTAAGACTAAACTGCTTCTCTGTTTATCTTAAAGTTACGAACACAAACACATCTTAATGACACATAAAACTCAGCACATGTAGGCTTTAAAGATTGGGCCTAAATTTTGCCTGAACTCCTTTCTCAGCTGATAAATTGCTCCTCTGCGACAGTTTGAGATATATGTGCAGTTGTCACCTTGTGAAGCCGGATGAATCTTAGTGGCTGAAACAACTGTTTCTGAAGATTCCCTCACCACCATTTCTATTTATTTCTCACACACTTCTCTGCACTGACGACAGCGCATATTTGACACCTATATTTTTGCCCCTATTGTCAGCAAATTCTTTGCTCTATATATTGTTCCATTAATAACAGCCTCAACCCAGTGCACCCAGTTCTTCTTATTGTTTCTCTGACAGGCTTGTGTCTAGTTTTATTAACGTGCAATTTCTCCAACATTTTGATCTCTTTTGTCTAATTCAAACATGTCAAATACATACTGGCACTGAAAGTGTTTATAAATATGCATCTTCACAGACACTGGATTTCTAAGGGTTTGTGGGAAAGAAGTTTACATAGCCACACTTGGTGTGTTTTCATATCTGTGAGGAGAGAAGTAAATAAGGTCGCTTTAGCTGGGGAGGTCTGGGCTACCATTTTGTTTTTGCAAAGCAAACACAAGAAACTGATTATTTGAATATTAATTCATTCATTTTGCTAATTGTTATCAAACTTATAAAATGCAGCAAATTCCCAAAGGTAAGCATATGCTTTAGTTAGAATATGCCTATAGAAATGTAAATGGTAGATGCTGCATTTGGACATAAACTGTTGTAAGAACAACCAATTTTTAGGATTGTTGGAAACTTTGCCTCTTGCTATCTGCTTTTGGGCTGAACTTACAAGAATAGCCTCACCTGGCCATGTTGGAAGTTGTTTCGAGATATTTGAATCCCTTCCCAGACTCATCTGCATCTACAACCTTCTTTCTGAAGCTCCCAGCGAGCTCTTTGGATCTCACCATGGTGATACAACTCACTTCAGCAATGAAAAGCAAACCAAACTGTCTGAGGTTTAAATGAAACAGGCTCCTTCAAAGTCCTCTCTAACAATGGCCTTTGATTTATGGTTTATGAATCCCTAATGCAAATGAGAGAAGAGCACAGTGTCACCATATTTCATCAACAACTTCCTGACATCCCTTATTAATGAATAAAAAAGCCTGTCATTGTGATGAGTTTGCCTTTATGATGTCACGGTGAATCTGTCAATGTGCTTTATTCATCTGGCCCATTGAAGCCTTTCAGCTAACAGTGACACGTTGTGGTTCGACCTAATCCACAGGTCATGAGTTTGCTGGTACAGAGCAGGAATGCTGTTTAAGAGCTGTCATATGCACAGCCATTCACGAGGGCCTTGAATAAGAAGCAAAACCATGGGAAGCCAGTCAGAACATAGAAGAGACTCTGACAGTCCAAATGCAGCACAGTGCAACCCTGGACATTCAGGAGTGACTTTGACATGCAAATGTTTTAATTGCAAAAGCCCTGGAGCCTCAAAAGAGACACCACCTCAAAAAGGTAGAAGATGTGTCTTTAAAAACGAAAAGAGTTGCATCAGCGGATGACGACCGCTCCATTTCAGTTGATAAACGCTCAGTCCACTGAGAACAGCTGTCATGTCATTTCTGATATGTCTGATATTTTTCTTGCTATGCCTTTCAGCATCTTCACAGTTGCATGCTTCTGCACTTTTTAGCTCTTAGACCTTCCCTCAGGTCTCATTCAGACCTTTGATTCAGCAATGTTTGCTCTGGGGGTTCTTTCAATCATAAGATAACTGTTCTGTTATTACCCATCCAATCTTGAGCCAATTCTGTGTTATTTCATCTATAGTTTTAGTTGCTTAAGAGCTATGACTATATTCCTGACTGGGGAATAACAAACTGGTAAAGTTTGGAAAAATGGATTGAATGCCTGTTATTTTCAAGATATTTCCTGCATGTCTGATGTAAATGACATCCCAAGAGCATGTAACTCACCCAGCCCTACAGTAGGCAGGGTTTTTTGGCCTTTGACACAATAAAGTTGGTCTTGTGTTAGGAAACACTTGTGTTTGCCTTTGGAATAAATAATACAAGATGAAGAAGAACAACAACAACAGTAATGAATATGTCCAGTTCTCTGGGGAACAGTTTCCTCATTTTGCCTCAAGAGCAACTCTACCACACCCAGTCTAAATCCTATATAATTCAGATCCAGAATCTTAAATTATTAGAATATTTAATTTTGTGTTCGAGTAAATTTCTATTCAACAGCATTAACATTACTAGACAACATTAAAAAGGCTTGAAATATGTCACTTTAAATGTAACAAATAAAGGTCATCAAATAAATCTGGTGCAGTGGATGTGCTGTTGCCTCACAGCATGAAGGACCTGGGTTTGATCCCCGGGTGGGGTGACCTGGGTAATTTCGGTGTGGACTTTGCATGTTCTCCCTGAGTTCCTCTGGGTACTCTGTTTTACCCCACAGTCCAAAGACATGTGCAGTAGGTGAATTGGTGACTCTAAAGTGCCCATGTGTGTGAGCCCTACGATGGACTAGTGCCCTGTCTAGGGTTGTTTCCTGGCCTTGCACTCAGAGTTGCCAACTGGGCACTGGCTCCCCCGTGACCCTCTTCAGGAATAAGTGGTATAGAAATGGATGAATGGATGGAATAAATGTCTGTGGATTATTTCACATCTGAATCAAGAGCAGAGTTAGATTTCCTCTTCTGTCTCAGTAATAAAGCTTTAACTGCTATTTGTCTGATGGGGGAAGTTTTGATGGTCAACTAGGTCTTACACATTTGTGAGGAGTTCCATTTTCTAATAGTTCCAATTACTAATTGTTAAATAATTGATTTTTTTATTCCATTGTTTCACCAAATGTTACCGTTCTTCAAGGTCAGCTAATCATTATCATCATAAAATATTTGGTATGTAATGAATAAGATTATCTACATGTGTTAAAAGCCAGGATAACAATCAAGGACCAAGACATAGGAACACTCTTCTAGAGGTCTGATTCTCACAAAGCCAGTGGTCCCAGATGAATTCGGTCCCTCTGGTCGTACCTTTAGTGTCTACACAGTGTAACGTCTCTGCAAAAGCTTTTTTTCCGCTTCAGCTGTCAGCAAGCCAAAGCAGATAATGACAGAGAGTATAATAACACTTTCACTGAGATGGCTTTGTACAATTGTGGCAGGATGAGCAGAGCAAAGCTGAGTTTAAGATAAAGAGGTTGCTCTTTTCCATTTTTCTGTAATTTTCTGGGTATAAATATCAGACTTTTTCAGACTTTTCTCATGGTGAACTCTAAAAACTGATTGGTTAAAACAACCCAGTTTGGATCATTTCCACAATCCAGCTCTGATTTACCACATAAAGGCACACTCTAGGCAAAGCCTAGCTAGTAATTTTGGGTTAAGGCTTATTTATCATTAACTTTAAATGCAGATGTGTGGATTTGGATGGAGCCGTACTCTGTTATCTTTTCATCTGTATTTGTGCAAATTCTGGGAAAGCTTCTGAAAATGGACAAAACACAGGGACAACATAGCCAACAGTTCAAGTGAAAAACAAACATATGGACACAACATAGACAGAAAAGAGATTTGTTGGCATAACTTTTTAAAGATAAACAAACAAACAAATAAAATAATTTACACAGCTGTAGTAAGTACATTATCACAACTGCCTCCACCACTAATATGTTTGTTGTAAGAAACTTGGGATTCTGAACTGCACTCTAGTGGATGTATTGTGTAATAACTTAAAGGATACATAGAGGTATGGGGGTAGTGATAGATGCATTGTTTGAAACACATGTATTCATTTTCATAAAGGGAGTATATAAAGGGAGTATGATCTCTCTCTCTCTCTCTCTCTCTCTCTCTCTCTCTCTCTCTCTCTCTCTCTCTCTCTGTTTTCTTTCTGATTACTGTCAGTTGTAACTAGGCATCGCTACCTGATCAGAATCTATTTAACAAACTTTGATCCAGCTGGCTTCTTAAGTGCTCATAATTAAAGCTGATAATTACTAATTGCCTGGACTGTTACAATGAAATGGACAGTAACCTAGCAACTGGGCTGGCAACACAGTGAGTATCCCAAAACTCCCCAGAAATGATACCTGATACATGAAAACACAGTACGCTCAACCCAAAATAAAAAACGCTTTTACAAAACTGGAAAACTCATGTGGAATTCTGAATCTGCAAATCTGCAGATCTCGCATGTTAGTGACTGGTATGGACACAGGTTAAAACTGAAAGGATTTGTGGTCTAGTTGCAATACTTTTGTCAAATTTTCATTAAACTCAGATTGGGTCTCAGCTGTTCCATGTATGCTCCGAACAGCATCGATTCCTCCCCATTTTAACCTAATCAACATTCCACAGCTGTGGCAATTAGCCACCATGGACCCCAACAATGATTGTTTGAAAAGTTTCCTCTGCAGATTGTGAATGCGGATTAAATATTTATCATGTGCTCAGGCATTTCATCAGGTTGGGTGCACAGGGGCCTGTAGGGAGAAAGATACATTTATTAAATTCAGGGATGTGACTTGCTGTTTTATCAAAGGGGTCTGATCATTGGCCCCCTGCCAGCTTGGTGATGTCATAATCCTCGACTAAAGCATGTCATTTCATACTTTCTCTGGGTATGAATATGTCTCAGCAAAGAGCAGACATATATATATATATATCGCCTCTGTCACACTAAAATATTTTCTCACTTTTAGTTTGTTCCTTTTTGATATAATGTAAATCTGACAGTTGTTCTTTATATTGTGTCAGAATTTCCTGATAAATGGACCAATAGACATTTTCTAAAATAACAAGGAATTAAAAGATTTTTGATATTGATTTCCATTAAAAGTTAGAAAGTTGTTTTTCCTTTTGCCATAAAATTGCCTTTTTGGAGGCTTTTGCATGGCAATAGTGATGTGTGCCAAACATACCCTCCAGAATTTGTGTATATGGGGCAGAGGCCCTCATAGTGAAGGAAAAATCACACCCTGTCTTCCTAGTGGTGGAAAACATTTTGTGGGAAAAGCAACAGATGACAAAAAAATGTTATTATAAGCTTCATCAGCATAATTTAAGGCTTGGCTAAGAGATTTTGAAATGTGCATGGATCCTAGAGGTGAGAATTTCAAGAAAGAAATTAGCCTGATGCTGCTCATATATTTTGTCACAGTAATAAGCTATATACTATTTTAATTTTTATAATATTTTTATAATCTCAAATTACAGACACCCAACTGTAACCTTTTTTGAAAATCTGTCTGAATATATAAATACCTAAGTTTTAACTCAACTCTGTACATTCATGTGAAAAACAAATCAAAAATGTTTGATAAAAAAAATTCAAGCACCACAGTACATGGGTGTACATTATTTATACATATATACTTCTGAGATGAAACTGATTTATACAGTGTGTGTGTGTGTGTGTGTGTGTGTGTGTGTGTGTGTGTGTGTGTGTGTGTGTGTGTGTGTGTGTTTTCCTTGGACATCAGAAGGACCAAGCCTTTTTGCATTTCTGAAGGTTACTCTTTGAAAACTTTCTGCAGTGGATAAAATTTGAAGAGCCTCCAGATAAAAAAAAAGTTCTGGACCATTTGAGCTTTTGATGTAAAACAATTATTTCATCATGAGACATAATGACAGCTCAACACATTCACAATTTCTCATATATTTTTATAGATGTGCGCTTCACACACTGATGAGTTCTGAATTCTCCACACACACACACACACACACACACACACACACACACACACACACACACACACACACACACACACACACACACACACACACGTCATGACATTAACAACATGACAATCCTACTTTCAGTAAGAAGATGAAGAAGTGTTTAAAATTATTTGTGACTGGCCCAAATCACATAATCAGTTTGAATTTGGTCTCTTGAATCTCCAAAGGTCTCCTGATAGCAGGGTGATCTTAATGTTTTGATGTGAATAATGTCTCGATCTCTGAAGGCATGTTAGAAGCTTTGTTCATGCAGTAGGTAAACATATCATTTGTCATTTGTGGGGCAGTGAATCTGACATTTTCAATTCTGATTTGGGCAACTTTCATATGTGGTACTGAAGTCTGGTTCATATCCAATTTCTGATAATGTGACTCCTGATTTCCTGAAATCCATGTTGGGAGTTTTATGTCAATCCAACTCAACATTTCTCATAAATGCATGCAAAGAACATTGATGACAGGGATGAAGGCGGTTATCAAGGGCAGCACACAGTAATAGATGTCATGTTTGGGAATATATCTCTGCTTAAACTAAATTAAAAGGCACGTACACGGATCATTCCGTGTTTCTAAAGGAATGGCCTATTGTGGATGCAGGAGGACATGGCTGCAGCTTCAAAGGAAAATAAAAGCTTGAAGCAAGTTTTAAAGAAACCAAGGATGCACACAAAAGAAGTGGCTATGTATGAATTATGTGTGCTTTTTACAGCAAGCTCAAAAACATTCTTAGTGATAAGCCCAGCTGTCAGCCACTGCAGCTCTGTGAGAGCTCCTGTGATGCAGGCAAAAATGAAGCTAAACCTCTGTGAGTGGATATTTTGCACATGCACATTATTACAGGTGATCAGATAAATGTTGCATATAGCTCCCATATCCTTCAAAAGAGAGTATGAGCATCCATAAAAAAGGCTGGATTTGTTGAGTTTGAGTTTGTCAAATTCGGGCCACTTTTACTGCTGTGTGAGACATATAAGACTGGAAAAAGCTACCTGAGTGTGCATTGATCCACAGATCGACAAATTGTCTACAAATTGAATAGGTTCAGGACTGTTGTTCCTAAGAGTGGGCAAACCTGAAAGAGGTACAAAAGAACCCAACTTTTGCTGTTAACAGCAAAAGTTTGTATTTTGTATTTTTAGTATGTTAGTATTTTCCAAATGATCACATATTTCATAAGAATCTTTACATCATAACAAACAGACCAACAAAAATATGTCCTAGACTTTGTTTCTTTAATGAACATTGAAAATGTTTTTTTTCTCTCTCCCAGGAATATTGATCACATTGTGCAAATGCCAACAGTGCAGGCTAGAAAAAGTAAGTTAATCTCTGTGTTAATGATTGCTGGTTAGCAATAGAGGAGGACGGAAACAGTCAGAAAAGTATTGCAGGCCTCGAGTGGCGTAGCGGGCTAAGGCGCTACCACAAGGTCACGAGTTCGAATCCAGGTTTATGCTGCTCACCATCAGCAGCCGGGGTCCAGAGGGAGAGAAATTGGCTTGCTGTCCCTCGGGGAAGGGGGGTAGATGGCGCTCTTCCCACATCACATAAGTGTGCTGCAGGCGTCTGCCGAACATTGCTTCAGGTCCAGGGATCCACCGTTCTCCTCCAAGCTCGATGGCTGCCTGGCAACGATGCAAATGGCGGCTGTTCGAAAAGAGGCAGTAGGCAATTGTCACCTGACTTGGAGGAAATGTGGACAATCTCTCCCTCTTGGCGCCAGGAGACAACTTAGGGGGATGGGTAATTAGCATGTCTAAATTAGTAGGGCAGAAAATTGGAAAATGACAAAACAATTATGGAGGTGGTTGTTCGATACATGGTTAGACAATCTGTCAGCAAATTAAAAATTCTGTGTTGTTGCTGCTCTTCCTAAGAGTAGGCTATCCTGAAAGAGGTGAGAAAGAACCCATGGGTTGTTACCTACTGAAGACTCAAAAAACAAACAAACAAAAAACAAAACAGATTAGTCATAACATTAGTACCACTGACAGGTGAAGTGAATAAAACATTGATTTTCTTCATCTACAGAGACATTCTGTCAAGGGGTGGATAGACTCTCTGTTGATATTCACATATTCTCATTGGTGGTTTTAACCTTCCATCTAAGAAACTGCAGTCATCATCTCAATTCTTGTCTTCTTTTCATCTCACCTTTAGCCAGTCTGCTCCAAGGCAAGTAACACATTGGACCCAATTTTCAGCAGGCCTGTTCCATCCTTGGATCTGACAGTTACTCTTCTTGCCTTCTCTGATCATCACTTCTTTGCATTCGCACTCTCTTTCCCTCGTCTCTTACCTCCACTATACTAACCACACTTTGACATTTTGATTCCTTCTCCTCCCTCCAGCTGGAACTGCTACAAGCACTTATCAGTCATCAATCTCCTCTTCGGTCAAACATCTCTGTCCTCTCTCTCTAACGTCTGCAAGATCCTCTCCATCTATTCTGAGGTCTATTTTGTGTTCTATGCAACAATCAAAAAGAGCTGAGACTGGCATGAATGAATGTGGAGAAAACTGGACTCAGACCTCTGTGCTTACCAAGCTCTCCTTTATCAATTTTCAGTGGAAGTAACTGCTGGAAAATGATCCTTTTAAAAAGGAGAAAGTGGTTGCATTTTAGTCTTATCCACACAATCTCTTCTACTTCTCTCCTTCATCATGAGGGAAAGACTGGTGCTGCTACATCTCAGACCTCAGGTCACCTTTTTTCTGGACCCCCTGCAGTTTGCTTATCAACAGCAGGTTGGTGTGGATCTTGTGCTGGATGTGGTCTGTGTGCTGCAGAAGGCACACTCCCATCTGGACCAGAACAACATCACCATGAGAATCACTTGCTGTGACTTCTTAAATTAAAATTTAAATTAAATTAATACCATCCACCCTCTTATGCTTGTGTAGAAGATGGATAAAATGCACATGGATAAGTACATGATATCCTGGGACCTGGGCAACCTCTCTCATAGGTCCCAGTTTGTGCAGATGGGTACCAGCCAATCAGATTTTATGGTCTGCATCACTGGAGCACCTCGGGGAACTGTACTCTCTCATGGGTCAGAATGTTGAGCTTCCAAATGCTTGACAGTAAATTGGACTGAAGGGTCAACACTCACGCTGTGTACAAGAAAGGGATGAACATACTCAACCTTTTGTGGAAGCTCAGGTCCTTCAATGTGTGCAGCAAAATGATAGTCATCTTCTACCAGTCTGTTGTCGCGGGTGCTGTCTACTTCACAGCAGTCTGTTGGAGAGGCTGCATCAATGTAGAGATGCCAAGTAGATCAACAAAAGAAGCCTGGCTCTGTTCTTGGATGCTCACTGGAGAGTTTTGAGGTGGTGGTGGTGGAAAAAGAAAACTCTCAACAAACTGACCGCTATCCTGGACAACACACAATATCAAACTAAATCCTCCTACTCTCCACCACCAACTATCCTCACCCTTGAGAATTTTGTCACCTGCTTTGAAAAGAAGGGTGACAAGATCTTCCAATCCTTTCTACCGACCTCTACTCCTCCCATCAGATACCATTCACCTCCTCCTACATCTCTGTGTTGTTTCTCTTCCCTTTCCACAGATGACACCCTTTATCTCCACACATATAAAAATCCAGCCCTTCAAGGCTGCTAGAGTGGCCCCGATATTGAAGAAGCCAACTCTGGGCAGCATGGACATCAGCGACTCTCTTCTTTTATTTTTCTCCATATCAGTGGTCCTTGAACACACTGTCTACAATCAGCTATCTTGCTTTTTCACCTAGAACAATCTACAGGACCCAAACGATTATGGCTGTCAAACGACACACTCTATCACTTTGCTATCACAGAGAAGCTTCATGCTGCAAGATCAGATAAACTGTTATCAGTGCTGATTCTCCTTGACCTCGCTGCAGCCTCTGACATGGTAGACCACAAGATCATCCTGTCTCTCTACTGGCTCTGCATGGCAATGGTTTGCATCAAACCTGGAGGAGTTCTCTTACCTTGTAACATGGCAGAGAGCCACGTGGACTCTCCACTGGTGTTCCACAATGCTCAGTGCTTTGTCCTCTTCTCTCTCTACACTCATTCTCTGTGCAAAGCAATATTATCTCATGGGTTTTCTTACTATTGCTATGCTGATGGCGCTCAAATCATCCTTCTTTCCTTTCCATCCTTTCCACCATCTGACACTTGCATTTGTGATGTCTCATTATGAATTGCAGCCCATTACCTGAAACTCAAGTCCAACAAGAAGGAACTTACGCACATCTCTGGAATGTTCATTGTTCTTCTCAATGATCTTGCTATTTCTTTTGAGAACTCATTGGTCACTCCATTAGCAGAATCATCAGATCATGCAGACTTCTCCTTTACAACATCGAGAATTCCACTTTTTCTCTTTAGAGAGGTAACTTTGGTGATTTTTCAGTCCTTTTTCTTTTCAAGACTTGACTACTCTAAGTGATCCAGAATGCAACAGCAAGACTTGTCTTCAATGTTCCCAAGTGGCTGTTGCCCTCTGCCTCAGATTCAAAACCTTGATACTGGTCTACAAAGAAACCAACCCATCTGTACTTGATGACAATGGCCAAATCCAGATACAGTTCAGCTGGACCCACCATCCCTCAAGATGCATGGCAGACAAACACCCAGACTCTTTTCTGTCCTGACACCAAAATGGTGGAACAAACTTCCCCTGAGGGTCTGAACAGCTGAATTGCTTGCTGTCTTCAAATGCCACATGAAGAGAGCATTTCAAGAGCATTTAACTCATTAAAGACTTATAATTATACTTGTCTTCTATAATGGGTTATATGTTGAGCAATGGGTATTGAGGTATCCATGCTGATATTTGCATTTGGCAGCATCTAAAGTTGAGGTATCTCTGGATTCTAGACTCTACAAACTAGCTTGGGATATTTCTGAGTGAACAGCAAAGCACTTTTCTAAGTCACTCTGGATAAGAGTATCTGGCAAAATCCCAAAATGTAAATGGATATATTAGACAATAAGTGAACAGTCAGTTTTGAGGTTGCTGTATTGAAGCAGGAAAAATGGACAAGTGTAAGAATCTGAGGCGCTTTGACAAAAATAAGTAAAAGTGGCTAGACAACTGGGTCAGAACCAAAACATCATACAGATCTTGTGGGGTTTTCCTGTTATGCAGTGGTCTGTTCCTACCTAAAGTAGTACAATGTAGGATAACTGGTGTAAAGGATCTGCTCCTAACATCATGGTACTAGACACTACATATAAGATGCCTTCAGAGGTATTATGGACACCATGCCTTGTGGTCAGAACTGCTGTAAATATGTCTTAACAAGATAAGAATTTCAGTTTCTCCTATCAGACAGCCTAAAAGGTTTTTGCACAACAGCAATGATATGCTAATATGATATGCAGTTGAAATGTAGGTTAGGCCTTCATGTAGGATACTAGCACTCATGAATTGTGAAGGAAGGTCATGAAACAGCTGGAAATTGCCTCAGAAATGGAAATATAGGCAAGCCAAAGCCTCTCTGAGGTCTCTGCATTGAGTTTTGTGACCCATTTAGTCATCTGTGCTTTTTAACCCTGTTCCACTCAGCTCATCCCCAAACAGATGGGTGCTGGGGGGAGCAGGCGGAGTTTGGCTCCTGTACTAAGTTATGACACCTGCCTCTCTGCTGGCATTCTCTCTCTCAGTTACACACACTTTCTACACACCAAAACTGCCACATGCTCCACCCACCAGAGGAGAGAAAGTTGGTCCATTGCCATATACAGCTATGATACTGAAGTCTAATTGAAAAAAAATATATGATTTGTGCAATTTAGGTTTTTGTTACATAAAAAAAGCATAAATTATACATTTTCATGAATAATAAAAGTATATACCCACTTTGGACAGTGATGATAATAATATAATGTATTCAAGTTGTAGACGTGTCATTTAAAATGTTTTGTCATGCTGAACTTGGAGACCTCATGATGTCTGAAGAATGGGATCTTACAGCAATCTTTCATGATATTATTAGATGACTTGGACAAGCTTTTAACCACATGATCAAGATAATCTGCAGTCAAGTTAAAGGAACATTATGTAGCATTTTACCTTAAAATTGCCTTATCAGGATTATATTAATTCTCCACTTGCCTGCAATAGTGAAAATGTCATTAAACTCACCATGTAACTGGAGAAGCCGACAGAACAACACATGCCAGGACTGTGTATTGCTGCATAAGCCAATTAAAATCCTCTAATATTACTTTACCACCTTAGTCATTCCTAGAAACACAATAGCTACCATATGGGGCATTTGAAAGAGACTAGTTGCACAGCAACTACCTAACAATGATCTTGGACCTTAGTAACCACGTAAAATTCCAAAGCAACACCAAAGCAACTAGCAGAGAATACCATGGCAGCTGTATAGTGATTATCTAGCAATCACCTAGTGATATTAAACTCATTCCTTTACTGTCAGTTTAATAATCAATCAACTATTAGTAAGGGCCACTTATGGTCAACAATCACATTTCACTCCAGTCCCGACAGACATGCCTCTGCAATTCACATGGATTTTTATGAGAAAACCATGTTTTTTTTCCTATTTTTACAGCAAGAGTTGAACTATCCTATTTCTCCCTCAATCAGAGTTCCATGGAAACAAACCTATTTTTGAGGTAGGTGGGTTTCATGTATTTCAGATACCAAATTCCTTAACTAGGCTACATTACAGGCTTTACCAATAGCTCATCCTCAAGGCTGGACATGTTGGTCATTCTGGGATGCTTTTTAAATATTTCAGAAAGGCATTTATTTCACATATGCGAGACAGCAAAGCCATTAGGGCTAATACAACAAGGACACAACATCAGGTTTGTAACTTTAAAATCAATAATTTGTTGTAATTAAACACAGCAAACATGCTGCCCCTCCGAATCCTCTCTATTTCTCTATATTAATACAACACAGTGAATTAATGGAAGCTTTGCTGAGCTAAGTCATGACAACAAGCTCAATGTGCTCTCTCTATTCCTCCTCCAGTGGTGTCCCGTTGGGCTGGGACAGCCTCTTGTATCAATTATGCATTGATTAGTACACCCCCAGCTCCCCTTGTCTCTCAAGCTATTATTACCCGTCTTTTCTTCCTTTCAACATCGTCAGACATGGAACTGCTGGGGATGATCCTTTTTTCCAGATCACATTTTTAAGAACATCTCTCTTCTCCTATTTTGGCTTATGGGTTAATAGATAAGATAATAGATATGATCATCCTTTATTAGTCCCACAAAGGGGAAGTTCACAATGTTGCAGTGGCAAATGGATAGAAAGGATTTCAGTACAAGAAATAGATAAAGTATAGTATATACAGTACAGTATCTACATACCAAGTTGTGAAATTTACATGGTGGGACCTCCATGAGCATCATGGGTCATTTGGTGCCCATGACCTTGTTGCCAGTTCACTGGTTGTCCTTCCTTGGAGCGAATTTGGTAGGTATGGGCCACTTAATACTAGGTACAATATACACCAATAGGCCATAATATTAGCACCATCTGCCTAATATTGAGCAGGTCCCATTGGTGCAACTGAACCCTCAAGGCATTGACTCCGAATGACCTCTCTAAACGGCCTGTAGTATTTGCCACCAAGACTAATTCTAGCAGCAGATCCTGTTAATGTGGCATATGGGTATAATTCTGGCAGAAATCCCATCGACATTCAAAGCAGGTGACCCCACACACAGGTCAGTGCATTCGTTCCTTAGCTTCTATGGGATAAAATGTCCAAATGAAATAGGTTTAATTTTTTCCTCAACATCCAGCTTCTAAAAGCAGTAGAAAGTGAAGAGCATCTTTTATGCTTTAATTATGCATCAGATTTTGTAATACAAACATTTATCTTAATTTTTACATTTGAACTTTTACTTTTTTTGGCAAATAAAAGTACATCAAACTATGAAAATATCCCAGAAAATTAGGGAATAGGGGTCTAAATGCTAATATTTAGAGGTCCATACACTTTCAGTATTTTAATATTTAGTGATAAAGTTACTGAATGTTTTCTGTTTTTACAATATTTTACAATAGTTTAAATTCATGCAGAATCAAATCAGTGTCTTAATGCATGCAGGTCTAACAGTATTATACACTCTGAAGTTAGTGTAACAATGTTTATTTGGCCTATTCAGAATGCAGCAGCACACTACTACAGACAATATAAAGTTCATACGAAGAGGAGCAACAAGGGAGAGGGTAATGCACAGTTGGGAAGAATTCTGCACATATGAGACCACAGGTCAGACCAAAGAAACAATAAATAATAGAAACGGCACCAAACTTTACAAATTAACATATTTAAACATATGGACCTTTGATTTTCATTTGAACAATTATAGAGAGAAAGGATACAACTCATGGATAGTTAGGAAATGGGTGATTAGGACATCACCGCGGTATCTCTCTTTTCTGCATTGCAGGTGAAGGAGCCTGTCACTGAAGAAGCTGACCAATGCTGCAACTACCTCTTGTAGTGGGTGAGAGATGTTCTCCATTATGAATGCAAGATTGGCCAACATCCTCCTCTCCCCTACCGCTCCCATTTATTCTAGTGCACAGCCCAGGACAGAACTTGACTTCCTGATAAGCTTGTCCAATTTCTTCCTGTCTGCTGCTGTAATGCTCCCCAGCAGATAATACCATAGAATATGGCTGATGCCATCACAGAGCCATAACAAGTGGAAAAGTCCACCCTGTATTCCAAAGGACCGGAGCCTCCTCATCAAGTGGAGTCCATTCTGGCTTTCTTATACAGAGTGTGTGTTGTCAGACCAGACCAGTAGGTTTTGACAGTCTCGGTGTTCTTTCCATGAATGTACACTGGAGTGTGTGAAGAGAACCTTGTTTTGCGGAAATCCATTACCAGCTCTTTGGTTTTACTAGTGTTGATCTGTAGGCACTTCTGCTGGCACCAGTCCCTTGTAACTTCTCTGTATTCCCTTTCTTCTTTGTTTGATGTAGCCAAAAATAGCACAGTCAACAGAGAATTTCTGGAGGTGACAGGTTGAGGTGTTGTGGGTGAAGACCATAGTGTACAGAGTGAAGGGTAATGGGACCAAGATTTTTCCCAGTGAAACAGGGATACTGTGGTGCAAAGCAGTGTTTCTGATACACAGTCCTTAAGTTGCACATACTGCAGTCTGTGAAGTAGTCCATAGTCCATGTGATGAGATGGTGATCCACTTCTGCTCTCTCCATCTTGCTCCCTAGTAGAGTGGGCTTGATGGTTTTGAAGCACTTGATAGGTCAAGGAACATGATCCTTACAGTGATTCCCACCTTTTCAAGATAAGTGAGGGACCTGTGGAGTAGGTAATTTATTGGGTGCTCCTCTCCAGTGCCTGGATGGTAGGCAAATTGTAGAAGATCCGCAGCTGGTCTCATCAGTGCATGAAGATTATGAAGAACAAGTTTTTCCAGAGCTTTCATTGAATGCGAGGTCAGTGCCACTGGTCTGTAACCATTCAGAAAACTGGGGTGTGCGGTTTTTGGGATAGGTACGACACACAATATTTTCCAGAGGACTGGCACGCTTTCCTGTTTTAGGCTTATGTTGAAAATGTCCTTTACTATCCCACACAGTTGGTCTGCGCAGTTCCTTCAGATTCTCAGGATGCTGTTTGGACCTGCTGATTTTCTGACCTCCATTTTTGTCAGTTCCCTTCTTACCTGTTGTCTGGTTAGGGATAGAGGAGCATGGGGCTGAATGCTGGGAGCTGAAAGCAGGGGTGCAAGCTGGGCTATGGGAGGGTCAGATACCAGATAAAATCTGTCAAAGAAGGAATTGAGGTCATTTGCCCATTGCAGGTTTCCAGCAGTTTGTCAGTTGGACTCCTTAAAACCTGAGATGTTTTTAAGACCCCTCCAATCACAATCACATTGTTCTGTTGCAGCTGGCCTTCCATTCATTTCCTGTACTGGTCTTTGCCCTCACTGATTTTCCTTCACAGCTCCTTCGGTACTCTCTTCATGTCCTCTTTGTTTCCAGATCTAAATACTCTCTTCTTTTCTTCCAGAAGGGCCTTCAGATCTGGGTAATTTTAATGATTTTTGGATCATTAAACAGTGCTACTGTTTACAAATAAGATTACTGTTCTACAGGCAGGTCATGGTGAGCACCAGCTAAATCTATAGATGAGAGCATGTTCTGTTTTGACCTGACAGACAGCAGAGAGCCACAGAATGAACTGAGAAAATATTTACTCTCGAAGGCAATTACGCCTCTGTTGAGTCACTTCCCCACCTGTTCAGTTCAATCAGTCTTTTAACAACTAAATCAAATCAATCTGTGAATCACAATAATTACAGACTTCTTGCTTTGTTTTCGTCCACAGATGTCATGGACAGCTAGCTCCAGATTCTGATACATTCATTACTGCTCTGCTTTAGATGAGGATTGCGACAGGCATACATTACTGTATGTGCTGGCTGGATCATGATTTGCATTCATTTCTGGATTGAACAGCTGCTTCCCCATAAGGAGAAATGATGTATATGGCAATATGGAATATGTTACACTATATATCCAAATGTTTGTGGACACCCCCTTCTTATAAATGAATTCAGTTACTTGCTGACATAGACACCTAGCTTGTCTAGTAGAGAAGTATTGCCAATACAATATGACGATCTGAAGCAGATAAACCCTATTGGCAGCCAGCTAATGGCATGGGTTAGAGGGGTATAATGCTCTAAAGTTCAATAATGCCTTTGTGGCCTGTTAGTGGACCTTGAATACCTGTATTGTCTATGGTCTGTTGTCTATGAAAAGACATGCACACACACACACACACACAATCACACACACATTTATCAGCCTGTGTGAGTGTTTCTGTATGGGTTGTTTGCGTGAGGGCTGGTCATCTGCTGTGTCAGTGGCCAGTGGGTGACATATCACGTCTCTTTGTGCACCCTCTGCATTGGAGCTGACACATGCATACAGGTCAACAGGGCCATTCTGGTAACAAGCAAAAGACACACACACACACACGCACACACACACACACACACACACACACACACACACACACACACACACACACACACACACGCACTCAGCATGTCCTCAGGGGACAGCCATATCACATGTAAGAATGACACTGCAGTTTCAATAAACGTCTAAGGACACATAGTCATTTTGTAGTTTACCATCAACAAATGGAGTCCTGGTTTGTTGTGATCTGATCTAGGGACAGGCTTTAACGGAGACCCTTTCAGGGCCCTCTACCAGAAATTGTACAATTACAAGAACCACAAAACACAACTAACTACATTTGAAACAGGACATTACTTTTATCAGTGATTTGATCCATAACAGAATCAAGATATTTGTAATGTACTTTAACTAGTACAATTCTAAATTCAAATTTAAATTCTGAAATGTTTACTAGAAATATCAGATGTACAGATCTTTAAATCTATTCTGGTCAGTCTTCACTGATACACTAATGGACAGTTAATGTAGAATAAAGGAGGTGATATTAATGTTATGGCTGGTTGGTGTAGTATTTTAAGACCCAGAAATCATTTTCCTTTTCCTTTCTGCTACTTCATGATGTTGTTTTTCAGAGGTCTCAGTTATTGTGGAGGAAAATATACTGGAAAAACATATTAGCTCAAAAAAATATCTGATATGGGAGTTATTTTGAAAACATTCATTGTTAGACAAAAATGGATTCAACTCGTAGTAAAGTATCTTTCTGGCTTCAAAATAATGGATAGAAGTGTGTCTCTTCACTAGCCTAATATTAAATATTAAAGGGGGAGTGTGCTCATTTAAAATTATTCATCTTCCTTCCATCCCATCACCAACATCAGAGATGAGCCAAGATCTGCTTCTGCAAAGACAATTATCATTAAACTGCCTGTCCCATGCATTCCAAAACAACTCGCAAAGCTCAATAAAGTGACACTTGGGTCCAAAACGTATCATCTCAACAGCTGTCCAACTGGTACCAGGAGGCATATAAAATGATTAAATGAATGTGATGAAATGAGTCTTCAAAAGATTTTCACTCTCATGGAAAAGTTCACACAAGCCCAGAAAGCTCAATGTAGTTACTGCTGTATGTGGGCATGAACTGTATAATAAGATAAATCTAAATAAAACATTAACTATATCAAGAACAGCATATCATAAGGTTTAGACTATTCATGGACACAGGGGTCAGGATGGTGTTAGATCTATCTATCTATCTATCTATCTATCTATCTATCTATCTATCTATCTATATATATATATATATATATATATATATATATATATATATATATATATATATATATAGATAGATAGATAGATAGATAGATAGATAGATAGATAGATAGATAGATAGATAGATAGATAGATCTAACACCATCCTGACCCCTGTGTCCATGAATAGTCTAAACCTTATGATATGCTGTTCTTGATATAGTTAATGTTTTATTTAGATTTATCTTATTATACAGTTCATGCCCACATACAGCAGTAACTACATTGAGCTTTCTGGGCTTGTGTGAACTTTTCCATGAGAGTGAAAATCTTTTGAAGACTCATTTCATCACATTCATTTAATCATTTTATATGCCTCCTGGTACCAGTTGGACAGCTGTTGAGATGATACGTTTTGGACCCAAGTGTCACTTTATTGAGCTTTGCGAGTTGTTTTGGAATGCATGGGACAGGCAGTTTAATGATAATTGTCTTTGCAGAAGCAGATCTTGGCTCATCTCTGATGTTGGTGATGGGATGGAAGGAAGATGAATAATTTTAAATGAGCACACTCCCCCTTTAATATTTAATATTAGGCTAGTGAAGAGACACACTTCTATCCATTATTTTGAAGCCAGAAAGATACTTTACTACGAGTTGAATCCATTTTTGTCTAACAATGAATGTTTTCAAAATAACTCCCATATCAGATATTTTTTTGAGCTAATATGTTTTTCCAGTATATTTTCCTCCACAATAACTGAGACCTCTGAAAAACAACATCATGAAGTAGCAGAAAGGAAAAGGAAAATGATTTCTGGGTCTTAAAATACTACACCAACCAGCCATAACATTAATATCACCTCCTTTATTCTACATTAACTGTCCATTAGTGTATCAGTGAAGACTGACCAGAATAGATTTAAAGATCTGTACATCTGATATTTCTAGTAAACATTTCAGAATTTAAATTTGAATTTAGAATTGTACTAGTTAAAGTACATTACAAATATCTTGATTCTGTTATGGATCAAATCACTGATAAAAGTAATGTCCTGTTTCAAATGTAGTTAGTTGTGTTTTGTGGTTCTTGTAATTGTACAATTTCTGGTAGAGGGCCCTGAAAGGGTCTCCGTTAAAGCCTGCCCCTAGATCAGATCACAACAAACCAGGACTCCATTTGTTGATGGTAAACTACAAAATGACTATGTGTCCTTAGACGTTTATTGAAACTGCAGTGTCATTCTTACATGTGATATGGCTGTCCCCTGAGGACATGCTGAGTGCGTGTGTGTGTGTGTGTGTGTGTGTGTGTGTGTGTGTGTGTGTGTGTGTGTGTGTGTGTG
>CM067505.1:29428083-29625083 GCA_034509495.1 Acestrorhynchus altus
ATAGCAGCAGCAAACATCCTTGAAAAGTGTAAAGAAAACACTCATAAACAAATTGTAATTATGAGTCAATCTGAACAAATCATGACTCCAGCCTGGGTCTTAGAACAGCTAAAAGGAGGCCTGCTTATGGCTTTGAACAAGAACTCAGGAACGTAATGGAGCCGACATGGACACGTCCACTTTTATTTGGAAATGAAGAACAAATTATTTAATCAGCATCATACTAGATAGAAAAGGAAGAGTGTTTTAATTGTGTACGTCAGGCTACACTTGCCCTAAATAAATATGTAAAATAACTAACTAAATAAAGAAATGTTACTGTTTGGCACTGCTCAGCTCATAAGATAAAGCTAGCTGTAACAAATGTTACAAATGAGATGGGAGCCATCAATCAAGTTAAAATAATGATGGACGAACTGTACATGCTTTACAGCACCTCTAGCAAAAACTGAATGGAGTTGTCAGAGTGCAGAGAAGAATTATATGTTCAGCTTTGGTCGTATGGAACATTTTTACACCACTTTTAAAGCATTTGAACCTTCACTTGTGCTTCAGAAAAGAGAATGCACAATCGCAGAGACATATCAATCCATCTCAAGGGACGTTAGAGTTCTTCATGTCATGTCCAAATACCCAGGGTGACATACTCAAGAGTGTCACACAACAATAAGTGAAAACAGATCCCAGGATATCAGTGTGAAGGATGGCAAGCCCAGTCAGAGATTTTTTCAACTGTTTGGCAAAGAACTTGAAGAACCATATGATATAGATTTGCATTCTGTCCTGGGAGAACACATCCTAGTGCTTGATGCAGTTCTCCATGTAGATGGTCGTTTCTGGTAGAGAGCATGCTGTGTGCAGTTGGCTGCCGCTTCTCGCCGGTGTGTGTTGGTTGAGTGCTGAGCGTGATTGTGGGCAGTGCTGATTGCAAAGCATTCTTGGGTATCATTTATACATTAAACTACAGCAGGAGTCTTCACCAGGGGGCACAGTTTCACTCAACGAGCTAAGAAAAGGTCATGACAAACATTAAAAACAGCAGCATCTCTCTCAATACACACTCATCAAATCAACAAATATGGTAAGAGAAGAGATGCTGTTTAGACTGTAGTGTAATCCTGGTGCAATATCTCTATTATCTTATCCACTTCTTCCTGAATAGGGTCATAGTGGATCCAGTCTACTTGGAATCATCGGGTACAAAGCAGAAATAGCCCTTGTTAAAGTCACCAGTCCATCACAGTGTACCGCACTCACACCTAGGGCAGTTTAGCATGACCAATTCAACTACAGGTGCATTTTTGGGAGGAAGGAGGAAACCGGAGAACCAGGAAGAAACCCATGTGGACATGGGGAGCAGACACAAAACGTCTCACAGACATTCACCCAAGCTGGGATCAAACACGCAACCCTAGGCTCCTGGAGCAGTGTGACATGTTTTTTTTTTTTTCATTTGAACTATAACAGATTAAGCTCTGTTTTCTTTTCATGATCACATACCTCTGTTATATATATTCTGTACCTACCCATCCCTGATGACAGTGCTGTGGGTTCAAAGATGGATTGCAATGAATGGATTAAAGGCAAGTGTCAACTTTCATCTGAGTGCAACACAAATGGTGAATATTGGATGTCATTACTATAGCTGAAACCAATCAGAGACTCTCAACTGGGTCTATAGTCATCACCTGATAAGCTGGCATAATACTGTGCCATGATGAGCCAGCCATCAACCTCTGAACACATGAGCAAATGATGCCAGCACACTGTCCAAGAAAGCAGGCCTCACAGCTTGATTGCTATGGCACTCAGGCAGAAGTGTGCAGTCTGAAACAGTGCCTGAGCAGCTTTCAGCCAAGACCCAAATGCATGTTGACCAGATAGGAGCAAACAGGAATGTATTTAACCCTCAAGCACATTTCCTGCTGTTAAAAATCTTGCTGTGCATCATGGTGACCATCAGTGGTTGCAAACAGAAGAATAATATACAATTCAAATTTTTTTGTGGTAAAGATAAAACTATTTCTCTCTTTCAGAGCATTTAGCATCAGAACCTCTTCTGTATTTATGGCAATTGCTACAGTGTTGTGAAAAGTATTTACACCTTCCCTACATCATCTATTTTTTGTTCTATACAGACTTTAAATGATCATTCCATTAACTTAAGAGGATTAGAATACTACAGAATGATGTATAAGGTCCTGCAACTGGGTTCATACCTAGGGCCTACCTTATTCCCTTTCCCCACCATTCCTTAAAAATATACTGTCTGAAGTGAAATATCACAGCAAGCTAACATGATGCTCCATCTAACAGCTTGTGTGCTTCAGATCATTGTGCTGCTGCAAAAACCAGTTGCACACCCATCATGTGCCGGTCTAAAAAGTCCACCAATTTCGTCCACTTGGGCGTAAAGCAAGTTCCTAAGCCAATCAATTTGAGTCAACTGGGAATTCCTTGGAATTTCCTCCAATTGATTGGCAAAGTGAGAGAGAGGAAATTAAAAGACCCCAAAGTGGCCAATATTTGGACTGGCCAATAACAGGGGACCTTGCACAGATGAAACTGGTAGTGAGCATAATAAAATCAAACAATGCAAGTAAAACAAAATAAAAACAAAAAAAAAAAAAAAAAAAACTAACAACAAACTGCTCCTTTTTCGACAGTGGTAATCCATATCCTTCAAATGTTTGTTTTTCTATTTCACTTCTGTCTCTTTTTTCTTCTTTTTAAGGACTAATACATCAGACAGAGCATTTAAATTTAAATAGGTTTACCCCTCCTTTGAAGCATCTTGTGTTATTTTGAATGATATCAAAGCAAAGTCTGCATGGTTTACAAAATAAACAAAACAAAACTATAATTCTCATTCCCTGTTCGACCCAAACCTTCCATAAAGTTCAAAAAGGGTCCCCAGACCTTATCGAAAAATGTCTTGTTTATCTTCAATTTATACTCAATGACAAAAGAAATGAGGATAAATGTAACTGATTACAGTATTAGAGTGAACTGATATGTTTATTGAGGCAAACTGTAGAATTGAAATGAGGCTCTAGTACCTCGTTGAGCCTTTAGCTGGGATACCAGATGAGATACAACAGGATTGGAGCATTCACCACAAGGATTCCATATTCAAACCTGACAGATCTCAAACAGAACCTGGGTTTAGACAATAGAATTCCAGTCCTGTTCACCATGTGTCTACCTCATGTAAACCCTGGTCCTTGAGTGCCAGAAACCTGCACTTATATACTCCTCCTGCTCATGCACACCTTATTCAACTTAGTTGCCAAGTAAATATGTATCATATACATACATATATATACATACATACATACATACATACATATATATATATACATATATATATATACACACACACACACACAGTAGTGAAAGGGACAATTACTTTAGCCATGGATGTTATAGTGTTTGAATACATTTTTTATCTTCAATAAGTGGAATGATCCTGTAAAAGCTGCATTATATGTGTTGTCTTTATTTTATTAATCAGATTATCTGAAATACTTCAAAGCAATAAATGTGAGTAAATACTATTTCACAGCACCGTTTCTGTTTATAATTTGCTTTACGATGCATGCTCTTCTTCAGATCTGGTTTACAGGCTATTAGAATTTCCATGCATTCAACAGCTTGATTATGAGTTGTAGCTGAAACGTATCTGAGAAAGAGCCAACAAAGAAAGCCTGACACAGCAAGCAATGTTGCATTTAGCCGTGGTGTGGGAAGCCATTACCTTGGCACGGAACAGACAGCTTTATTTAATCTGCAACCTGCCAGCTCCATTTCCTTCCCAGACTGGCACAGCAGGTGCTCCCTCTTCCAGTCTGCGACGGCTGGCGTGTGCTACCCAATTTGATTCAATCTGCCGAGCTGGAGATGTTCGCCAAGACATAGCTCTGTGCAGCTAAAGGCCCAGGTCAGAGTGTAATGGGCCTAATCGCTTAGCACTGTTTTTCTAATTGAAGGGCCAAGTCAGTTGAAATGGCATATACACTCTATTGCAGCAGCAGTTGCAATTTACAATTTGCAATCTATGATGGTCCAGCAGCCCCTGAAGACAGGATTGGGTTTGTTTAATTTGTTTCAGAGTGTATATAGTGAAAGTTGTTCGTCTGTTCAAAAAAAATGTAGTTCATGAAGTAACAAGCACTTGAAGTGGGTTTAATCAATCAAAATGATTTCAACAAAATACCCATTGTATATGCAGTCTATGCATTGCCTCAAGTCAAGGTACGAAATGTCATTATGTTCTAGATAATGATTATGTTAAATATCCTGTACATTTAAGAAGTCTGGAAACACTAGAGGGCGCTCCTTATAAAGTCCCAACAATAATGGTTAATGTGGAGCTTTTGAGCAAAATTGGTGTTTATAAACATTTTATATATATATATATTTTTTTTTTAGCATAGACTCTCTCAGGCATGTTGCACTCAATATTATAGAATAGAGGAAGTGGCCAAGCTGCTCAGAACTTCTGGTTTAGAACAAAGTACAGGTGTGAATTGGATACAATTCTTCTTGAGGATGCACTGTAATCCAATCACCCAAAACACATCCAGAAAGGGTCCAAGATACATAAAACCACATTATTCTTGTGTGAACATCCAAACGTCACAATGTGTCTCCGACAGCATCTCTCCCAGCAGAAATTATCTGAGAAATCCGATCACAGGTAGTGACAGAAGACTTGATTTGCCAATCATTTATAATCAGTCCACCCAGGATGCATGTTAATACTATGTATGAAAGTGTCATAGTGACCTTTAGTGCATATGAATCTGGAAAGAAAACCACTGTTCTCCTTTTAGGATATGATATACTGAGAATAGATTTGATTTTTTTCCAGGAACTTGAGTAAATGAAAAGTACAGTCAGACTATAATATACCTTTCAAAGGGAATAGAGCCCTCAACTGAAACTTTGAATGCATATGAAAAACGAATCAAACTCAGTGCTGCAGAGGAGTGACAGCAGTGGTCCTTATGCCAAGAGTGGTCAGGTCAACCTGACCAAAGTATTTTACATCTTATTCCATAAAAATGTGTGTGTGTGTGTGTGTGTGTGTGTGTGTGTGTGTGTGTGTGTGTGTGTGTGTGTGTGTGTGTGTGTGTGTGTGTGTGTGTGTGTGTGAAGTCAGGAAATGGTACACAAATTGGAAACACAGGAAACAGAGTCTGATTTAAACCAGCCATGCTATGAGATAGACTAAGAGTTCACGATAATGCTAAGCCTATGGAACAGATGATTAGATTTAAAGTCAGCTTTGCTTTAAGCACTTCATAATATGACATCAATTATACAAACATTTTTGTTCATAAACATGTACTGAAAATAAGGCCAAAATTGTGAGATAGATAGGTATAGTGCTTAAAGCATGTGCAGATCAGTTAGCAGGAGTCTTCACAGACATTTTTAATACCTCTCCCCTCTCAGTTGTGCCAGCATGCTTCAAACTAGCCACCTTTGTCCCTGTTGTGAAAACAGCCAGCATCATGCAAATTTGCTTTGACCTCTGTAATAAGCAAGTGCTGAGGCTGGTGAGAGACTTCATCTGCTTCCCACTGCCTGACACCCTGAACTCACTGCAATTCACATACTGGCACAACAGTGCCTCTTCTGCCTCAGGAGACTGAAGAGATTTGGTCTGAATCCCCAGATTCTGAGGATGTTCTACATCTGCACAGTGGAAACTTCTGACAAGCTGCATCAGTGTACAGGAACTGCACTGCACTTGAAGAAAAATCTGTACCAACGCCCATCCATCCTCTGATTCAGCTCCCAAACCTTCTGCATTTATGTAACAGCTGCTGTCTGAGGAAGACCAGAAGAATTATAATGGACTACCCAAGCCAATACTTGTTTTTCAAGGGATTGCCGTAGTAGGAGGCGGCGCGGGACCAGAACCAGCTATTCCAAGACAACCGTCCCAGACACTCAGCAACTATTGCCCAGTGTTCCAATCCACAGCCAATCACCGTTCATCTTACCTGCCACACCACACCATCACACCACATATTCTCTTTCTGCACCTGCACTATACTCACCATTGCCATAATGTACAGAGGTGCTGGTCCATTGTTGGCTTTGCAGGCCAGCATTAAGCTTTTGAATCTTCAGCAGCTACAGGAAGCCAATGAAGGAAATGCAGCAGAGGAGTTACATGAATGAATTTGTGGACATTGAAGACAAGCTCAGCTGAATTCTTGATAAGTTGCAAGGGCCTGATGGTCCGCATAGCAGGGCCAGTGAAAAAGACTCCTTCAGTACTCGTGGGTTGATTTCATCTACCTTGCTTAGGTTTAACTTCTCCAGCTGTCTCTTCACCTGGTTAGATGTCACCTCTTGTGGGGAACATGAAGGTCTTTGGATAATGGCTGTGAGAGTGAGTATGAATAGCAGTCAGCAAGGAGACTGTATAAGTGGTGAAGGAGGTGAGGGCGTAAGGCTACAGCTGTTGGAGGTGGATAAAAATCTGCAGAACCTGTTATAAAACATTTTATAGTGGGCCACTATAATCTAGGGATCACAGGTTGGAATCCTGCTTGCCATCAGCAGCCGGAGTGTAAGAGAGAGAAAATTGGCTATGCTCTCTGGGTGGGTAGATGGCGCTCTCTCCCCACATCACAGTGTGATGCTGCTCTATGAAAGGCATCTGTCAGCCACTTTCCTCCAAGTGCGTTGGCAGCAATGATACAAAATGGCAGCAGTTTGAAAAGAGGTGCTGTTTAACTACACATGTACTGGAGGAGGCATATGCTTGTCTTCACCCACCTAATGTCAGGAGCATCATATGGGATAAGTGGAGAGGACTAGTGGGGTTGTGGAATCGACATTTCTAAATTGAGGGGAAATAATTGGGGTTAAAAAAATGATTAAAAAAAAAAAAATAAACAAAACATTCGGTTAATTAATTGGCAGTGTCCAAACTCTCTCTCGCGAATGAATGTTACAGGAACCTACAGGAAATGCAGATGGGGTTACTGCATTGAATGTGGATGTGATTTCTGCCAGAGTTACTTATCTGTGCACAGACAATTCTACAGTAAATAGATGCTGGCAATCATGGTAATTGCTACCCACTGTTCTGTCCACTGTGGATGGTAATGCCTTCTATAAAATATTCCCAGTACACACGTGACACTGTGGCTGGAGCATTGTTAAATGCCCACTCAAAATCTTACATTACAATCTTACACCATTACTGTAAAAAAACCCTTTGTAGTGGCAAAAACTAACAGCTTCTTTAAACGTTTCTTCGCAAAATGGTTCTTCTACAGCATTATTTAAATAACTATTTGCCATCTTTATCTGTAAGAAGGTATTGTTGGAAATCAACCCATTGGCGTTCAGGTAATTGGTATTAGGTATAGTGATTGGCTGTATGATGTGTGTTGAAGTGATTGAAGTGGAAGTCCATATGAGGTGGATTTCCAGAGACAGGGTTGGTGAACATGAAGGTGTGTGATGAAGTTGGTTACTTAACTAGGGAAGTTGTAGCCCACTCCATGGGTAGTGTAGAGCGAGGGTCAGAGGCTCCGAGCAATGAAAGTCAGAGGAAAATTATCCCGTTTACATTCACCGTTTATTAGCTATTTTTTTTTTTTTACATATACAAATAAAAAAGGAAAAGAAATAGTAATAAAGCAAAATTTCCCCATAACGCAGTGGATCAGTAATGGTGCAAGTCATAAATAGGTCCTCACTCTGTGAGTCCTTTGTCCCTCAGAGCAGGCTATACTGGTAGCACTCCTCCCCTAGGCTCTGCAATATCATCAAGGTAATGTCCACAATATAGCATATCATTGTTGTTGAGTTATAATTATACCCTATAATCGACCATCAACATTACTGTTCCCAAAGATATTCATGATGTCATTTTTAATTGGACAATAGCTATTGATATTTAACTATTCTTTCATTGTCTCATCAGCAGTCCAATCTCCCCTCTCTTTCAGCAAGAGATGGACTCACCCAGGTGAATAAAGCTCAGAGTCTTTCACTCTGTTACTCTTTTAGCACTGGGAGAGTAAGAACCACACACAGGTAAGAACAGGTAAGTATGTGATATAATTGTTGTGTATGTGTGTGTAAGCTTACAGCATCTCATTACAGCGTACATGAACTTTACCATCACTGACCTGATGAGGAGCCAATTCCACATGGTGAAGCTGCCCCACAGCTCCTATTCCTCAGGCATGAAGGATTGCTCACCAAGATGCTCAGATCATTAAGATGTTAGAAGTGCAGCTGTAGCTGGAGATCAAAGTACAGCTTTGGACAGCCCAGACGGAGCCTCCTCGGGCCAGACAGGTTAAAGACACAGCTGAGGTAAGGCCCAGGCAGTGTGATTACTGTCCAGACATGTACCAGAGAGCGTGGCCTTGTGTACTCAGAGATGTGAGTCTTGCTGACATGCAGTTTGTTTCTTTAAAAAAAAAAAAAAAAAAAAAGGTGAGTGCATAAAAAGAAAGCTCTTTGAAGAAAGACACATTCTAAATCTAACAGTTCATTTTATAAATCCAAACAGACTCCCTTTCATATCAGCTGAGTGGTAATTGCGGGTACAGGCTGCCAATGAAAATGTCAATGTTTTGGCTTCCTAATTCTAAGTCACCTCACTGGTTTATAAGAGCTTCAGAATGTTAAACCTGTTTCCTCACATTGACATTCACACTTATTCACTGAAGCTGAACACAGTCAAATCATGATCAATCAAAATGTCATTGTGTGCAGATACATACATAAATATACACTTTGAGTTTTGCATTTATGGTGCAGCCTTGTGCAAACGTAAATACTGTAGGTACTAAAATTTCAGATCTACACTGTACAAGCGCTGTAATGGCAGTGAATCTAGAATTTTTAGAGAAAAGGAAAAACATAATTGCATTGATTGCTTTGGATTTTGGGATTTTCTTCCGTTCTTTTCAGGGCTTTGGCTGAGAAACTCAAGGACATTCTCAGATTTGTCCTTGAATTGTCTTGTTGGGAGGATGAACCTTTGGACCAGTCTGAGGTCCCAAGTGCTTTTGATCAGGTTTTCATTAACAAGATCTCACTTTGCTTTGCACTTTGTAATTCAGCTTCCCTCAGCCCTGACCAAGCCTCCCATTTGCAGCTGCTCAAGCACCCCACAGCATGGCGCTCCCTGCATGCATTGTGGGATATTTTTGCAAACTCAGGTGACCCTCAAAGTGTCTTAAAGGGTTCTGTTTATCCACAATGGTGGAGTGCTGCAGTGATGGTTGACTTTCTGGAGGTTTCTCCCAAATACATTGGGATTGGAGTTGATTTGTAGTTCAGCCAGAGGAGCTACTGGGACGTCTACTTTAACCTCACTAACACTTTTTGTTGAATGCAATTAAATCCTCACAGCAATGCTCTCAAATCTAGTAACCTTCCTGCATCAGAGACAGTTATTCCAACAAAAGCAGGATATTGATAAGAGTGAGTCTCAGCATTCGACAGTAAACTTTCAAGAAATGTAATAGCGAAAGTAAAGTCTACAGAAAGGTAGAATTGCTTCACTTTTAAAGAATGACCTGGAGGTGGGGAGAGATGGGGTAGAGGTAGGCACAATACATGACATTTTTCAGTAACATTTCTCAACTTCCATTTTCTTGTAATAAACATTCCAGGTCCTGTTCTTTTCCTGATAGACAGAATATAAATTGAAAATTTGTTTCGTCTTGCTCTTCAAACTCAGTAAAATGAATGAACCTTATGCAAAAGTGCACATGAGTCGGTATTGTACTGGATCAGAAAGCTCTTGAGTTTGGCCTGACCACATGATGGTCCTCAGCAGGGCTGCTGCAGGTGTGTGTGATTAGAGCCAGTGTGGTGAACCAGCAGTACATTACATTCTAGTCTACCACTAAACGGACACAAGCCATCAAGTCTCCTTTTCCAAACCCATTAGAGGCTGTATCTGTGGCTGCTGGGTTTATATGCAGACAAATTGGAACTTGGCTCCACAGATGCGAACATGAGAGCATCTTGTGTTTTTATCCAGTGGGCTTTAGCTTCATTGTATGAAAGGTGCTGCAACACAAAGTCAATTAGATCTGTGGTCAAAGTTGTCCTCTCTGTGGGCTTTTTTATTTTTTAGCAACATTCTATCTATCCATCTCTTATATATTGCATACTGTATTGTGTGTATGTGTATATATATATATATATATATATATATATATATATATATATATATATATATATATATATATATATATATATATATATATAATTAGTGTATATAATTATTTCAGGCAATTTGAGACCATCATTATGCCAATGTCCTACAAGCAGTGGCTCTACCTTTTCTGAATGCACACTCTGGTGCACTATTCCAGAAGGACACCCAAAAACCGCTGTCATCCAAAGAGCTTGTCTTTATTACTTGTCTTTATGCTTTTTGTGTTACTGATCTTATTTTTGATTTCTGTAAAGCTGCTCTGCGACATTAGTTGTGAAAAGCAATATAATACCTTGTGATTTGATTTGAAAAGTGTAAATATTATTTATTATTATTATTATTATTATTATTATTATTATTATTATTATTCAATGTTTTTCCTGTATTCTTTTAAGAAAATTTATTAGGATTTTGTTCTGATCATGAAAAACATCAGTGAAGCAGCACAGATAGCTAGTTAGTATATGGAATTAGGCTGACCACTGTTAACCATTTTCAACTTGTGAACTGTTGTGAACAGACAATTGACCAATTAAGAAGTCATCATAGGACAGACCTACAAATGACCTGCCCTACTTTGACTGCAATCTTGGCAGTTACAAAATTCCCTTTTCCGGAATATTGTATGTAGTTTGTGGGCAAACAAGGAGCTGGTAACAATATAAGGGGGCGGGGGGTGTGCACACAGTTGTGGAAGTGGTGGAATGTCTGCTTCAGTGAATGTATGCTTACTAACAGCTCTGTAGACTAGTAGTTGAACATGTTGATAGTTTTTTAAAATAAGATTAATGATTAAGAAAATAATGAATAATCAAATTAACACTGGAATAGTTGATTTCAAAGAAATTCAATATCATAAATGTATACTTCAAAGGTATGGAAGTTGAGCATATTCATAACTACACATAAATACAAAAGCTAGCTAGCTACATTTTGTAAAACATCGCATTCAAAGCCAGTATAACATATAATGCAAAATCCTACTTTGAGATGCCATTTTGTGCCCTGATGAAGGCCTGAGCAGGCCGCAACGCGTTGGACTGCCATGTTTCAATAAAGCCTTTTCATAGCTAGTGTGACCGGGTGTTCCGTTGCTCTGGGTAATTTTTCACCTCTTGTCTAGTGTGGATGCACATGTTTTGCATTCTCTTCTACACTCCCAGAGCATTTCCTGATTTCATGCAAAATCATACTTTTTTGAATTTTGATATGTGAATCTGAAAGCTGTTTACATTGTGGCCAGAAATAACACCATCAACTTTCATTGAACCTTTTTTTGGTAAAATTTCTTTTTAATCAGGCTAAGAAGTATTAGGACACCTGCTCATTCAATCTTTCTTCCAAAATCAAGGGTATTAAAAATATTTTATTCTACTTTTGTTCAAGTAATTGCCTCTTATGTCTTTCAGTTAGATTTTGGAACATTGCTGTGAATTTGGTTGCATAGTGATATATTTAACTCCCCAACTCATCCCAAAAGCACCATAATCATCATCAGAGAACAGAGTTCTACTTCTCCACAGCTAAATGTTAATCTTTTCTAGCCCATGCTTGGCATTAGGCATAGTGCCAGTAGGTTCATGTTTATAAACTAAAGAGTCTGATTTTATTGAAAATTCTTCTATGCAGGGACTAGACAAGCTTTGTGTGCATCTTTTGCAAGAGGTGTCCATAAACATTTGGACATAGTGGTATATGTGGTTGTGACAGGAGTAAGGTACAGTACATCTGGAAATTAGTCACATACTTTTTCCTGCTGCATTTAAGGTCTCAATGAGCACAGTGGGCTCCATCAAAGAAGTTTGGAACTGAGCGATTGTGGTAGGAGGGCATTAGACAGGGAGCTTACCAAGAGTTCCAATGTTGCTCTGTGCAGAGATAAGAATCTTACAGATGGACAACCATTTCTGCAGCACTCCACCAATCAGGCCTTTATGGTAGAGTGGCCAGATGGAAGCCACTCCTCAGTTAAAGGCACATGACTGCCCATCTGGAGTTTGGACCAAATACCAAGCATGTCTGGAGGAAACCAAGCACTGTTCTTCACCTATCCAATAGCATTCCTACAGTGAAGCATGGTGGTGGCAGCATCATGCTGTGGGGGTCTTTTTCTGCGGCATGAACTGGGAGATGGGGGTGAGGGTTAAGGGAAAGATGACTGCAGCAATGTACAGACATCCTTGACGATAACCTGCTCCAGAGCACTCTGAACTTCAGACCGGCATGAAGCTTTATCGTCCAACAGGACAAGGACTCTAAGCACACAGTCAAGATAACAAAGGAGTGGCTTTGGGACAACGCTGTGAATGTGCTTGAGTGGCCCAGCCAGAACCGAGATTTTAAGATATCTGGAGAGATCTAAAAATGTCTCCCAATCCAATTAATAGAGCTTGAGGCGTTCTGCATAGAAGAATGGGAGAAACTTCCCAAACAGGTGTGTCAAGCTTGTGGCATCATATTCAAAAAGTCTTGAGACTTGCTGCCAAAGGTGCTTCAACAAAGTATTGAGCAAAGGCTGTGAATACTTATGTTCATGTTATATTTTTTCTTATTTTTTATACATTTGCAAAGATTTCAAACAAACATTTTTTTTTTTTTTAAATAAGGCTGTAACATAAGTAATTGTGCAAAACGTGAAGTGCTGTGAATATATTCAGATGCAATGTATATGCTGGTGTTGGTATATGTGGCGTGCAGCAGATGGCAGTGGTTGTACAGGAATGAATATAAGCTCTACCTCTTTCTGCCTCAGTCACTCTACCATATCACCCATGGTGAGGTGATGAACGAGAGCTTCCAAATGGTGCTCTTTGCCTAGATTTATGATGTAAGCCAGATGAAGGTGCCTCTTATGTCTTCTTGTCTTAGACAAAATCAAACGTCTCTCTGGACGTTCGATTAAAAGAGGGATGCAGTATAGAGAAGCAGCCCCCTTTGCATCGGATTTGTGGAAGAGCCGCCTTCAGTGACTCATCGCTCAATCTCTTAGGAGTGGAGGTGATGTGTGGAGATAACCAGACAGGAATGAATCTGAGAACGTAGTGAAGATTGCACCACTTTTAAAAGAGATGAAAGGCAGGAATGGAGAAATCTGAAACTATGACTGGTAGCAAAGAGTGGGAGAGAGAGAGAGAAAGGGGGAAGAGATGAGGGAAAAAAAAGATGATGAATAGCAAATATAGATTGACTGTATCTAGCACCTCGTTCGCTGCGTATACCCTGTGGCAGGTTTCCTCATTTCCATAAAACTCCTCTGCCTTCATCTGACAAGGGAGAAAACATACACCACAGCTCAAAAAATGGAGAGCTTCATGTTGCGTCTCTTGCTTTGGGAGATGTTCTCTAGGAAGTCCACATGCAAACAGCTTGTGGACATGCTATGTTTACATGGACTGAATTATTCTCATGCGTGTTTTGCCCTGCTGTCCTATACACCAAACAAACTTCATTAAAACCATCTCCTGGTTTCTCTACTTACCATAAAAAGCACTTTGTAGTTTTATAATTACAGACTGTAGTCCATCTATTTACTCTGCCCACTTTATCTTGTTTTCAGCCTGTTCTTCAATGGTCAGGACCACCACAGAGCAGGCATAATTTGGGTGGTGGGTTAATCTCAGCCCTGCAGTGACTGTTGAGTTGGTATGAGTGGATCAGACACAGCGGTGCTGTTGGAGTGGTAAACACTGTGTCCACTCTCTCCCCACTCTACTAGACACTCCTACCTAGTGGCTCCAGCTTGTAAATGTGAAGTTAGAGCACTCGTCTGTCTCTGCACAGTTTGTTTTGGTCAGCTGTGGCCTAAGCTACTTGTAGGTTCTGTGATGACATTTTTGGATTCTTGGACACTTTCTAATATATATATTGCTGGTTATCTACTAGATTTTAATTGCATTCAGTGACAGAGCTTTCGTGAGAGGTTTTGTGAGATGTTCAGCACCCCATCTAATCCCCAATGCTCAACTTCATCCCAAAAGTACTGGATGAAGCACCACAATTCCAGAAAACAGACTACCACTGCTGCACAGCTCTGTGTTGGGAAGCTTTATGCCCTTCTATCCCACACCTTGCATTAGACAAAATGCAGCAGGCTCATGTTTATCTGCTCCAGAGTGTCTTATTATATTGGTAGCACTTCTTGGAATATGAAATTGGAATAGAAAGCTGTCAGCAATGGGTGCAACTTAGCTGAACGCAATCAATTTGAAAGGTGGGTCCATAAACATTTGGACATGTAGTGTACTGAAACCTGTGGCTGTGTTCTGTAAAAATGGGTTCAATATATGCAGTTTCCATTGCTTTCTCTGCTGTCTTTAATGGGGGAGCATCTCATATAGTTGATTGTTTGCTGATTCTTTTACCCGTATTGCTTCCCCACCCCCATTCATCACCTTGTTGATTGTTCAGTCATGAGTCACTTGCTTTAATAGACATCCAAACAATTAAAAAGGCTCCTACCATTGTGAGCTTTAGTACTGGTTTCATGCAACTATCTGAGGGTGTTAAGTAACATAGGCTGGAGCCACACTGTTCTTCTTCACAGACCTGTATTAGCATATATAGTGAGTCATCCTTTCAGACCAGGGTTGCCTGAATCATTCTGTGGTTTAATGAGCCCACCTGCAGGAGGCAGTGTGCTCACGCCTGAGAAAACCACCTATAGCTCTACTCCTTGCTCTTGCTCTGTCACATTGCACCGACTGTGTGGCGCGGGCTATACAAGCGACTGTGCTCTATGTGGTGTCGGAGGTCAGAAAATAAAGTCCAAAATAAATTTGACCTTGCAACCAATTATGCAGTGTCAGTTCAAGCCAACACTGAGAAGTCTGATGTTCTCCTTCTGTAATTAGGTTTGGCTCACATGCTGCAGCAGTGCCTGTCGTATGTCACACCTAAAGTGTGAAGTGAAGATTTAAATGACCTATAAAATATTTCACAGGAGGAGATTCTTTAAAGCAATATTCTACTTTTAGATTAAATCTAGATTAGATTACAGATTTGGAAGACTGATATTAGGTTTTAATCGATTTTCATGGATGGTATCTAGAAGTGTTTCCTTGAACTCTTGCCATGGGTTGCAGTGAGTTCCTTTTTACAGTCATTCTAATTTAGTTATTTCAAAAATGTAAAATAGTCTATAGACTAAAATGTACATGATTTCACCAACTCCTGAACTACATACATACTGTTTACTATGGATTATATTTATTACTTACATAAATTGATTATATTTATTTTTATTTTTATAACATAGGTATGATGTAGTTCATGAGATCTGCTCTCCAGTAGGGAGTATATTGGATGAAGTTGTCCAGAAAAGGAAATTTAATGCACCAGTTAAGCCATATTTTGGTTTCTAACTGAATACACATGAACAACCAATAACCAACACACATACAATACACATGAACAACCAATGAAATCACTATAAACTAAGTCATTAAATAATTTTTGTAATGTTTGTGGACACCCCTTCTAATGAATGTATTTAGTTACTTAAAGTTGCCTTTCGTTGACATTGATGTGCAAATGTGTACACACACACACACACACACACACACACACACACACACACACACACACACACACGATAAGACAATGCCTAATGACAGACATGAGTGTAAAAAGGGATGTAAATCCCCCCAGCATTGAACTGTAGAGGCATTCAGTTTCCATGGAACTGAATACACTGACATTACAAGTCCTGGGCTATCAGTTTGCAAATTGATTATGAAGTTGTTACCTCAGGAGGTAGCTTGGGAATGCCCACACCTGTATAAATTGAGGTATTATCTTGTGATAACACTGGTTGAACACTGGCCAGTGTGTTCATGGTAAGGTGACTTGTATTATCAAGTCAGAGTTTGAGTCTGATAATAGGTGCCAGAATTTGGGTAGGCATTTAACGTTCCTCATTCCACACTGTTCCTAGTGTACTAGGAATGTATCGTAGAAGACATTACCACCCACAGTGGACAGCACTGTGGGTGGTAATGATCATGATCTGCAACATAAGGCCAAAATTCTCCATCCAAAACAAGCCAAGTGACTCCACATTTATTGCAGGAGCCCCACACACACTGAGTGCAGAATTCTTTAGCTTCCATGGAATAGGGCAAATATCAAGGGACATAACTGGTTCCTGTCCCACGACTTTTTGCAGTTTACTTTTCAAAATGAAATGCATCAGCTGCAGTGTCAGCCAGGCCCATTGTTCAGAGATAAGCTGAAACCTGACTTGTCTGGATCAGTTAGCTCCTAATTCAATTACTGTCTATTGCTATCTATGCTAATTTAGTCACAGCTCACTAGTGTTAAGGACAGTGCTGTTTACAGAAGAAAACAAGGGCTTTAATGATGTATCCACTATGCCATAACATCCTCCCATAACCTTCAAGTGGTGATTTGGTGTAATGGGGTCGTACATAATGCTTCTTTTTTGTATGCTTGTTGCACGTATTGCAGTGCTCTATTAAGCCTCTCAAAAACAACACCCTTCACTAAACTGGCTGTCCATAGGAGAAACTTAAGCCCAGTTCTGTAATAGAGAAATTAGTTTAAAATTCATAGGAAGTGTATGTTTTCACCTCCATTACACCCAAAGGTTCCCCGAAGGATTTAATAGTAAAAATATTGAAAGGCTCAGAGAAAAGCTCCTGAATTTCTTTTCCCTCATCACAAAATGAGCATTTAAATGCTCGTCATGAGGAGCAGCGGAAAGCTTTCTGAGAGTTTGCACACAGTGGGAGTCCCTGTGACAAACGACTGGACTCTGACAGATCATTTGTTACATATTTTAGGTGAAATATCATATTCCTGTCTAGGCCCCGAAGTGTAGTCTGTTCATTTTGGGAGGGCAATTTGTTGAAAAATGGAAGCCTCAGAGTTTAGTTTCTTGCTAAAGACATTTTAAACAGTGAAACAATGTGTTTCTGGTCAGGAAGGCAGGCTGTCAACCCGCTGTACTGTCAGCCACTGTCATATCAACCCATTTCTTCATCATATTAATTCCTGTGCCATAACTTCTTCTCCTTGTTCCACTTTACCAAAGCTTTCTTAGCATGACAGCTGCAAAGAAACCGTGCTCATAATTGGCTGTATTCCTCATAAGGCGTGACATGTTTTGGTTTTTCATTACAGTGAAATTTGAAGAGTAGCTATAAAGTGTGCAATATTTATATTTTTATTGTGTGGGCAGCACTTGATAGCCCTGCCTCTGTGCCGTCTCCATATGGAACCTGACGCCAGCACAGGGACCCTGTTGGGCTGGAAGCAGCAGCCCACGGCAAGCAGCCAAAATCCATCTGCACAGAAAGCCTTCCATTTGTCTTCCTATTGCACTCGACACATTTCATCAAAACCAATGAACTCTCACCTTTGTTGCTGTGGAAGGGAAGCGCATGTCAATGTCAGTGACAGCTATTTATCTGCCGTGAAGGTTTTTATTGAGTCCGGAAATGCAACACATTTGAATACGAGCTTTCCTCGGAAATAAACATGAAGGTTTGGAAGCTGGACTGTGGAAGAGATGTAAAATGTTATTGGCTATTGACGTTCATATTTACACCCAGAGGAATAGCAGATGCACTCCAGAGACATTGAGAATGGACTCATAGGTCATAGGTCAGCTGCTTTGTAAGCAGTACTGTAAAGAGGAGTCCATAAAACTGAAGCTTTTACAGAGCTGCGTATACAGTCATTTGTGTTAACATTTCTGTAGCCTACAGCTAAATTGGCTCTTTGGTGGCCATGCGAATGTCACACTCATTCACATAAATTCACACACTCTTTACCTGGTGGCTCAGTCACCTGAAAACTATGATCATTTTAAAGGTGCCTCAGAAGGTCAAGCATTTTGCATGGCATAGTTGAATAATGAAAGTTCAGTACATGGACTTTACTAACTGTGAACCTCAAACACAGTTATTCCTCCTTTAAAAGAACATCAAGGAGAACCGAAAAAGAGATGTGAAACAAGCCAATTCCACAATCCACAAACTGCTACTTAATAGTCATTAATTTGTTTATTTACACTCCTGGATTTGCATAAACCCCACCCACTAGAGAATGCTCAAGTCACAGCTAGTGAAATGTTGTGGCGCTAATAATGGGAGCTGCTCATTACTTCCAGACTCTACTAGATATGGGATATGGCTTTTCATGTGCGTGCCAGTGTCTACATTAGCTCAAATCAACACACAACAAAGAGGTGTTAGGGGGCAAACAGGTATGCATATTATTAGTCTAGGTTGGGCTACCCAGTAAGTGTAAGTAATCTCCAGTAAATTGTAAACGGTTTTCCCTGTAAACGTATTCTCTGGAAAATCATATTCAAATAACAATAATGTACTGTTCATTTTTAATGCATCAAGTGATTTGATAAGAACATTCTGTATGAATTGAATAAATTCATTATCTATCATTAACTTAATACCTATTAAATTACATTTCTGCCCACCTGGGCACAAGGCTGGAATATCCCCTTGACAGGGCATCAGTCTGTCTTTTCCTTTAGGACCCTAGGGCAATTTTCTGTGATGTTTTCATAGTTTGACTTTATTCACCAAAACATTAGAAAGGTTGAACATATACATGTGGGCATATCAGTAAACATGCACTGGAAGGCTCCTCTTGTTCAGTTGGAAAAGAGTGAATTTTAGTTGTTTTTCAAGATGAATTACTCACTGATAATTCGTCATAAGAAGATAGGGTTGGAAAGGGTCTTGTAAAATAAGTATTGTAGTTTATGATGTGTGTCATGTCTGTAGATTACTCTCATCCTGAGATATGAAGCCTAGAATACTGTCCCCAAACTACAGATCTTGGGATGTAAGATAAAATTAAATTAAATTAAATTACATTTAATTTAATTTAAATAAATAAATGTATGATAATGAACACACCTGAGGTTTATGCACAAGATACTGGCACTGGCATACTGATTTACAATTGGCCTGTGGCCTTGGGCCTATGACCACAGTACACCAGTGCCACATTTTACCTTGAGTGATCTATTGCTTAAGTGAATCAGTTCTGTGATTGTCATTGGTCCTATAAACCAACCATTTCAGAGTTGTTGGTTTTTTTTTTTGGTTTTTTTTTCATTCAGAAGTAAAATAGCAGGGTGGGAAATAGACTCGTAAACTGCTTTCACACAAAACAACTTAATTACCGTTCTATAATAAGTGATATAAACCATGACATAATCATCATGAACAGATCGACTATCTCTCTCAAATGTCAGAAATAAGACACGATTTAAAAGAATGATTTAAACATAGCTTCATTATTCAGTAATACATTTCCTTTGCCAATCAATTCCTATCTAAGAGCTTGAATCCAGACTTTTTTTAGTTCCATGGTTTTGGCTTCAAAACCATGAAATCTGCCACCATCAACTTACTGAAGGTGACCTTTTCATATTCTCTAGAACTTTTCATTCTGATGTACTTAACTTGAGCTATTAAAAGGTCATCACTGGTTGGAGGACGTTAATATCTTCATCCTAGATTATAGGGGGAATTTAATGAAAATAACCTTTGTGTTCTTCTGCTTTGAGCTTTAAATTAAGAAGTAAAATAAGTCTATACAAGCATCCATGCATGGGACAGACTATAGGCTAATGGTCAGAGAGATTCAAGAATTCAAGCTCATATTCAAGCTAATTGAGTTTGTGTCTCGAGATAAACGCAGGTAGTGGCCTGTGTAACCCTGGCCTGTTGCCATCACTGGCCATGATTGACTTCAATTATTGGCTCCGAGGATTAAGTTGACCCAGGGTGGAAGTAAATCGTCTTGGTTTGCATACATAAATCAGTGGCTATCAATCCTTTATCAGGGATTTATCTGGTGGGATGGCATCTTTTAGGATGCTGCAGCAGAACGTTGAGGTGGATTCACTCAGAAGCTTAAAGGGAGCGCAGAACTTTGATTTTGTTATTTATTATATTTATAGTACTGTGGAAAGGTTTTAGGCACCCCCAGAAAAGCTCCTTGTGTGGCATTTAATGTTTATTTACTCAGTAAAACACTAACATTAGAATTTCACAAATAACATGCATAAAAAAGGCATTGGTTTTACATCACTGTGTTCATTAAACCATCTCCAAAGCTCTCCTCAGGAGAGTCTAGTATTATTTATAGTTACTATCCAACACCTGGTTTAATAATTCAGTGTTTAATGATATTAAATCAGGTGCACTGGTGATAGAATTGAACACGTCCACTTGCTGATGGGGCATCCAGGAGAAATCTGGAGCCAAGCTTTGTTCTTCAAATCAGCTCACACGATACATTCTATATCTAGTGAATTCATAAGGCTTCTTTAAGTTGCAGCCATTGGTGACACATTTGATTGCAAATGCTCACACAACTTATGTAGTGCCTGTAGAGAAGTGCTGCCAAAAAGAACAGGAGCAGATAAACTGTGGAGCAGTGGACCTGTTTTCTGGAATGATGGCGTTCCATCTATTACTTTTAGGATGAGTTTGGAAGTTGGGGATGAGGTGACGGGGTGATCCATGCTTCTATCACTGAATACATTAAAATCCTCATAGCAATGCTTCAAAATCTAGTAGAAAGCCTTCCCTGGAGAGTACAGACTCCAACAAAAGCAGGATAAACATAAATAAAATTTTATTTATTTATTTTTTTTCTCACAACAAAAACTCTGATTGTTGAGTTAAACAGTTTATAGTACTGTATATGTTTAGTAAAATTAGAATTCTGGTAGCCATACCTCCTCCAGTCTGTTTCTTAACTTTCTAAACTCTGTGACTTTTACTGTATATTAAAAGTTATGATTCAGTAATTGTATGGAAATCAATGCAAACTGTGGTATTTTTAAGAATGGGAGCGTGTAACTGCCAGCATTATGCAGCAGTAGCGTGTGCCACATGGCTCCAGATGCCTGGGGTTCAATCCTAGCTCTGGTGGCTGTCTCCGAGGAGTTTAATATGTTGTTTGTCCACATGGATTTCCACTGGGATACCCTCTAGGTACTGTAGTTGCCCAAAAACATGCCGGTAGGTGAATTGGCTATGCTAAATTGCCCATAGGACTGAGAGTAGGTGTAAATGGGTGAATGTATTGCCCTGCAATGTTCAGGGTGTATTCCTGTTCCACTCTGACCATGTCCAGGACAAGTGGAGTAGGAGAGGAGTCAATTAATTAAGGATCGAGACCATTTAAGATATTTGTTCAAGGCATACAGATGTATGCAGGTGTTTGCTTCGTTCTATTTTTCTAAATCCAGTTTTGTTCCATCTACTTTCAAAGTTAGGATGAGACTACTGGGGGATGTAGAGTTAGGAGTCTTGCCCAAGGTCTCTTAGGCTGCGTTCACACAGTTTTTTCTTCTTATGTCACCAAAATGTCTATTTTGTTTGGCAGTCTGAATGACAAGAAACATAGAATCTTCAATATTCAATTTGGATTTGGACCATTTTCACATGGTATTGAACTCTGACATATCTGTCCAGCTTGTCTTTCCTCATGAAAGCATATGGAGGAGAAGGGAAAATGATCCACAACAGTAAGAGTTTTTTTTTTTTTGAGGTAACAGCTCTCATAAATATTTGGGAAGATGGCAGAGGTTATAACTCATTTTACATTTGCTAGTAATGTTAGTTTTTGTGCTTTCTGATACAAACTGCTGTTAGTGCAGTGTTTCATTTGATTAATGGTCTTCTAACATGACCATTCTAAACAAACTAGTTAACCAGCATGCTGGATGTGGTTCCTCGCCATCATTAGGATCAGTGGTTGATCAGCATAACTAAACTGATTGACCAGCTTGACTCATTCTGGCAAACTTGTTCACCAGCATAACCAACCTGACCACACTGGTTGATGAACTTGGTCTAGCTGGATAAGCTGATAGACCAGCTAGTCCATCAAACTCAAATAAAAACATACTGTCTTGTAAGACAGTAATAAGAATTTTAACCACCTTGACCATCAAGGCCCAGGTAAGACCATTTTTAAAACAACCTCCAGAATAGCTGAAAACTTTTAATCCTTTATGTATTTCCAGGTAACGTGCCCTTCAGGTGACTGGATGGGTAGCCCAACTGGGAACCAGAAAGTTTTGTTGGCTTCCAAATTGGCTTCCACTGTGGACACCAACCACTGATGTAACCAAGAGGGGTTAAACACAAGCCCCTGCACATGGTACCCATCAGATCAATGTAAGATTAAGGTGGGCTCTAACAATAAGAATCCATTGGGAAACCCAACTGGGTACCAGTAACAACACTTGTACAAACCCACTTAGAGACCATGCCCACATGAAACTTACCTAGCACACATTCTATCTTTTGAACCCCACATGATTATGTTGGCTGGGATATAAGCTCAGAATGGTTTGTATCTACTTATTTAGTATCTAAAACTATCGGAAGAGTCCATATACACCCTTTCTGGTTATGTTTGAATCTTGAATTCTTTTGAAGTTCAATCACATCTGACTCTGCATATGAGTGTGTGAACCTCATTTTACTGGCTCATGCATTGGGAAATCACACCACTTACTGCATGCATTTTACCCAATTAGAGGTGTTGGCCAGGAAGCGTAGATTAATCCCTGTAAGTTGATGAGATGAGGGGGGTGGGCTTGTGCAGACCTGTTGATAAATGCCTTCAGAAAATAGTCTCATCTTCAGCTGTGTGCTGGTATGAAGACCCCATTGGTGTTCAGCGAGCGCTAATGCGGTTTTAATCAGGCGTCTGCCGGAGCCGAAGTCTCGCTATTGTGTCTTCGTGCCCTGAGGGCCTGTGGCATTTACCGGTGATCCCCGATTACGATTCACAACGCACACTGCTCCTTGCCCGATGTGGCCCGGTGCGCGACAGAGGAGGAGGCAGTGGTCCAGGGGGTCAGAGACGGCGGCCGTGGCTGCATTGTGTGCCGGGAGTTAATGGAGGCAACGGCGGCTTCACTGTAACAGATTACAGCAGCTCTGTGTCATTGGCAGAGAGAGGGAGAGAGAGAGGGAGAGAGAGAGAAGCAAGGCCTGCAGCCCATCCATCACTGGGTCCCCATCTATACACAGCCTTACTCCGGCTAAGCTCTGTGATAAAGGTGCATGTCAGCTCCTCTCTGCCGCTCAACTGAGTCCAATCCCAGCAGAAATCCACCCAGAGGATACATTCTCTCTCTCTCTCTCTCTCTCTCTCTCTCTCTCTCTCTCTCTCTCTCTCTCTCTCTGCAGCACTACACACTTCTCTCTCTCTCTCTCTCTCACACACACACACACACACACACACACACACACACACACACAAAAATTCCCCATCTATCTCTCTATTCTCCCTCCATCTTCACTCTTTCTTGTCTCTGACTCTTGTGTCTGTTAAGGCTTCTTTGTTCTGTTTCACTCATCTCTCTCTCTGACTCTTGACTTCACTTGCAGTTGCTCACACACAGTGAGCATTAAGCACCCTTCTCAGGTCTCTCTCTCTCTCTCTCTCACACACACACACACACACACATTCTCTTTTTTCATCATCATCTTCTTCTGGTTTCTCATTTTCTGTCTCTGAGGTATCTGAGCCTCAGCTGCTGGAAAAATCCACCCTTTTTTTTGTAAATGCCTCCACTCTGACATGGTCTTCTCCGGCTGTAAGAAGGCAACATGGGAGAAGGCCTGAGCTTATTGTGTGGCAAATCCCCAATCACTTGCTCGCTCAGGGTGGGGGATCTTGTATTAATCCTTTCTGAAAGAGTGAACCCCTTCCAGACTCATGTTTTCCTCATGCTATTACTGTTGTATGACTGCATTGAATGTGTGCATGGTATGCCGGTGAACTATGTCTCAGTTTCATTGGTTTCACAGCTTAAAAAGCGTCTGTCTGTCTGTCTGTCTGTCTGTCTGTCTGTCTGTCTGTCTGTCTGTCTGTCTGTCTGTCTGTCTGTCTGTCTGTCTGTCTAATAATATTACTGCTATTGGCAGTAATGTAAATCTATATATTGACATATATCAGAAATCTTTGTGGGTGGAGATTATAGCAGGTGAGCAATTTAATTGCAACCAAGTTTATTTTTATTATCTGCATAAACTCTTTCATCTGTTCTGATTGGCTGGTCTGGTTTGTCACCTCATTAATTGGGCAATAGGCTGAAAAGGTAGGTACATGGAAATGTTGGGTTTGAACTAAACAGCAAACGAATGTTCTGCACATGGGTTATGTAGGCTGTGAGTGCAGTGTCTCCATACTCACGTCACAAACAATCCTTTGATACGGAATCAAATTATTTTATTTCCTTCTTTCTTTTTTGTAGTCTGTAGTGAAGAAAGCCAGAAGCTTGCATGTAGATTATTTTTTTAGTAACAGCATGTGGGTGGTTACACCAGTTGAGTCATATCTCATTCAGAGCCACTGAGTTGTTGGAAGGACAATGTGAAAAGGCCCTCATACTTGGCCAGGAGATTTTTGGATATGTGTGTTTAATCTGAAGCTCCACTGTCATGGTCCAAGATGCTTTTATTGTTCTTTTGTTCTTTCAGATAGCCTGAGATAGATCTAATTTTACTGTAGGTGTGACTGTGTTTCATCTAGGATGCCCAACAAAAGAGTGTGGACTCATCATACCCCTACGGTGGTACATAATATTTTACTTAATAGGCACCAAATCTACTATAGTGAACTGGCAGTGAGCTTGATCTGGAATCTACTGCAGAATGTTTGTCTGATTTTCAGCCTCAAACCTTTGAGTGTGGTGTCTTCATGCCCAGAATACAAATAATGCATTGGACCGAGCCATTTTCACCACTGCAGGCTCGATACAGTAGTGTTTGAAGAGATCATTATATCCCCCCCTCAAATATTCAGCTTCTCCTCAGCTTCATGCCCTGCTGTATCTGCGCAATTTGAATGCTCAAAACCTTTCCCTTCTGAATCCATACATAATAGGAATATGTAATACATTTCACACCTTTGATCATGTGAAATTGGAGAGATAGAGTATCTATCCATTGCCATCAAACAGTGCTGCCCTCTTATCTTAAAGTCCAGCGCAGTCTTAGAGAATCTTTTCATGTCTCTCTCTTTTTTTTCCTCCTTTCTTCACGCTGGTAGATCAGATGTTCATTGCAAACAGAATTAAGTCGACTACTGCCGAGGTTTAAGGTCAGTCCGAAACATAACGACAATTATAGATTTTTGACTTTCGGTGTAATCTCTTTTGCTTGCAATCATCTCCTATTTTTGCACATGATCAGCAGGGTTTGGGTTTGTGTACCTCATTCTGCTGTGTTCAGATCTCTCAGCTTTCAGTGATTTAGCAGTTTTCGCAGAATGACCTTGACAGAGTAATAGGACCACTGTCACTTTTGTCACTCTCACATGAAGCTCAGATATGAGGTCAGATATATACTATGCATAGACTGTTTAGTGGGTGAGGCTTAACCATTGAAGTTACTGTTACTGCTGATGATGGTGCTGCACTCTGCTGCTAAGCTAGGCATAAACAATTAATATAACTAATAAAATTAATATAATTCCATAACCACATTTGATGTGTGTTTTTCTTATTAAAACACTAGATCTCACTGTCAATTAGGTAGTTTTCCTTATTCAACCCACTTTCTGTAATGTACCAGTTTCACTGACGCCAAAAGTATGCTTAACAGTTGGGAAAGTGTTGCTCTCTGAACTCCACCAAACGTACCTCTGGACATTGTAGCCAAACAACTCAGTCTTTGTCTCATTTGATATCTTTCTCCAAATACGTTTTTTTGGTCAGCTGCAAAAGCTGTTGGTCAGAAACATGAAAAAGAAAAGATACTTATTGTCACTATATAGGCTGAGTTGAATTTCGTATATCAGCACTAAGGTAATACTACTGATAATGACCATTTATTTAGTAGTTCAAGAATAAACATGGACATTGGAAACTTGTAAATGTGTGTATTTAACTTTGTATTTACCAATTTTAACAAAAAAAATTTTTTTGACTGCAGCCACTGCTTTCCATTTCTAACAGCTTACTGATTAGAGATGTTTGTTTTCACAGTCCGAAACAGGAACTTGCAGAAATCCTCTTTTTTCTCCTTAAAATTGTTTCTACCCTTTGAAATTCAAAGCTTACCTGGCTAATGTCACTGTCTCTGCCTATTCAAGTTGGTAGTTAATCTGATGCCTTAGGCCGATATTGCCCCTTAAGCCATTATGAGATGTAACTTGGCTTGATCTTCTTAGATACTACATAGAAACAAAACCTTCTTTTGGGTCTCGGTATTTTGACCTGTTGTGTCCATTAAAAAAATTGTATTTCTATACTGAATAAATAAATGTCAACTCAAAATTGAGACAAGTTCATGGTGGTGGATATTATGAAGTTAGGCAATGTAATTGCAACCAGATAAAATCCTGCATTTAATCATATTGCAAACTACGTTACAAAATGCCTGTAAAATAGGACTCTTTGGAGCAGTATACATGAAACTATTGGCAACATGGTTAATGCCAGGCATTCGCTAGTGGGGTATAAAGTCTCCCAGCACTGAGCTGTGAAGCAGTGGAATTTGGTTCTCTAGAATGGCAGTGCTCCATCCAATATTTTTGGGATGAGTTGAGTAGTTGGGGATGAGGTGGGGTGGTGATCATCCAACATCCTATCCTAAGTGACAAAATGCTTTGGTCACTGAATGCAATCGAATACTGACAGCAATGTTTCATATAGTAGAAAGTATTCCCTGGAATACCAGTAGAGACAGTTACTCCAACAAAAGCAGCATAAACTCTTTCAAAACACCCTTGGTTTCAGAAGAAACAATCAATGGGCAGGTGTCCCAATACTTTTTTTCCCCACATGGTGCATCTGAAAAAGATCTTTTAAGTTTTGCGTTTTGCTGTGAACTTGTTCTTATCAAACCCTTGAAAAACTTGACTCTTTCAAAACACATGACATGAGATGTATTTAGTGTTCTTTTGCAGTTCTCATGCCAATTGCTTTTCATCACACAATTGAAGTACACAACGAACAAAACTGCTTTTGAGATTTGAAACTAGCGCACTGCATAGCCTGACTGCTTCCGAATCAGAAGACTCTTTCTGTACTTTCTGTAAAACGAGTGATTCTTTTCTTGTTTGTGCATTTTTTTTTTTTCCTTCTCTTGTGTTGAGCTTTATGGAGTTTCAGGAGAAAAAAAGGACAAACTTACTTTATTTGGATCTGTCTGTAAGCATGGTGTTCACATGCTCTGGTGCTTTTAACTGAGATGTTTCCTAAAGTGGTGGTGACTCCAGCCCACGTGGGGCAGACGGGGTCACAGTTGGCACCGCCAAATATAATTTCATTCATCAAAAGGGAAGCAGCAGAAGTGAAGGTTGTGTTATTCGCTGCACTTATCTTGTAATGTAACTTTGCTTTTCATTCCACACTGTATATCAGCTAACCTCTATGTTTCTGGATCACAGCTTCTTAGGAGTGAGCAGAGGATGGCCTGCTGCCCCCTAAAAAACCCCTGGAGAGGTAGAATCGGAGAAGAAACCTGGTCTGATCTGTGCCCCTGTGTATTTGTGCTCCAAGCTTGGTACACCTGTAAGTGTCCTTTAGCGTATGAGGCCAAGTGATATGGAATCCACCCTCTTCAAGCTGATATTTCATATCAGTGTTTCTCCCTGTTTTCTACCCCTCGACGACACATAGGCATTAGATATGGGCTTTGCCAGTGTAGAAGGCGAGACATTATTAATGTGTTAATTTACAGGACAGCAGCAGTGTTCCGGGCTCAGGAGACCATCATTTTAAGACCTAGCGAGGATGAGGCTGGAGGAAACTATTTCTATGATGATGGGGATCAAATAGAGAATGTGAATTATTAATCATAAAGCATTTTTGTCCCTGATGCCCTGCAGGGGAAAAAAGGGGGCTAGTGCTAACACAATCCACATCTCATTTATTTTTATGGAAAAGTTATTAAAGTATGTACTTGAGATCAAATGGTAGGACAAGAGGAAACACACTCAAGTAATGAATCTCGTCACCTGGTCCTGAGCATTTGTGCCACTTAACAAGCAATTGCACATTTGCAGCAATATCCAGCTAAATTATGTCAGACGGTTGCAATACACTATTGATTTTATTATTTAGCTCTCGGGTAATTTCCTCAGAATGCTGCACAGATTTTGAGTGGGTGGGACAGTAATAAGAGACAGTGTACTCAGAATGAACCACTGCCAAATCACTGCTTGGTAGGCAATAAACCTCTTAAGCACAGTATGACACATCATATAAGCTAAATACTTTATATGTGCTTACATGGTAGGCTGTCATTCAAGCTAGACACTTATTTTGACAACTGGGACTGAAATTTTGTAAACATGTCACTATAAATGACAGCAAAACAAGTCTTTGGCATCACCCTGGGTATTACAGTATATCGTCACAGTCCAATGTAAAACACGTATCTCTGAAATGGTGACTTTACATGAGAAGGCAAAAAACATTCTTGACTTTGAATGGACGTTGATGTAAAACAAGAGAAATGAACACTAATTGTACAGCATTTGTGTTGATCTATGCATCCAGAATAGCTTGCACAGTGTACAGAACAGCTATCTGGTTTGAACCATGAAGAAAACTAAAAATGGACAAAAATAGATACATAGAACAGCAGTGAAGTTCTTGGTTTAAATCTGCAGTCGTAGGAAAATAATTTTCATTTTAATACAACTTCTATAAACTACAATTTTTATACTGTGTCTCGGATACAGAACTAGTTTATTAAATAAGCTATTCCATATGTTTCTAAGTTATTAAATACCACTTTCTCTCTCTATATATACAGGTGTAATCTTATATGGCATACTGTGCCAGGTTCAGTATCATTAGTGTCAGTAGATGAGGTACATCACTTCAATTCACACAAAATGCAACTAAGAGCTTACAGATAATATACACTATATGGACAAACATATTGGGACTCCTGCTCATCCATGTTTTTTTCTGAAATTAATGGTATTAAGAGTTTAAGAGTTAACTCACTGGAGCACCTTCTGGGTAGTTGTGATGTTGAAACCCTACAGAGGCAAGGTGATATAAAGATAAAGGATTAATGCTGGTGGGCTTTATATCCATGTAGTCCACACCTAGTTTGTTGGCAGTCAGACTACCTGCTTGCATGTCAGCAATGGATGAAATTTAAGTAGCTGCATGCGATGATTAAGATTGGATGTTTATTAACATAATTAAAAAAATGATACTTACTGCACAGACATTGTCATTGTTTCAACTGAATCAGTAGGTGTTGTGTTTATCTTGTCTCCGACAGTAAGTGTTCTACAATCAGCTTGGACCAAACATGTTCTTCTGTTAATTGAATTTCAGATAAATGCAAAATAATTTAATCAAATTCATCTATTCTTCTTTGTCAGTAATGTGATAAGTGGACATATCTTTGGTTTGTCTCAAATAGTTTTGTCTACAAAAACAAAACATGCATAGGAATATATAGTTGTGGAGTTTTCTTAAAACTGCTTAAACATTATACATGCAGGATCAAAAATTTACATAAAGCACACCTAATTGGTAGAAGTACGCTTTTGGAACCCATCAAATCTTTTAAATCTTTACAAATCTTTTCAGTTAAATACATTATTTATGCACATGTTTTGGTAAGGTTGATGTCAGGATTTTAGGAAGGCATGTTGGCCTTTTCCATCCATAACTACTATTTATGTGTATTTGAGGAACGTGTCTTGATGGAACACCCAATTAAGTCCACGTTTCACTGTTTAGTTGATGGTTTGAGGCTGTACTGAAGAATTCTGAGGTAGTCATCCTTAGTCGTCCACTTTCTGCAGTGTTCCAGTTCTATTAATGGGAAAACAGTCCCAGAGCATGATGCTTAACAGTCGGGGGACGGTGTTTAATGGGGGTAAATTTCCCACTTCTCCAAACACACCTCTGGCCATTTTGGCCGAACAACTCAACTCTTGACCTATTTGATGAATCTTTTCTCCAGAAGCCTTTTTCTTAGTTCAAGTGGTCAGCTGTAAAATTTAGGCTACGTCCACATGTATTTGAATATTCCCCCAAAATCCCTCAATTTCTGCAAATATTTCCATCAACACAGAGATGAAATCCCTTGTGTAAGCATGATAGTCATGTATGGGGTGAGAAAAAAAAAGGCTTATAATTTTTTAATAGACCAGTATTCATAATAATTCATATGTGGAAATCTGAAATCTAGTGCTAGACATTTTAGTTTTATGCATTATATAGTCTATTATATATGGAGTAAAGAGCTATTTGAGATTCAGGCAAACATTTACCACCTTAGAAAGCATTTCCAAAAACACATGTACCTGTAGACAGGGCCTTAGTCAAGCTTGAAGTTTGAACGTTTCTCTTGGATGGGAGGCTCTCAGTCCATGTAAATCAGAAATGCAGTGAACAGGATATTACTTTTTAGGAATGTATCTTCCTTACAATCTTCCAGTATAACATGAAGAGATCTGTGCAGCTTCAGAACTGATCAATGAGGCCAGATAACAGCTTTTAACTTCACACAATCTCTTTGATGTAAAACATTAAAGCAGCATTATGTCAAGTTTTTACCTCAAAATAGCAGCCTCAAAATCAAGTTGATGCTCCACAGATCTGTAATAAAGAGAATGGCATTGCTCGTATTGCTACTTCAGGCTCAGCATGCCAGAAACTGCACTGCAGGTAACTCTGGTAAAGCGGTGAGAAAATCACTTGCCATAACTGTGTAACACTGTGCAACCTAAGTGTAATACAGTGTAAAGTCCTAAAATATCACTCTACTGCCTCAGTGCTCATACTCCTTTCACTTCAAATGCTGCTTCTGTATCTCTCAACATTTTAAATGCAGAATGATGTCTCAAAGCACAAATTCCATTTACCGACTGCAGGGGGAGCCCAGGAGCAAGAAATGTCAATTCTTGCATAAACTATAATAATCCTTTATTAGTCCCACAGTGGGAAAGACACTCCGTATAAGACATAGATGAAGTATAAAGTGTAGTGCATACAGTATAGTATCGACAATGTTAACATTATAAATAACAAACAAATAAAAAAAAAATACAGATAATTTGCAAATAATTGCATGTGGGGAGATTAAAAAAGTATTGCACGTTATGTTGTATTGACAAACTAATTGTGTGGAGTTTGTGTGTGTCTGTGGTCTACTGAGAGCACTGCTGCTTGTAGAGTCTGACAGCAGCAGGAAGGAAGGACCTCCAATACTGCTCCTTCACACTCTTAGGATGAAGCAACCTGTCACTGAAGGAGCTGCCCATTGCTGCCAAAATCTCATACATGGGGTGGGAGTCACTGTCCAGCATGGATCTCAGCTTGGCTAACATTCTTCTGTCTCCCACCACCTGCACTGAGTCTAGGGGTCTCTTCTAGTCTGCCATTAAAATACTGCTGCCCCAGCAGACCACACCATAAAAGATAGTAGATGCCACTACTGTATCAAAGAAGGTCCTCAGGAGTGCCCCCTGCACTCCAAATGACCTCAGTTTCCACAGTACAGATTTCCTTGTCTTGATTTTCCTTAGCTCATTCCTCACCTGGGCTGTTGTGAAGGACAGACTCGAACAGGAGAAAAAGAGGTCATGATTTATCCATGGCTTGTTGGAGAAACACTGATTGGTCTAAGTGGGGGCAGTTTTCTCCACACAGAATTTGACATTAGTCAAAATGTTTTGGTTTTCAAAACAGTCCTGCCGAGCCACTTCAGACTCTTTAGACCATTTGGTCAGTGTGCTGGTTCACTGTGGGAGAGGGAGCAGTGAGGAGTCGTATGCTTCCTTTATGTTTGTATAAAATAGTGTTTTATCGTCTTTGGTGTGGCAGGTTACATACTGGGTGAAGGTGGGCAAAGTGGAGAAACATGATTGAAGTCTCCAGCATGAGGGTTTGTGGTTGCTGTGTTTGCAGTCTGCACACAGCTGAGTGTACAGCATCACAAGCCTTGTTAGCATTTGCAGACGGGGGATCATATGCAGTTATTGTGATAACGTTCCCTCGATAGGTAGTGTGGTCTCAGTTAAACAGTTAAATGTTCTTACATGAAAATCGTTAACAGTGATGTGCCCAGAATTACAACATCTATCATTTACAAACTTCCACTCTTGTCCTGTCTGCCTGAATGAAAGCCATCCATAGATATGAGCATGTCTGGCGTTAGCGTGGTTAAGCATGGCTCCGCAAACACCAGAAAGCTACACTGGCGTTAGAGCCGAGTTCATCCTTCTTGTTGAGAAGCGATCTCGTGTTTCCTGTAACAATCGAGGGAATTATGGGCTTGTGCCATCTCCTCCATGCGCACTCCAGCGCTCCAGCACACCATCGCGTCGTCGATGTCCTGCCTCTCCTGCGGCAGCACAGCTGCATTGCTAAACACTTACAGCTGATCCCTGGAGTAAACGATAGGAGCATGGCTCCGCAGGGCTCTCCTGACATGGTTGTATTCAGGCAGAAACGTAGAAGTTTGGTGTCCATTGAGGTTGAAGATGATAAAGACACTTTAGAAACAGAAATGATGGTCAAAAAGAGCAGGAGGTAATTCCACAGGCTGCCATCTCTGCAGCACCATATTCAAGCATCTCAAATAATGCTGTGAGATTGAACCCAGTGCATTCTACAAAATATACACTGTTTGTGGTGTTGTTGATATCTTTTTTCCTCACCATTTTTTGGTTGTGTGCTTTTCAGAATGCCTGTGGTCTGCCTATTAGGGTACATTACTTAATGTATTCATCACATGTAGCTCACTGGCATGGCAGATATGAGCACATTGCTACACTGTGGCATGCTGATGAAGAAGTAGACAGCTCTGGCCACTGGTCAGCAGTGTTTATGGGAGGTGTCATGACGGCTGACAGTGTTCCGGCTACATGATTTACACGTTCCCGACAGAGCCCTGCACCCGCCTTGGGGGAGAGAGTGCCTCTGAAACACAACAGCATTATCTTTTATGTGTCCTTGTATGTAAGATCCTCTTTGAAAGACTGGCAGAAGAGACAAAGGAAATTTTAATATGGCTGCTGTCTCAAGAGCAGTTGCACTTCTTTTATGTTATTAAGGAGAACAGACAGAAGATAACACAGTGGTGTGCAAAAAGTAGGCCCTATCACCAGCATACTGAAGGGAAAAACACTCATCTCCCTTGTGAGAATACTAGTGGGGTTTAATCAAGGTGAAATTTGGGACACAACTTTGAATTGAGTCATTGTGACATGGTAGGGTCATTTTTATTCATAAAAGCCATCTTTAATTGAAATCTTAATTTATCACTCAGGAGAACTTCTTCTAGGCCATAAAACAGGGTCGACATAACAGTGCATTGAAATCATTATATAATTAGGTGTATTAAACAGGTAATGCATTCCGAGGACAGCTCCGTTGCCTGCTTTTCTCACACATTTCTTTTTTTTTAAATGACACATCTTTGTTCTTGCAAAGGAGAGATAAGGCTAATTGGACAGTTGAGAGCCTCATGAAAGGATGATATTGCTTGTGTTGCTTTCTGTTCGGTACGTGGCTGGAATACATACATAAGGCCGGCTCCTCTCAGGTTGGTTGAAATTCAACAGCATGACCTTGGGTGGACTTGCAGGATATTTCTTCTGCTTTTGCCTGGGAGACTCCTTTTTTTCTCTCATTCTTTCTGTATCTATCTCTTTCTCTCTGTGCTTCCACTTGACAATGAAAAATGAGATTTCAAATACACTCTACATGACACAGGAATAAGACATAGCACCTGTGTGCATGAGGGCAAATTACATTACGAATCGTATTCACTTGTCAATCAAGTTATACGACAGAGCAACCAGCACTAGATTAGCCTCGGCATAAGCACCACGGAATAAACCGTGAAGGCTTCCTAGCTCTGAACGGTCTCGTACAGAGCAAGTGTGTTGCCGCACATGTTGCTCAACCTAATTATACAGCATTGAGATGTTTGAAAGGCTCAGGTCCTGTCTTGCTGGACAGACCTGTAGAATACATTCAGCCCAGGAGAGAAAAAGGCGGGCACTCATTGTTTTATTTATGGAGTTTATACCAAGATCTCCAGCATACACTAACGAACAGCCCCAATATTAAAGATTTATTTATTTCCTCAAGCTTATATCACAGCAGGATGATACAAGTCTAAACCAACCTCTGCAATCGGAAGAGTAATCAAGCATTCATTCCTATGATGTGGCCTAGGAGTGCACTCACTCTGAGGCTCAAAATAAACAGCCAAATAATTGGACTGACATTGTAAGTGCTGTGCCACTGTTTCACTCCTTGGTATGATGAGCACAGAAGATAGTATAGTTGATGTTGCTGAATATCACTGGAACTGACAGCAAAAGATTACAATTACAACAAATACACCCAAAAGGAAACAACTGACTGCAATGGTATCATGAAAATCTGAGTCATTTAAAATGGCAGCAGATCATATTAAGTGATGACTCATTCTCATACTGCTGCCATCTTAAAATCTCACCTTGAATGCACAGATACTATGCCACAGACCTAAATCACATCACCAGACCTCTCCTGAATGAAAATGTGTGGGATTTTATTGGATGCTCTATCAACATTGCATCCTTTTGCCAAATCTGAGTGTGATTATTCAAGCGGCATAGGATGGATTTTTAGGAACATCTACAACGCTATTCCTAGATATCTGGTATGTTGCTGATGCATAATCTCCTTCTTAATATGATCCTCCTTAGAGATACTTATGAATACAATTTGAATAGTTATTATTATTATTATTATTATTATTATTATTATTATTATTATTATTATTATTATTATTATTATTATTATTATTATTAATAATAATAATAATAATAAATAACAATAATAATAATAATAATAGTAATAATAATAATGATCCAGTATCAATAATAATAATAATAACAATAATAATAATAATGCTTTAATAATAATGTTTTAATAATAATAATAGCAATAATAATAATAATAATACTAATAATAATGCTTAATAATACTACTACTACTAATAATAATAATATACTTCAAAAATAATAATAATAATAATAATAATAATAATAATAATAATGCTTTATTGATAATAATAATAATAATAATAATAATAATAATAATGCTTTATTGATAATAACTAATAATAATAATAATAATAATGCTTTATTGATAATAATAATAATAAATAATAATAATAATAATAATAATAATAATAATAATAATAATAATGCTTCATTAATATTAATGCTTCACCCTAAGGAGCGGTATCCTTCCTTCCTGCTGCTGTTAGACTTCCAGCACTGCTCTCAGCACACCACGGACACATAAACACTTTTTCAATACAACATAATGTGCAATATTTTTTCCATCTCCCCACATGTAATTATCTGTAATTCATCTGTATATTTTTTTATTTGTTTATTTATAATGTTAACATTGTAGATACTATACTCTATATACTCTATTTCCTATACTGAGCACCTTGCTATTCCTTTGCTGCTGTAACAATGTGAGTTCCCTACTGCGGGACTATTATGAATTAATTTATTGTCTTCTCCTTCTTCTTCTAATAATATAAGAATATTATGTTTTTGTCTTGAGTCTGTGATGTCATTAGACACTCCTCCTCTCTCAGTTGGAGTCTGCATGCAGTTTGAGCATGTTGACAGACCAATAAACATGCATTGGACACTCCTTTGGCATTAACTGGGATTTAATTCAGTTGCTAACTGAATTTTAGCTGGATTTTAAGATGGATTACTCACTGATAATTCCCCACACAATGATGCAACCACCATGGTTAGATACAAGTGTTGTAGTTATGTGTATCATGTCTGTAGGGTACTCTAATCCTGAGTTATACAGTCTAGAAAGCCTTGAAGCCTTGTAATTGCCTGCAAAGTGCAAATCTCAGGTTCTAAGTATTTCAAATACTTATTCACAAAATTCATCACCAGCCCAATCCTACTGTATATTGAGTTGAATCGTCAGGATTGCTGCTCTTTTATAAGCACTAATTCTAATTCTAAACCAAACTGTCTGTGATAATGAATGGCAGAATCAGATACAGATGTTTCAGATAGTGGTCAGTTTGGAGAGAGCTGATGTACATCTTATCTGCCAAATAAGAAACATGCTTTGGCTACCTGCTAGATAACACAGATATATTTTATATATTTTCTTGTTTGCTGCTGGCCAGTGCATTATGTAAGTGATAAAAAATCTGTCAAAATATCAGATAGTGGTGTTTTCTCATTCATGCTAAACAAACAACAAACGTAATCTTCCATTTGTTTCTGGTGGGGTGTAGTGCCTTATAGGTGCACAACAAACCAGACCTGTCATGAAAGCTAACAGCATGTGTTCTCATCCAACTTACTTAGGTTTTGTGACAAGAGTTGGATTGGGGGGTTGCGTCACCTTGACTGGCAGACCATGCAGCAGTCTAAAACACAGTGTGACCACGAACGCAGGTGAGCAGCACAACTTTATTTATACATTGTCAAACAAAACTAATAACGGTATCTTAAATAACCCTGTAGGCTAACATCCATAAACACCAGCTGCTCCTCTCAGCTCTCCAGCCAGACTCTTCCACTCTCTCAGGGCTGGAGAGCACCGTTTTAAAGGAGTCCTGGTTCCTCCCACAACAATAAGCACCTGTCTCCCATAATGATAGAGAGGAGCACACAAACAACAGGCAGTATGATGGCAGCTCCGCCCTTGGCCATTTCAGCCTGCAGATACCAGACACACGATATAAAAAAGAAAGAAAAAAAAATCAAAGAGGAGTCTGTTTGGCTGCTTAAATAAAGTGAGTCTGTTTTCAGTTAAAGTTTTCTTTCAAAATGACCTGATAACATATATTTTATATATACTATTCGACCATATATATTTCTCGACCATCTCAGTCTATCGGTTTCTTAATCTTCTGATCGTGCTTCAGTTTTTCACAGCTTGTCAGCAAATGCACAGGAATGGAAATCCATGTAGGAGGAGCCCAGGAGCAAGACTCATGCTTGAAACACATGTTGCATCCTTGTCATAATTCAATAATTATTAACAATATATACATAATACCAATGATACATAATGAAGTTAATACATTTAAATAATTATGTAATTAAGGAAAATAAAATGCCTGCTTTCCATTACCTGGTTAATTACATACACCCCAGAATAATGCATACACATGTTTAATGACTTATGTAAACTTTTAACCAGGTAAGTTTCTGCTAAACCTTTTGGTAGACCACAAACTGAGCTACTATGTGTAATTGAAGGTGCTAAGCGTAACCTTTTCTTGATTAAGATATCAAAGGCTTAAAGGCAACTTAAAGAATATGGGGTTAAACAGTTTTGTACAAAATATGTTTTAGTCTGTTTAAATAAGTTCTGAAATGACTGATTTATCAAACATGAGTCAAAATAATGCATACACATGGACGGAGCAATAAACACAAATTGTCAAAGTCATTGTGAGACAAAGAATCTTTTTAATAGTATATACTACCATTTAATGTTATGGTTGCTGGTCTTCATTCTGTTTTTGTTTTGGTGTTACCTCTGCTCTGTCCTTAGCATTTCCCACCTTTGTGTTGTTTCTATCCCTGCCAATTTATCAGCCCCCGGTGTTTCTAGTCCTTGTCTGTTTATATAAGGCCCCATTGTCAGTCAGTATTTGTCGGTTATTATGCTGATGAGAGTTTGTCTTGTTGGTATGTCAGTGTGTTTGTCCTGTCATAGTTATCTTGTTTCTTATCTTTGTTGGTTTAATTTGTTGATCTCTTATCCAGCAATCTGTTTGGTTTTCTCTTTGTTTTTCCTTGTTTCTGTTCTTGTTTTAGATTCAGTATGTTTTGGAATAAATCTTCATGAAATATTATCCAGCATTCACGTCTACCTCTTCACCTTCTCTGCCTCAGATGAGAGAGCTTCAGAAATGTACAGCTGCTAAAGCTACAGGACTCCAGATCCAACAATGTGTAAAAATGCAGGAGGTTGAGCATGTAAAGGCAGAGCAGTGAACATGCACTGGAAGGCTCCTCTGGCATTTAATATCACTTGAGGATATTTTATTGTTTGACTGAAAGTAAAAGGCGCAATAATATTTATTGATGCAGGAGGGCACTGTCTGTAAATATGACAGGCATGGTGCATTCAGACTGTATTAAAAATCACTGAGAAAATCACTGCATCACTGAACAAAAACACATGCACAAATGGGCTTATTGGGTGTTCTTGGCCCTGTGTTTACCAAAACCGTATTCGCATCTGAAATTGACGGATTTGTAGCTAAAAAAATTGAATCCGACAGCTCCATCACATCCCTATAAACAGCCCCTCCCATTGGTTTTCCTTTAGAGCCTAATATCTGGATTAGTGACATCAGCCCTGCCCCCTCTCTAATCACTTGGAGTCAGCATGTAGGTTGAGCATCTAAAGGCAGAGCAGTAAACATGCACTGGAACATGCATGAATTGCATCACCTTGCAACCCCATTTAAAACTAACATGGCTTAGGACTCTGAAGAGACTGTCAGTCTCAGGTTTTAATTATTAGGATAGCAGTAGATTGTAGATCTTGTCCACTGTTGTAGAGTTACTTGAAAAACTATGACAAACATTTTGAAGCTTTTTCATCCTTCTGAATGGCCACAACGCAATGAATCACACACACTCAAATTTCAGCCAGCTTCCTCTTGAGGGGACTTGGGTCTCTCATATCATTTAATAGTAGATGTCTGTGTGTAGAGTCTGACAACACAAAAGGGGCAGATAAGGTTCCCTTACAATGAGTGAAGTGAAACCGTACTGAGACGCCACTGCAGAGTGCAGGAGTTCAAAGAGGATAAAAGTCAAAGCAGTCATGGTTCATTGATAGACACTGAAGTATTTTCATGAACTACTACTAAGGGACTCATGGAACATATCTGCAGGATTGGCAGACATTTAAAACTCAAGCTTGAACTTAGAACAAATATTTTTTTGGCAAGCCTCTACCGACTCAGTGTGTGTTTTTAACATAGCTGCATGGAGACAGAGCTGAATATTCGGTTTTCTGAGCCTTTTTTTATAGGCTCAAAAGCAATTTTGGCAACATAATTTCATCACAATTATATCTAGAGCTTTTCAGGTTGTTTTACTTATTTTGTACCTACCATGAATTGAAAACCTTATTCAATGCAAGTGGAAAAAAAAAATCTTTAAGGTTAATTTACTAAGATCATGGGTTGCTCTTTAGGTTAATTTACACTGCACTACCTTTGGAATTGATTACTGATTAATGACATGATTCATTTGCTCTGAACATGCACTATATAAACAAAATTATTGGGACATCTACTCATTCATTGCAATATTAAAAAGGGTTTATCCTTGGAGTAACTATCTATACTGTTCAGGAAGACTTTCTACTAGATTATGGAGAATTGTAGGGATTTGATTGCATTCTTATATGATCTGGTTCTATTGGCACCTGTCAAGGGGTAGATATAACGGGGCGCAAGTGAGAAGTCAGTACTTGATGTGCTGAAGCAGAAAAAATGGATAAGCATAAGAGTCTGAGACACTTTGACAACTAGCTCAGAACATCTTCAAAACATCAGGCAGCTCTTGTGAGGTGTTCCCAGTATGCAGTGGTCAGTACCTACCAAAAGTGCTCCATGTTCTGAAAAAATCTTATGCATCATTTACCCACTCCTCTATGTAATTCTTGCTTTGGTGAAAGGAAATTGGCTCATTCTTCCACATGTATTGGGAACATCCTGTTTGTGTCATTTTTGGTTCAAGGTCTCAATGACATTTGTCAGATATACTTCTAAAATATTTAAATATTTCTTGTACAATTCGAGCCCTACTATTGAACACTGGTGCTGGATTAATGCAATCTGTCACGCAATGAGAAACAAATCTGGGTGTCATTACATCATGTGGGGGGCTGGGTAAATTGTGGAGTTGTACTGTTCAGTGTGGTAGGATTTATCTTGTTTCATTTGGAAGTTTATATGTAATTTAATAAAAATATAATAAATAAAAAATATTTGGTCACAAAAAAAGAAAGACAACTGCTGAATCAAGCAACATGGGCACAAATGCCCAAGGCTAATGAGGAGTGAATGCGATTGATATGATCTCACAGGAAAAGGTAGAAGTGTAGTCCAGGCCTTGATGGGTTGCAGCTTGAGGAAGATCTACACAATATCAGTCAGGTGGTCATATGTTATGGCTGATCAGTGTATATAACTAACTGTAAAACAGATCATTAGTGCAGATATTATAGACAGCTGTGAGCTTTCCCTCCTGAATGTTCACTAGTATAGACTTACTATAGACTCTGCTAATTAACGATGCAGTAAGAGCATGCTTCATAAAATACACACATGCTAAACTAATCTGTCAAGATCACTGAACCCCAGCAGCAGAATTTTATGCTTTTAGCATCATCCAATTAGCATCATGACAGGATGAATCCAATCAGCCAGAAACAGGCTGAATTCATCTGAATGTCAAAACAACAACAAAAAAATTTATAATAGGAAAAAAAATGTTGAAAACTTGTTTCTACTGCTTGTGAAAATCAGCCTGCTTTAAATAACCGATGGTCCATGTAAATTTTCTTTAATATATCATTACTAGAGCATTTAATTATAAATGAATTACATATTTTAGATTCATTTCATATAAAGTGAGATTTTTTTTTTTTTTTACTCAAAAGTATGTTTTGTAAGATATGTTTTATCACTGTGGTGACAGTTCAGACCTTTTTGTCCTTAGCCCAGGTAAGATGTCTCTGCTTTGTTGTAGCCACTTTTCTAGAGATTTCTGTGCATGATGGCTCTTGATGCACTGATACCGGCCTCAGCCCACTTCTCTCCAAAGTTGAATTGACTTTCCTTTCAATACTCTCACGACTTTGGTTATCCTTGTTGCTTGTGTACCTTTTCCCACCACAATTTTCCCTTCCAGTCAAATTCCCATGAATATGGTTTAATTCAGCCCTATGAGAGCAGCCAGTAATAGCCTTCTGTGGCTTACCCTCTTTGTGGAGGGTGCTGATGACTGCGTGTGCTGAGCTAGACATGTTATTTAAACTGTTTGTATAATTTATAATTATATAATATAATATTATACTATAATAAAATTGGATTTCTAATTTTCAAGAGAAAAGTTTTTTTTTCTTTTTCCATGATATTTCATGACTTTGAGATGCACTAATGCATTATGATATAACCCACAGACCTGGATCCACAATTTTTATAATGTGTCCTATCAAGACTTCTTTGTTTTTTAGATGATTTAATCTCATATCTCTATAGAGCCTCGTTTAGGTTACACTTGCTGAGTGTATAATCTGCAATGGAGAAAAGGATTTGGTTGCTTTCTCAGTGTATGATATTTTGATGTCAGTTCATCCTTCACGTTCTGCCTCTGTCTTTAGGGAAGATTGTGAATTTTTATGTATTTTTAGTCAGAGTGGAGGGGGTGGAGGCAAGCAAGAAATATGGTTGTATTCTTTCCTGCTGCATGCTTGTCGTACGCTGCTGCGGTTCTTTCCCGTTCACTGTATGTTCACCCCGATATGCACCCTCAGGCAGTGTGCCTTTCATTATTTCTTTTGAAACTTTCATCTGAAGTCTCAGAGGGATTAGCCCTCTTGATTCCTGACACAGTCAATGAAAAACAAGTCTTAGACACTGGGAGGCTTACAGCCAGTAGAGCTTCACTCCCTCCCTCACTCTCCACTCGGCTCACTCTCTCAGAACATGCAGCCATGTCTGCATTTCTACACAAGTGGCTGCCTGGCTTGATTTTCTCAGCGTAGTGCAGCCTGAATTCTCAGAACAACACTGTGCCTTGTTTTTAAGCACTCTGTCCTCTTGCTTTGGTAATGAATGTAGCACAGTCTTGCTGTTGAATACCTCTGAGATCTAAGGATCAGGAACACTGCCTCTTGCCATGTTCATGAATGATAATTAGCCCTCTTACCTCGATTGCTCTTGCCAAAAAAACCTCTGCCACTTCAAATAGACGTCGTGTCATCTCTGGAACCTTTAGGATGATGCAAAGCTTACCAAGGCCGAGGTTAAGAAGTGTAACCATAGATGTAGCCCTGTGAGCCTTCCCTGATTGGTCTAGCTGAACACTCCTTCTCCTCTGGGTTTAAAAAATTAATAAGCACCCCCAGCCCTTTGGAGATTTAAGCCCTGCGTGTTGATGCCCACCCTCTGTTTTTCCACGCTCACCTTTGTCAGCACTTTCGCTACTTCGCCACTGAGCAGGTGGAGCTAATCTATCTCTTTTGCCCTTCAGTTATGGTTTACTGTCCAGGGGACTGGACACAAGTGTCTCCAATAATCCCTTAATTAGGCGATGATGGACTATTCGTTTAGTATGCAAAGCTGCAAATCTCCACTTTCCACTGTGCAGAGCCCCCCTTTGCAGTGGCGGGCAGGCTGGCGCTAATGATCTCAGCAAGTGGCAGCAATCCATTGCAGCACTGCAGCAAGGCCACATTAATCTTGTGGGTGATCCGGTTGATGAATGACCCTGGAGCAGAAGTCCTGGCAGATCCCGCCTTAATTATGCTGAGGGTGCTACACCTGGGAAGTGAGCGGAGTGAGTCTTGCAGACTCAGGAGTGCATGGCCACCCTACAGGTGGCTCCAGACACTGCTCCACTGGAAATGTGCCGGACCTCCCTTGGGCAAGGTTACGTCATCGTTTCCGCAGGCTCCTGGCCAGAGGAGATGATGATGTATGGAACCTATTCCTCCTATGAGCCACCTGGGCAAAAGCCTGCAAAAGTCATCAATCTGAAGGGCGTCCCAAGAAGGGTCATTAGAGGCCCTGGATCTATTTAGACCCGTCCTGATACTTTTTAAACACTTTAAGACATCTTTCTCTGCTGGATTGCTTCTGGAGCTGCTTTCGCTGCATCCAGTAGTACCCAATTGCTTCTCCCTGTGGTGGAGAGTAATGCTGAGAAGATTGAGTGTTAGGTGGGGTATAAGCATAAAAAGTACACTCTGACCAAACATGGCAAAAAAGTATTTTATGTACTGTCCTCTTCTCAATTCAAAGATCTCTGGCTTCCAGCTGAAGTGGTGCTGAATCTTACATGGCCTTCACGGCATGCCCAGTATCCCAAAAAGCAAGCTTACAAATCTAAAGAGGTCTTACATTACAATGCATCAATAAGCATGAACAGACTATACATCCTGATCATTTCATTTTACCACCCAAAAATTCAGCTGTCCAGCTCACTGGGCTGAGGAATCCATGTGTGAAGTGTAATGAGAGGAAGAACCTTCATACAAGTCTTGATTCCTCTGGGGTGATGTGTGGCCTAGAAGCTTTTCCATGAGGGAATTCTGTTGACCTCTAGTTCCTGTTTGTGTGATACGAGCCTCCCCAAGGCCCCTGGCAGTTACTCTAACCCTCTCTCTGTGGCTCTCTGACTTTTTTGCTCCCTGCTGATGTAATTCTGATCCTCCTGCGTAACTGCCCCCACGGTAGCTTGGTCTTACCCCTCAAGTTGCAGCTTGCCCTCTGTGGCTTCTTATTTTGGGGCAAACCTGTCATCTTCCACTTCCATGGTTCATGAGAATACGTTTACAGTCCCATTCTTTCAGATTCTAGGACAGAAATCCATTATTGCCTTTGTTTATTATGTGCTTTTGAGAGCAACAGTAGCTTGTTTTATTGGTGGAGGATATTGTTTTAATCTTTTTATTAAGATTTATCATTGGGAAAATTTTATTTCAGCTTGTGCCTGGATCTTAGATCCTTCTCAGATCCTTTTTTGATCTTTCTCCTGGGCCACAGACCTTTGAGACTCAACCAGGGTCCATTCCTGCTGTTGTCGCAACCACTGGACAAATTGATTTAATTGCATTCACGTACAATAAAGCTGGGATCTAAAAGGTCAGCAGGAAATGGTTGTAAAAGCCCTAAGGAGCATTTTAAGGGGCCAGCTGAATTTAATACGCATCCATCACTTTTTATCATCTAATTAGTCCATGGAATGGCAGCCTAGTGAACATGGTGGGAAAACAGTGCTATTGATTAGATAAAGGCCTGGTATCTATCATTTCACTCTCACATCGACGGACTGTCGGACAATTTCTGACTTTTTTTCTTTCTCTGTATCAGCAAAGTGTTCCACGTTTGCCGTGCCATAGATCTAATTGTCATCATCCGTCTGGTGTCATGAGTTTCCTGTATGAGACATCCACTCTGCCGGGGCTTGTCTCTCCATCATACTGCCACAAGCAAGCATCGTGAAGTAACATCTGTACAGAGCCATCAGCTACTAAATGACTCAGCTTAGTGCTCAACAATCTGTGGGTTTTAAAATATAGATTGAAAACACTTTCATTCAAGATAAGATGGCTAGAAGATGGGATCTCCTTTTCTTCCTTGCTTTGGTTCGTAAATGTACTGTTAACACAGGTAACACTGCATTTGAAGGACATTTTTTTCCTGCATAAACATATAACACATGCATCACATCACTGTCAAGTATGAACCTTGTATGTTTTCACTATTTGACATGATTTGAATTTGCCAAGATTTTAAATACAAAGTTTTTCAGTACTTCCAAACAAGGTCGCATTCATACAATGAACACATTACACGTTACATCTACATTATTCATTATTTTGAATACACTGTAGATAACAAAACACATTGGTACTGGCATCACAGTATCCTTATTAACAGCTAGACCTGAACCCACAGAAAAGATGATATTATTTTATAAGATGAAATATGCTATTCCTTTCAGCTGATTATCGATTTCCAACAGAGGACTTATATGTCCTACGGCTTACTCAGCCTGCCGCATGTACTCCCATCCTTGTGGATGTTTTTGCCTCTGAGGTGCTCAAAGGTTCTTGTACTCTATCTCGGTTGGACAATGGATGCATCTCTGCCGCTGCCCTGAGCTCTTGGCCTGGTGAGTACATCATTTTTTCTCTATTTTGTTGTGTGCTGCTGTTCAGTTGAAGGGAAGGACATGTTCAGGTTCAGGTAGATGATCATAGCCCTGAGAACATTTTGTTCAATTTTTATCCATTGGACTGTAGACAAAAGCAGCAAAGAAAGAAAACTGTTTGAAAGCGAACAGAATCCGTGCACAGTGTGTGTGATTTCATTATGTGCAGTTATAAATAATAAACTAAAGTAGACCAGAGCAGTCACTGAAAGATATTAACAATCACCAAAGTTTTCATCTTTAAGAAATAAGCTATAGCCTTGAACTCATGCAGTGAGTGATGATTTAAAGTGTTCCAGACACTGAACTTCAAATTTCACATTTCAAAATGCTAATGTAATTTAGGTCCTAAAAATATTTCCATTAAAGCTTTGCACCCTTTAATTTCTTTCATGCTGAAGCAAGAAATTACCTATTTAGAAAGATACTCTATATAAATATATATATAAATATAAATTATATATAAATACTTAAAATTCTAACTTTAGAACTTCAGAAATGTACAGTTATTGAATGTTTCTATCACTCTATTTTCTTTCAGTCCCATGTCTTTTTCTAGGCTTCAAAACTCAGGATCAGAGTAACCCACAAACATGATGCACATATCAAAACAATCTTAGTTCAATGCAACAGTACAGTATCATAAATAAAAATGTAATGCAATATAATAGAATATGTAATAATGCATTACATATAATACATAACAAAGCAATACATAATAATGAAAATGACTGTATGGTCAGGTCTTAAGATGAACTCAGTCCACAGTGGTCTCTCATACCCCATGATTCACCTCTCTGTTTCATGATTATGGTGTGTAATGGTTGACTGGCATTGTCCATGATAGAAAGCAGTTTGTCTGCAGTCCTTCTCTCCATCACTGTTGTCAGAGAGTCCAGCTCCACTTTGACCACTGACCTGGCCCGCCTGACCAGCTTGTTCAGCTGCAGATTTTATTATCCTCTTGAAGCTGTTTATTCACCACACCACACTTTAGAAGAGAATGCCTGCAACTGTCAAGTGGCCAAACATCTGCAGGAGTTTTCTACCGATGTTGAAGGACCCCAATCTCCTCATGATGTAAAGCTGGCTCTGCCCCTTCCCGGAATGTCAGTGCAGTCCTACCAGTGCAGACCTTCAAAGGTCCACTACCACCTCTTTAGACTTCTAAAGGTGAAAGGTGGGAAACAGTCCTCTGTGTTGCTGATCACAGTCTCAGCCTAATATACTGTGGTCTGCCAATGAGGTAGTCAGTAACCCAGGTTACCAGGTGTGGTTACCAGGTGTGGTTACCAGGTGTGGTTACCAGGTGTGGTTACCAGGTGTGGTACCACCATTTTTAGTTTTTCTGTAGGTTACTGTATCCTGAGATATGAAGCCTAGAAAACATGTAACTGCCTGCAAGAGTTCTAAGGAGTAAGGATAAGAGTTGTAAGAGTTTCTAAGAGTTAAAATAGTTTATCCTGTTTTTGTTGGAGTAACTGTCTGTACTGTACAGGGAATGCTTTCTACATTTGATTTGTTTGCACTCAATGACAAAAGTGGTAGTAAGGTCAGGATGTGGGATGTTCACCACTCTGCCTAAAGTAGTGGATGGAGTGCCATCATTCCACAGAACAGTTTCAGTGCTCCACAGCTCAATGATGGTGGGGCTTTATATCACTTTAGCCCCCACCTGGCATGAAGCGTTGTGCCAATAGATGCATGCTTATTTGCTCCAGAGAGTCCTATTATTTTGGCAAAGCTTCTCTACAAAATCTAAACAAGCTGATAAACAGTAATGAACATATTTAACTGTACATTCCTAAAGTTCTAGAAATAACAATTTTCTATTTTTGGACATCTTCCAGATTGTCTATCTTTCTGTCCAGTATTATGTATGTAAATGTAAAAATAATAAATAAAAAATAAACGTAATTGTCTTAAGTCATGAAAGCTTGTTGTAGTTCTACCAGACTCAAATGCCACACTTTCATCCCTTTTAAACCAATCATCTGCTCCCACCTGTCTTTAAAAGGCCTATACTCACACACTTCCTTTGCTAATTTACAGATGCCGTCTTCCTCCTTCCTCCGCGCTGCCACCTGTTTGGCCCTGTTAGTCATCCAGGGAGTTGGCTCTGTGCCTTTCTCCGTGCCCTGCAGGATCTGAGATGGCCCTATGGTTCATGACCTGGCCCAACTATGGGGCCAACGCCAAAGACAACAATGGTGTATAAAACGAGACTGTAACTAAATACAGTTGACAGATGATTTTAATAAACCATTTTCTGCATACTTCAGAGTCGTCTGGTACAACTAAATCAATATATTGACCATTTGAGGTGACAAGGTTATTGCCCCCATGAACCAGGCTGGAGACAAATCTATTTTTAAAATGAATGTGTGCATAGATGTGGTAGATGTTATTAAAGATAAAATATTAATCATGTGAGATTGGATTATTCATTATGAGTACAACAGTATAATCAAAATTGATTTACTACAGTAAGCCCATTGCCCACCCTCCCCATGTTACACGTCAAGTGCCTGTTTCTCCTGAAAGGGAACTCATGAATACCTCCCCAGCCTGGAGCTACCGGAGCAGCACATTTTACTGGGCTTCTTGACACAGCTACAACTTTATTTAAAAACTCCACTCAGTTGAGCAGCCTGTCTCTCCGGGGTTACAAAACAAAGCGAGCTCCTGAAAACAGTGCGCTCAGCAGTGATACTGATGATTTAATGGCCCAATCAAGAATTGCAGCAACTGGCAGACCAGGTGTCAGCTCTGCCCCAGCAGAGGCTTTCAAAATAACAACAAAGCCAAAGCCTGAAATTAATAATGTCTACTTGCTCTCTCCTTGTAAAGTCAGAGCTAGCATTATGGTGGTCCATGGCACTGTTTCTGCAAGTGCTGATTAGGGTAGTGCAGTAACGAAGGTGATAATTGCTTTCATTTGCACACCAATTAAGTTCCTCAGAGCTGCTTACAGCTATAAGCTCTTTTATCAGGTTTATACTTCTGTGGAGGTAAAAAGAGTTATAGAGTGTTCATCTAAGCAAATGATTACTGTAGACCCGTCAGACACTAGTGACCACAGCCAATGTTTATTCCTGAGATTTACTTCAAGCTGTCTTAGCACTGGTCAGAGTCCAGAAGGTTATCGCCCCAATAATCAGAATCTCTTTATTTGTTATAACTCGGAATCTCTTTATTTCACCAAGTATGTACACATACAAGGGTTTTTCTTTGTGAGAGCACACATGTATGACATGAAACAAGTACACAGACTGTAAACGAGTACTAAACTAAGATCAAAAAGTATAACAAAATACAATAAATACAAAAATTGGATAGAGAATTGAATAATAGTCAGGGCAGTGAGTGAAATCAGAGGATTTCCCAGATAAGTACAATTCAGTTGAGGAGCAGTGTGACCATTGTGGTGACCCCTATAGTCAAGGAGAGCTACAACTCTGGGGAAGAAGCTGTTGGCATGTCGTGTTGTGCAGGTCTTGATGGACCTGTGTCTTATAACAGAGAGAAGTGTCTGAAAGCAGTGATTTCCAGGATGAGAGATGTCAGCTGTAATTTTGCCAGCACACTTCTTCACCCTGCTGGTGTAGATGTCCTGAAGCATTGGCAGATTACCTCCAATGATCCTCTCTGCTGCCCTGATTATATCCTGGATGATGATGGCTGCATAGAACTGGATCATCAGAGATTTTGGAAAACTGAATTTCTTCCGCTGTCTCAGGAAGAACATTCTTTGCTGGGCTTTCAGGTCCCTTGATATGGTGGCACCCATCCACAGTGGAAAACACAGAGCCATTGATGTTAAAAGCAGGGCAGGGGGAGAGGGTTGTGTCTGAAGTCCACCACCATCTCTACTGTCTTTTGTGTGTTGAGCAGCAGGTGGTTGCTGCTGCACCTGGAGACCATCTGCTCAACTTATTTTCTGTAGGCAGCCTCCTCACCATCGGTTATGAGGCCCACCATGGTGGCAAAATCTGCAAACTTCAGGATTTTCCCAGTGGGTTCCTTGGAGACGCAGTCATCGGTGTAGAGACTGAAGAGAAGGGGTGAGAGCACACAACCTTGTGGTACTTTGGCACTGAGGGTCTGGTTGTCTGATGTATGGTCTCCTAGCTGTCTCCAGTCTCCAGAATAATCCACAATCCACCAACACATGGAAACTGGCACTGACAGCTGGAACAGTTTAACTCTCATGAGCAGCAGAATTGCCATGTTAAATGCCAAACAGAACTCTAGCATAAGTTCCAGGACTGTCGAAATGCTGTAGCTCGAAATGCAGAGCTAGGTTGACTGCATCATCAACAGACCTGTTAGCTCAGTATGCAAACTTCAGGGAGTCCAGCAGAGGGTCTGTAATGACCTTCAGGTGGGCTAGGACCAAGCGTTCAAAGACTTTGACTACAGAGGTCAGAGCTCTTCTTCGGTAGCCAGATCCGGTTTCTTGGGGACTAGAATGATGGTGAAGGTTTTGAAACACAAGGGAACTGAGTAGCGTTCAAGTGATCAGTTGAAGATTTTGGTGAAGACCAGTAGTAGTTGGTCCCTGCAGTGTATTCGGGTGGATGGAGAGACAGAGTCAAGTCCTGGAGCATTCTTCACCTTCTGTGTGCTGAAGAGCTTAACGTCCTGCAGACTGATTGAGAAATGCGTAGGGGGCAGAGGTGAGGGAGCCAGGATGGGGGAGGAGGGTGGTTGATTGGGACTGTCCATTGGTGTTTGAAATCTGCATTAGAACTCATTCAGGTCATTGGTGAGCTGTCTGTTGTTCAGGAAGAGTGGGCTCTTTCTCATCCTGTAGTTGGTGATATGTTCAAGGGCTATCAAAACTGAAGATGGGTCACAGCAATATGGCTTTTCAGCCATTCAACATATTTCTTCTTTGCTGCTTTAATCCCTTTCTCCAGTCTGTATTTGGCCTCTTTATAAACAATCCTGTGCACTCATCTAGCCTGTGTGCTGCCTCTTCAAACACAGTCCAGTTTTGTGGATTCAAAGCAGCCCTGTTGCTTTTGAATGTCTCCACTGGTCCACCTATTGACTGTTGTGATGTCAGGCTTGTTGGTTTTGAGTTTCTGCTTGTATGTTGGGATTAGGTGGACCAGGCTGCAGTAGGTGTCTTTAATAGTTGTATCACAGACCTCCATAATGTTCTCTGCTCTTGTAGTGCAGGTAACATGCTGCTTGTATTTGGGTATTTTTGCACTGTTAAAGTCCCCCAGAATGATGAACAGTGTGTCTAGGTTCTCTCTCTACTTCATTATCTGATCTGCTAGCTCTTTCTGTGTGTCGTGAGGTACACAGCAGCCAGAGTGAAAAAGCTGTTCTTTTTGGGAGAGTAGAACAGTCTACAGTGTTTATTGATATAGAAACAGATACTTCCACCCCTGCTTTTGCCGGTAAGCTCTGCATTTCTGTCTCTTCTGTGCAGCTGGAAACCGAGAACGCACAGTCCGTCTGGGGCCAGGTCAGAAACCCAGGTCTCCGTGTTTGAAAAGTCCTTGTTGGTCTGGTGAGCTGAAGTAGCTTTAGTGTGTAGGAAGTGCAAATTGGAGAGGAGTAGTGACAATAGGGGAGTGCAAAACCCCTGCCATCTCAGCCATACCAGCGTGTCTGCACATCGGCCCCTACGCCAGGCCCTCCACATCTTCTTTGCCAGGCTGAGCAGAGCTAGCACTGTGAAGATTTCCAGAAAATCTGAAGGATCTTGAAAATACTTGTCACTGTGGCAGCTATTCTCTGTGCCATCCAGGCCACAATATAATCACACTGTAAACATATATTTTAAAGCTCTCAGTAGCAGTAATGCTAAAGTCTCTACTGCCAAAAACTCATCTGATGTAGATCATAAAAACAGAAAGGTATTTTTTCCAGCTTTTTTGGTGAAATACATGATTCCATTTCCCCAAATGAAAGAAGATCCTGGACAAGTGTGTACATACGGTTTTAACTTTAAACTTTAACTTTAAATAGTAAATATAACAACAATGAAATGTAATACCAGATTAGTTTATGCAACTGTATCGCCTTTCTTGCCTCATGTTTTCTTTTCTGCTTTCGCTGATTCTACACGAAGCTGTAGAATCTGCTTTCTGCTTCTCACAATCAAAGTCCTCCCAAACATATTCCGTGATGCTGGTGTCTGAAATCTGGGGTCACCAGTCTGTAGTACTTTGAGTTTTTTTTTTTTTTTTTTTTTTTTAAAGAATTGATTGACTTTATCTCATGATTGTCTATTTTTACTCTGTAATCAGCTCAACATCACTGGTAAGTGATGCCCAGCAGTTTCCAAAACAGCCCTAAAAACCATGGTTGAAAATCTTATGCGTCTGTGGTGCTTTTCTCCTTCCTGCTTGCTGACCATCGTTCAAGAGCAGTTTAATTAATATTCAAGTTCTGTAGTGTATTATATTGAATGTTATATGCAGAGATGTTGAGCAGTGGCTGTACCACTCTATAACTCTGTATCACTCTATGGTGAAAAAAGAGCTGTATTTATTTATTTTGTTATATTTTGTTTCGATTTGGAATTATAATTATAATGCAACTAAATTAAATCAGCTTTACATCTTTTATGACCCACAACACTGAGTTGTCTTCTCACAGTAGAAGGATGGACAAAAATACCTGTTGCTTGTAGGCGGTTGGTAATTCAAATGCACATAGTTAAACTATTACTAAGAAAACTGGGTCACAGCTTTGGATTGAGTTTTAAGAATATGTGAGACTTATAGCAAGATTATTTTAGATGCTTCTGAACAAACATGTTAAACATAAAACCTACACATATGCCTTTTTCTAAGCTTATTCTTAACCATAACTGTATTGGGAATGTAATGTTAAGGTAATCAAAAGGTAACACTGACGTTATCCCAATGTAAACTAAAGCTAAATTCAACATAACCCTGACCCTAAATCTACCGCTAAACATAATGTTAGTGTAGAAAGTGGAATTCTTACCATCTGCCAGAGTTTCTCTCTTCCTTTTTAGTCCATTTTGTATAGGAAAAGCAGAAGGTGGCATCACTATACTTCATATACATTCTGAGCTTGACTGAGCAAAACAGTGCTGCTAGTGGATGGGAGCTTGTTGTGAATCATAATTTCTATATGAAATATATATATATGTGAAAATTATGCACAGGGTCTGAAAATCTTGGGATTCAGTTTTAGCAGCTTGGAGCTTTTTCTGCTTTTCACCATCCAAGTAATTACAATAATGTCAAGGTCTGGATTCTGGCTGGTCAGACCAAGGTTCTGAGAACAGTCCTACTTTTTGTCCTGCTCTGGTTTCTTTTTCTCAGTATGAGCTTACTCTTACTATACTGTCATATACTGCCAGAACCACAGTGTTTAGTGAATTTTACCAGTGAAGTGTTCAGTTCTTAATCTTAATTTTCTCAGATGTCACAGATTAAACCAATTCACACTTTAAGGGCAGTTACATGTCAGTATTCTAGGCATCATATCTCAGGATCAGAGTAACCTTCAGACATGATACACATAACCACCTACTACATGTACTCTGTCCATGATCTCATTATGGTATGTTGAAATATTACTGAGTAATCCAGCTCATTAAATAGCTTATATTTATTTGTTTCCAACTGAATTAAATCCCTGTTTAAATGCTCGACCTGCATGCAGACTGATCAGCAAGAGGAGGCAGGGCTGATGATGATGCAGATCGATGATGCAGATCGTTAGGTTACAGAGGAAAATGAGAAGGAAGTGACTGCTCTCATCCTTTATTCACACAATGTTCAAATTTGTCTGCCTACTGGCTGCTCATTTGGGCTTGGACCCAGATCCTTGTAAAGCTGCTTTGTCACAACTGCTTTGTCACAATTTGCTGTTGTAAAAAGCGATATATATATAAAATTTGATTTGATTTGATTTGAAATTTCAGAATAGAAGTCCAGAGAAGGGATAATACTGACACAAACATAAATAATAAAGTACATTCCTTTTTTTTGGACTACTATCAAGTATTTTGTATAAACTATTATAATAAATATCATTTCAATCTAATCATTACAAATAACTCATCAAAATTATTGCTCAAAAACACTGTGGATGATCAATTTCCAAAAGGATTTCGGAGAGGTAAAGTGTTTCATAGTTAAGGAACACAACAAAAATGTACATGGTCAAATTCATGCAATTATTTAAATTCTGTTCATGTGTACATCTCAAATGAAGTTCTATTTGAGTAGTTTAGGATCTGAAAAAACATGTATCCTTTAAATGTGTTTTTTGGCAAATAAAAGTAAAACAAACTACTAAAACATCAAAAAAAATTGTTCTAGAGTCCTAAAGGTTAAACAATGTTTATATAATAACAGTAAGTATTGATGGTTTACCAGGTAGGTCTTGCACAGCTGTCACATTTTCACATGTGTTTTTTAATTGTTCTCGTTTATCTTCATGATATATGTAAATGCCTCATAAATGTCTACTGAAACATGAATAACTTATACTCATGGACTGTTTTCACTGTAAATGACATCATTTACATATGTATTTAACTCTTTATTCTACCCAGATCTTTGTGACCATGTGATATTTTTAACTCCATCTAAGCATTTTCAGTATGTCCTTGTGTTTTCATAAAGCACTCTGCTTCTAGCTCCATTTGTGCAGAACACGAGGCAGTCTTTGTCTGAAAGAGAGAGCAGACATGTATGGAAAATGCTTTTCAGGGCACCACTGTCGTTTGTCGGTTCTACAGCATGTACTCTCTAACCTTACACAAAGGCTTTAAACACAACGGGTCAACCTTGATCTCTGCCTTCCTTTAGCTTCACACATCCCACATACTGATTCATGCAAGCTCTTTGATTTACAGGCTGGGCAGGATAGTGCTACCAGGCAAAGTGTGCTTGTGTTAACAACTTAATGTTGCAAGTGTGTGAAATTGCCCTTAATATCACATTAAATTAATGTAGACTGTACATTAATGTAAACTTTGTACATCTGCACAACATGCATATCACCTGCAAGGTGTTTAATCAGGAATTAATCTTAAAGATCCCATATTGTATTTGAGGTATTAGAATTTTGTAGAAAGTGGCAAAGTCACATAAGACTGAAATATTGTCACTGTGACGCAAAAACCTTTACATTCTATCAAAATGGTGAATGGATGAACAGAAATGCTCCTAAATGTCTTGAAACAAAAATTGACTCTCATTGAGCTCATGGTTTAAAACCTTGCTTCCAATTTGTTTGTGAAAGAAAAAGTTAAATACCAAGTACAAAACAACTTTACACATTATTTTTTTTTATTAATCTTATTGGCAATAAACATTTAAATATTTGCAGTAACAATATTATGGCACTGCAAACAATAACCAGCATTCTTTATTTTTGTTTCCCCATTACGGCAAAAAAAAGAAAAACATTATTATTATTATGCTGATTATTATTATTATTATTATTATTATTATTATTATTATTATTATGCTGATTATTATTATTATTATTATTATTATTAATAATAATAATAATAATAATAATAATAATAATAATTTTTATATGCACACTTAAAAACTTAAGGTTGTTCAAAGAACCCTTTGCATGGATAAATGGTTCTTTATGTCATGAAAGGGTTCTTCAGAATGAGTTTATGTAGAACCCTTTTGAACCTTTTTAATTTTATATGTTAGTAGGGTTTTAAATATTAACTTACTCCATACCACATTGCTATTAGTTTGGTTTACTGAAAATTATATTGGAGCTAGTGTACTAACATTTTTAAGTTTATTTTGCTAGGAGCACTATCATGATATAAATCTCTCTTTCTACCCCCTCCACGGTCATGAAGGGAAAAACGGTCAGTAATGATACTCTGGTTCTGTTGCATTCTGTCAGTAAATGTGACTATTTGGTATTAACGGGCCCAAAGTGTACCAAAAAGACATTGACTACACCACTACAACACCTCCATCTGAATGATGAGGTGTATGTGTACAATGTAGATGGTTTTAATGACATCAGAAACACAGATTAAGCTGTTCAGTTTTCATCAATGGGTACATTTTTGCAAAGGTTACACCAGGGGTTACCAACCCTGCTCCATGAGAGCTTGCTTCCTGCAGGTTTCAACTCCATCCCACCCTTTAACCCACCCCATTCAGGTAATCTAGATCTTCTGAAGGCAGTAGTAAATTGGATTAGATGGGGTGGATTAGGGATGTATCTAAAATGTGCAGGAAGGAAGTTCCTTAGGGGAAGTTTTAGTGGCCCCTGGATTATACTATACTACATTAAACTTTAATTTAAAATTCCTCATAAAATAGTTGAACGTGGCTTTTACAAAAAAAAGGTTTTAGACATAAAAAATGTTTTAGTCTGACAGCAACTCTATGCAATTCTAAGAGTTTCAGCGGTCTTATTAGACGTTAAATTATGCCACCACACTTAAACCACATTATCAAATACAACTGGATTATAATGGCCTTTCAGAATGCAATTAAGAAGTTCCCAAAGAGGTTTTATGCCCAGAGGTTTAAAAGAGATCCTGAACAGGGTGTTCTAATCAAAAGGGACACTTTACTCAGCACTCAACCTCAGATCTCTGTTGTTTATTTCCCCAAAGAACATAAGCCTAACCTGGGGGAATGCTGTCCATCCAGTGAATCATAAACTGAGCCACACAGTAGCTTCAAATGTGCCAAATGAAATCTGGTACTGAATTAGCCCTTTTCACCTTAAATTGACCACCACTGCTATAATGCAGCTCACTACATATAGTACAGCTTCTAATTCAGTGAATTATACCTGATGGACACGGCAACATTCTGGCAGGGTCTGGATGATCCAAACCTTAATGTTTCACCCAAACATTCAAATGACTGTTTTGCACAAAGATACATTCACTCCCACCCACCACTTTCACGGCCTATAATCAGTTCCCCATTGATTCTGAATGTGGAATCAGGCTGGCCAGTAGAGGGCGGGCATGAGCTTCATTCAGTAGGCCAAAGGTGTTGATCAGAAGAGTAGAAGTGAAGTCATCATGAAATTAAGATGAAGTAAAAAGCCAGCAATATTTAGGTAAGTACAGAAAGGCTTATGGAATTTAGCTGGTAAAACACAAATAACACTGTTTATTTTACTGCGGTGGCTGCAGAGAGATATGCATTTGGACATACATATGCATACACTCTACACAGTATTTGCATATGAATGTAATCTCTCTATAATCTCATTCATATATATATATATATATATATATATATAGTGCATCCGGAAAGTATTCACATTGCTTCACAGACTTATAAACCTTTGATAAACCTTTGTCCCAGTCTGAGATTGAGAGCGCCCTGGAGTAGGTTATCTTCAAGGATTTCTCTGTACATCACTGTAGTCATCGTTCCCTCAACCCTGACTAGTCTCCCAGTTCCTGCTGCAGAAAAACTTCCCCACAGCATTATGCTGCCACCACCATGCTTCACTGTAGGAATGGTATTGGCTATGTAATGAGCAGTTTGCCTCCAGATATGATGTTTGGCATTCAGTCCAAAAAGTTACATCTTTTTTTTTTCTCATAGTCTGAGAGTCCTTTAGGTGCCTTTTTGACTCCAGATGGACTGTCGTGTACCTTTCACAGAAGAGTCATTTCTGGCTGGCCACTCTACCATACAGGCCTGATTGGTGGAGGGCAGTAGAAATGGTTGTCCTCTGGAATAATTTCCTCTCTCCACTTAGCAATGTTGGAGCTCTGTCAGAGTAACCATTGGGTTCCTGGTCACCTCCCTGACTAAGGCCCTGACCAACAAATTTGTGTGTTTGAGGCACTGTGATCAGTGCCAAGATCAGTGATTTGTCTTGATTCACACATCCTGGTATCATGACGTGGGGTGCAATTTTGTATGATGCCAGATCACCTTTGTTTTTCATTACAAGCACCTAATGTTATGATAATGGGGTCCTGCAACCAGTGGCCCTACCTTTTCTGAATGCGCACTCTAGTGCACTCTTCCAACAGAACACTGCTTGTCTGCACACTTCTGCCATCTTAAGAGCCTGCCTTAAAGACACAGATATTATGCCATGGACAGCTGAATCGTTAGACCGATCCCTGAATTAAAAAATGTGTGGGATGCTATTGAACAATCCAATCCTGCCACAAAATCTGTTACCTATTATTACCCACCACTTCACAATATTGCATATACAAAATAATATATAATTAGTCTTATATTAAAAACATTTTTGTAGCTCTGAACCATTGAGGCATGGTGTCCACAAGACCTCTGATAGCACCAAGACATTAGCAACAGATCCTCCACTGATTGGTGAGTGAGCCTTGTGTAACCTTGTCAATGAACCACCCCATTAGGTCTCTCTTTATCTATAATATGATCCCAACACCAGCAGGGTGAAGAAAACCACATTCCTTCTCCATTACATGTGAATCCAACCACTGTCTATTTTCGAACTGCCATCATTGCATTGCTGGGCAGCCAACATGCTCAGTGAAAAGTGCAAGGTCCCCCAGCTCTGATGCAATGGCTAACAGATGCCTGCGCCGGCCACCATCTCACTGGGTGTGATGTGAGCAGAGAGCATCATCTACTCAACTGGAGAGAACATGTCCAATTTCGCTCTCTCTGACTCCAGCTGCTGATGGCTAGCAGCATGCCCTTCTGTTCATATTGCCGGTGTATTAGGCCACTGAACCACTCAGAGACCGATGGACCAATTTTTATAGGTACTGACCCCTGAATACCAGTAACCCCCCACCTTCCAGATGTTCTTCCACAGAATGTTCTGACCCAGTCATAGAGCACGGTAGCTTGTTTCGACACATTATCTTTAACAACTGGCCCCACTTGCTGCCTAATATGTCCACCTCTTGACAGATGTCATTAGAAACAGATAACCGTTATTATTCCTGTAATCACAAGTTGTCCTCTTGTCAGTAGTTTCCATCTTATTTCTGATCCTTTGTGAGAAATTGCTTATTTTCCGCACATTTCCTGGGGTGAGATTTTAAAGCAGTGGGTGTAGTGCTTTGCACTTGTCCTGCTCTTACTACACTGCTTTTTGTGTGAGCTCACACTGCTGCTGCTCACGTCGCCCGCACCAATCAGCGCGCAGCACTCTCAGCCGCCGAGAGGAGCCCATGAATATTTATGCGGAGGCTGTGCACTTTCCAGCGCTCAAAGTTAGTGGATTAGCAGTGGGAGGACGGGGCTCCGTGATAGACTCTCACCACCATCACCACCACCACCATCAGCACCATCAACCCCACCAGCAGCAGCAGCAGCAGCGCGCGCGTGGATTAACACCCATCAGTGTCTGCGCATTCATCACCTTTCAGAGGCAGCGCTGGAGGACGATCTCCAAGTGGGCGAGGACGCACCACTTCAAAGACTTCTTTGACGCTTCTTTGTGTGTGTGTGTGTGCGCGCGCGCGTGTGTGTGTGCGTGTGTGTACGCGCGCGCGCAAATTGTGGATACGCGCGTGTGTGAGTATGTGATTGTGTGTTTTTGCGTGCGTGTGCGTGCGTGCGTGCTTGTGTGTGTGTGTGTGTGTGTGTGTGTGTGTGTGTGTGTGTAAAATGCCAAGACTTCGTCCATCACCCTCTGGCTGTATCAAGCAGGGCTGTTCATTGGGAAGGACGCCAGACCGCAGCCTCTCCAATCTGCAAGTTCAGTCCGATAGATTGTGACAAAGGCTGTCAACTGCTGGAATAAGGAATCGATGCGCACGAAAGCGACGCGCGATATTCCTCTGGAATTTTAACCATCCACTCCTCTCCTCTCCCTCTCTCCCTCTCTCTTTCGCACCAGCCGTTCCAGCCATGCGGATCTGAAGCCCATGCGCGCGGCTTGTAGGTTGAGGGTCTCCTCTCTGATAGTGACAGCTCAGATGCTCGGTAGTGGTGGTGGTTGTTGTTGTTGAGTGTCCACGCAAGACTCGCAAGAGGAGGTAAGGGAGAGGAAACATGTCTGGCCACTTCTCTGAGAGGGATCACTGCTATCAGAGATGGCATTTTGGTCCAGCACTTCGGGTTTGACTTCTAAAGTGCCCAGGAAGATCTTATTCATGTTCACCCTCTCCCTCTCCGTCACCTACCTGTTCTACAGCTTGATGAGCTGTTACAACTCGCAGCTGCAGTTCCCCCTGCAAGACAACTACGTCTACCAGGCCCGGCTGGTGACGGAGGAGACAACTTTCGTGACGCTGAGAGACAAACTTTACTCCACCGCTTCTCGTGCGTACTTCGACGAGGAGCTGATCGAGAGGACGGCCACGGAGCAGACGCTGGTCTTCTCCACGGACAGGCGAGATGGTGACAGGACCACCGGCTGGGACAGAGCCCAAGCGGCCCCGGCGACCACCAGCAGCAGCAGCGGCAGCAGCGGCAGCAGCAGCGGCAGTGGCGCAAACGCTGCGGCTGCTGTGGATAAAGAGCGGCAGGACTTCAGCACCACGGACAGCGACCCCGGCCTCCGGAGCGCGCCCAACTGCACCTCGGATTACGGCGAGAAGAAGCTACCCCAAGCCATTATAATCGGAGTGAAGAAAGGAGGAACCAGGGCGCTTCTCGAAGCCCTGAGGGTCCACCCCGACGTGCGCGCCGTCGGGAACGAGCCGCACTTCTTCGACAGGAACTACGAGAAGGGGCTTGACTGGTACAGGTGCGCGCATTCCTTTTTCTTTTTGTTGTAAAGGTGTCAAACTATTTTTGAAACAAGCTTTGAGTGAATTTGCAGAGCCGATCTTGTAAATAAAGTTAAAATAACCTGATCACAGTAGAAAGGTTCTTTAAAGGTACTATTATCCAGCAATGAATGGAGGACCACATTGTTGTGTGATCACTGTTCCCTCAAAAGTACCAAACTGTCTTTAAGGCCCATTAGTGTACATAACATTACTTTCAAAGGCTCACCCCATCTGCATTTCCACTGGAAAGAGGCAACAACATATCAGGCATAACAAACATAACAACCAAAAAAGACACATGTTAGGATGCATGGGTTCAATTCAACTTAAAAAAGACTCGCCATGATATTTTCTCCAGTTATTTTTCCATGATGAAAAGGTTTTGAAAATACACTCTTCAAGACACCACCTAGTGTATTGAGGGCTATCATCCCAGAAATGGTTTGGCACCCTTCTTTCAGAGTCTTTATCTCTGGTGTTTTGGAGGTTTAAACTTCTTATCTTATCTTTCATTTTGCACTAAAACCAATAATCTTCAATCCAGGAAAATGTTTCCAGTATCTAACTGGCTTCCTCAACTTAATTTCAAATATTATGCCCTCTCTTATCCCCCCCCCTCTCTCTCTCTTGCCACACACACACACACACACACACACACACACACACACACACACACACACACACACTTACAATCCTGTGGCTTTTGTGCCTGATATCTCACAGAGCAGTAAATTTGTTTGAGATAATCACATAAATAGCACACCGAGGGTATGGGTCAACATTCAAGTCTTTGCCCAAATACAGCAGGTGTCTTAATTAAACATGTTTATTTCATTGCTGATTGTTTATATCAAGCACTTTTATTATTATTATAATTATAAGCATATCATACATAGAATCACCATAACATTAATACTTCCCAGTATTGTTTAGATGAATCATAGCAAAAGGAAACATAGACTCTATAAGATTTCTGAATGCAAAGCAGATCATTTAAGTCCTCTGGGTTGTAAGCTGGTACCGCCATAAACATGGGCAATAAGTACACATGAATCAAGGTTGTTCTTTTGATAGTACTTAGCACTACATACTAGAAACACCCCACAAGACCTGTCTGATGTTTTGGAGATGATCTGATCCAGTTGTCTAGACATTGCAGTTTGGCATTTGTCAAATTGTCTCTGTCTACATTGTCATTATTACCTTACCTAGTGGTTATAATGTTATGGCTGAAGTACATATATATATATATATATATATATATATATATATATATATATATATGATTTATTTTTTCCAAGGATTTGCACATCTTTTCAAGAATACACTGTACAGTGTTGTCACTCAAGCTGTCTAAATAATTGCTAAGTCAAGTATGTATTCATTGAATGCTAAGCTTTTAATATATATTTTTACTATCTGACATATAGTGGGTGGCAGAATAAATGCCAGACCTTGGTTCATCTAACAGCAGCTACATGCTCACAGTCCCTGTGTATATGTGAGTCAGGTGCAGCACATGCTCTATTGCCCAATGTCAGCCTGCTCCCAAGTGTGCCTGAATCATGAAATGCTTACTCAGGTGTGTGCTTCCTCATACATTTTCCCCAACAGCCCATTTCCTGTACATTCTTAAGAAAATAAATGTGCCAAAGAAGTATTATTTGGAGAGGAACCACCTTCTCTGAAGTTCTCTTCAGTATTTTCCAGTTCATTAAGAAAGAAGTTTGAAAATGGTATTCTAATCAATAATTTGATTCTTTATTATTATATGTATCTACAAGTATTACATTTCTCCATTACCAATTTGGGTTAGTGCTGGTTTTCAGAATGCAATCGTAACCTCTGCCCCACAATTTCACAGCACCTGCAATGCAAAGAGGTGCATTCATCCAAGCAGCCAAGTGAAGACTGGCTGAGTGAGATTGAATGTATAAGCGTACATAAGCAGTGATGGAGTGTTGAGGTGCTGTGTGTGTGTGTGTGTGTGTGTGTGTGTGTGTGTGTGTGTGTGTGTGTGTGTGTTTGTTGGTGCAGTGGTCTAGCTTTCTCTAGATTGTAACTCAAGGCAGAAGAACATCTGCTGAATTTCACTTCAGAGGAGTGCTCAACCCTGGGCTGTTCATTTGCTGGGTGTTAATGCAAGTCGTTTCATTACACTCTTGGTGTGGGGCTCATTAGAGAGGAGGATGACAGGCTTACATGAATAACACCAAAGAGTGCTAGGGTGTTTTTGGGCCCCTGAGCCAGGCAAATCCCTTAAGCGGACACAAAATTATCTCTGCATTCTCTGGCCAACTTCCAGACGCATGGCAAACTCATGACATTCAAAATTCTTGTCTCTGCATCTTTATCATTTTTTGACATGTGAATGTTTTTTGAAGTGTGAATCTAGAAGTTCTTCTTTATAATTTGTCAGAATTTCATAATGAATAGACAAATAGAGATGCTCCAAATAACAAGCCAAAAGAATTGGCAATTCGATTGAAATAAGTGTTTTGTTTGTTTTTAAACACACTGTGAAAGTGTTCAACCTGAAACTGTGATTTTTTTTAACTGAAACTAATACTTTGAATTACCTTGAATTACTGATTCTAGTTTAATTACTTGTTGCCGGATGATGTAGTTTTTAGGTTGAACAGACCTGAATGTTTTTGTCAGCTTAACTCTACTGCAGATAAATCTAATACTGTTGCTGGTAATAATGTAAAAAAATAAAATAAAATGTAGTCTGAAACAACAATAATGAAACAGAACAATAATCTGCATCTTAGCTTACTTTAATTAATTATCTGAAGTTCATGTAACTCAACATTTTAAAACATTTAATAGAACATGACTGATGGCCACTTTGCTCTCAATTTCTTCATATAATATTACATCTAGAGTCAATGATTAAATCAAACACTATGATTCAATATGTGCCTGAGGGCATATTTAATATTGAATTAATGATGGCTGTAAAATTTTACCCATTAATAACTTTAGGTCTTATCTGTATGCATGGTAATGGACAACTATGAATGCTTGCACTTGCGCCTGAGGTGTGGCAAGGCAGCTTTTCTGACACCTGACATACATCCTTAAATATCAAGCGCAAAAGGCCTTTGGTCCCTCATTTCAGCAGGTATATACATCACATGGAGTTGGTTAATCTTCCTGGTCTTGAGATATGATCCCACATTTCAGTGACATTTATTTTACCACCTGACACAATGGTTAACAGATTTGTCGGGGAGGAACCTTATGCCTTGTTAAACCCCTTACTGCTTTCAAGAGAAGCCCCGAGTTTTTTATCAAGTGGGTAAATGCGTTGTCTCTGTCAGGCGATAATAGCCATGCCATCATTAGGCGAGTCACACCACTGCTGGGTTTCCACCACGGGTTTAAAGAGGTGCTGGAGAACAAAAGAGGGCAAATTAAAGCTTCATTTAGAACAGAGCCTGGAATTAATGAATTACACAGAATCCATTTTTAAGGCTCGCTTTTTCTCTTTCTTAGGGAAATGAGACTTTCAGTGGTACCTAGATGCATTGACTGAGTAGATATTTATGTTCTTTTTTTTTATTCACTTACTGTAACATAAGCAGCTGTTGTACACTTGAACCTAAACCTTTTTCAAAAATGTTTCCCACTTTTTTTTAAACTGCATCTGAATTTTCTTCAATAAACCACCAATGATTGACAATATTTAGACCTTAAGATCTGGAGACCGCTTTACATTGGGGCCATGAGCGATTAAAGAATGCTGCTTTTCAGATGATTCCAATAAAAATCAGCACTGCCAGCACCAAGGTCTTTTCCCTTTTGTTGGTGATAAAATGCATCCTGATGAATGAGAGGTTGTACAACTTCGAAGCCCACACAGAGCCTCTACACTGTCCAAGGTTACACAATGAAGTACTCTCATTCCATTATCTATTTAACCACTGAGGCACTTTTGTTTCTTGCTAAATGCTAGATTTCTCAGCTTGAAAGCATCCTCCTCCCTTGCTCTCCTTCATCTGAATAGAATTCTTGTTATGTAGACGCTGGCATTGTGCCACCTCTTGGTGGCTTTGGGAGGAAGGCGAGCAAGTGAGTGAAGGTGCCCAGCTGATCCTCTCTCTGTCAGGCACTGAGACAGGAACCTCTGTCAGGAGGAACGAGCAACGGACACAGATCCACTGCTGAGCGAGGCAGAGCCCCGGCCCCAAATCCAGCGTTTATCCCTTGTTTACCCAAGCCTCAGCATGTCTGCCCCTCACTTCAAACCCGTGACTCCTCGCCTTCCTCACTAGCCATCTGAGACCGGGGAGGGAGGAGGGACAGGGAGCGGGGAAAGAAGCATGGGCTCCTTCCCAAGCCCAGGCTGGGTGCCGAGTTTCCACACTCTGCTGCTCCTCTGCGTTCTGCACGCTCCTTCCTGGGATGCCCCAATCTGGCTGCCCCTGATAAGCCTTCGCCAAGGCATGCAAGGACGCACCTCTGGGCCCTTGGATGCCAGCGCCGCAGTTGCGGAATTAAACTTTTTAATTAGCAGCATGCTCCGGCGCCTGTCAAGAGGTGGTGGACTGCAGCAGGCTGGTTTGTCTCAGCACCCTCCTTTCCGCCTGATTAGGCCCACCAGCGCGAGAGATGCGGGTGCCTCTACTGGCATTTCTCATCAGTCGCCTTACATGTTTATCTCTCTTGTCTGTCATCTTTTGACTAGGTATTAGCACAGCACAGCTAGGCCGCTCACTGCCGCCAGATATCCAAGAACTGTAGCGTCTCCTCACAATCCTTTTGTTGCTCCAAGGACTGAGACACTGTGAGAGGAAATAAAGAAAATAATTGCCCTTTTCTGTGACCTCATATGGGCAGTACCCAGACATGCCCTGGAATCTGCATCTTATTGCATGCACATTTACTTGTACCCCAGGAAACAATCCCAGACAGTGTCTTGACAGTCCAATTACATCTGAGATTTAAAGTCACCATGCCTTAAGGCACAAACATTCACACAGTACCACAAAGCCTGGAAAAGGTTTTCAGTAGCCTCCCGAGTCAAGGTAAAAAAAGAAAGCCAGTTCATATTGTACCACTTACTCAGGGGTCAGCTGCCGGGGCTATTCGAGCCTATTTCTTTTGTGACATGAGAATTATAGTGGAAGTCACGACACGGTATCCTTGATGGTTGAAGAGAAAAGCCTAGGCAGTATCAAGTGAGCTTTTTTACACAATTACCCCTTTACTTCTGTTCCACTCACCACATCCAACCTCTCTCCCTCTCTCTCTGACATTCATTCCCCCCTCCTGGTGGGTTTCGTCCTGTTACCAAGAATCTAAAGCGATGATCATCATTCAATTCCACCAGTTTAATTCACTTAGGCTGAGAATTGAATTTGCCAATTTAATTTGCTGACATAAAAAAAAAATGACATTGGTATACAGGCTGCCGTTAATGCACAGCTTCTTCCTCGGTTTTCCGTGGCCCTCAGAGCAAACCTGGATGCATTTCATCTTCCCTGTTCCTCTGTTGTCAACAGCAAAGGCAGTTTAAAGTCCTGAAGCGCTTATTTTAGTTCCTTTTCATGGATGGATTGCTTGAAAATGACAGGCACAGCGTCGATCTGTTAAATGATTTATTTGGGACCCAAAATAAAGTCTAAGTTGAAGTCATTTCAGGCATAAAAGGATTCCCATCTCCCTGGGATTATTTACTGTCTACAGAATTGCTGTGATGCAATTCCAGCCAAGAGGAACAATGATTCTATTCGGTGCGAGAGCTGCTGTACAGACTACATCTTTAAATACATCACACTGAGGCTTTCCCAGGATAAATAAGCATGTCAATCATGTCAAGATCCCTCCTTTTCCTCTCTTCCCAGGCTGTTTAATGACTGTGTCTCAAGACACAAACCCCCCAAAACAAGCTTCTACAGCTCAGACAGGATGGCTGCCATGGTGGAGGAGAGGAAGTCATGAAGCAAGGGCAGACAGGCTGTTTGCAGCATGTAGGAGCCTTGCTCCCCTGACCTGACATTTACCTCAGCAGGGCTTTACTGCTTCTCCAAGGGGATGGGCAGAACAGACAGAGGATATCCGAAACTCCTGCCATGCCACGACACGGCTTCACCTGCCTCTCTCACTTTGTGGTGAGGTTTTGAGAATCCAGACATGATGTTTAGAGAGCGATTTAGACAGGTGAGGTGTAATAGAATTTAGCTTTTGATTAAACTGGGATTGGAGATAATATACTATATCTGGAGTATATCAAAGCTGAATGGAGCGCAAAGCTGCAATCGCAAGACTGTCGCCACAAAAGCTGCGAAAGGCACACGTCACGCCACCGACTAGCATATGCGGCTCGGAAGATTTTGACAGGCTTAATTCAATTATGGTGGGGAGATGTGCTGAGACTCCGGAGGTGTGAGCTAATTCCTCTGTTTACACTCCTGAGTCACTGCCGCAAACAAAGATGCACGCATTCATTGGCTTCCAGAAAGCTTGTTTGCTCTGATTGTCCCATTGCCTTTGAAGTTTCTCATCGCTTTATGCTGTTTATTTATTCATGCTCTTTCTTGCCTCAAATTACCGTGGGGTATTCCGCTAGAATAATTTTAGCATAGTGTGAAACAATGTAGGAACTGAATATTGGAAGTGTAAACCGCTTGCTACATAGTCTCTACATAAAAGCCCAAAGTTCTCCAGATATTTTTTTTATTTTATTTATTTCTTTTTTTTAAAACAAAAAACAAAACAAAACAAACAAAAAAAAAAAAAATATATATATATATATCAAATGAGCGAGATCCATTCATCACTGACTTCCAATTCATTTTCAACTTTTCCAGTGCCAAAGTCTTTTGAGGGTTTAAAGTTCCCCACCATCAATTATGTACATGCACCATTAATCAAGCACCACATGAGAATGCTGCCACACGTACTGCCTTGGCAAAAAGTGATTTTAATATAGAAACTGCTACATGTGCCAGGGAGATCTAGACTAAGCCGATGAGATGAAAAAGGGATGCTTTTAGGGATTATGCTAATTGCTAATTGGTATATCAGAGGGTGATTGTTTTTTCCCGGATAATTTGGATTATTGGCATTAGAGATCTGCTGAAGACTGACGTGCTCTGCACCCTTGAAGGCCTCTCAGAGTGTTGCTGCGTGAGAGGGAAAACATGCAGTACTGAACAGAATGTTCTTTTGGTGGGTCATTCTTTAATGTACACTATGCACAGTAAATGTGCCAGTGTTAACTATGTTACTGTTTGATTACTGAATTATTAATTTAACACTGGCAGATTTTCTGGGTGTGTCTAGATGTGGACACCCCTTCTAATGAATGCATTCAACTAAATTAAGTTGCACCCACTGCTGACACACATGTGCAAATGCACACAGGCAGCGTGTCTAGACCCTGTAGAGAAATCCTGCCAATAGAAAGAAATAATCATGAATCTATTCACACCGTGCCTAATCCCAGGCAGTGAGAGGGGTATAAAGCCACTGGGTAGATGGTTAGCAGGAAATCATCAGTAAACAATTTTCAAGCATTTCTATTGGCAAATTTATCATGACATTTTCAAGACAATGTAAAGAACAATTGCCAGTTTTACATTTTATGTAAATAAAAAAAAAAATGGCAAAAATGAACACAAGGTTATTGCATGACAGCAACAGACGATAGATACAAAGGAAAATATGAACTGGAGCCCCACAATAAATAAATTAATTAATTAATGTATTTTTACTGCATATGTTTAATAAGTTCAAAAAGTGGTTCTTCTATGGAATAGCTCAAACAACCTTTTGAATTGCCTTGATTTTGAAGAGTACACAAACATTTTGAACACAAAACAAATGCAGATAATGGCACATTGTTACACCTCTACTTCTCACTGTGTGAGAGGGAACTTACATGACTAGTAAAAACAGCTAGTTTATTTTACCAGCCAGCACTCGAGTGCCTGCTGAATGTTTCCTCAGACTACCTGCTGAAATGCCTCCTAAGCACTCATGGTTAGGGATCTCCTAGGTTTGTAATTTTTTTACATTTCTTTCAGCACTGAAAATTTAAACAAAAAATGAACTCTAATAGCATTAATGTACACGTGGAGAATGTCATATAGTGCATAAGTCTCATGGAGACCTGGTTGACTAGACTTGTAATTAACCCAAGATTGACCTATAAACTGTAACACTAAGAAATTTATTGGCAAATCTTTTTGTTTTACTTTTTTATGACCCATTAAAGAAGCAGATACACAAGTCCCAAAGGTATTTCTAGGCACGAATTAACAGTTTTTACAAAATATTCACTGTAATAATTTATGTAAATAGTAAATAGATATGCCATTCTGGAGGTATGACAATACAGGCTAACATGGAAAAGTACCATCATTCCAGCAAACACAGTTCCACTGCTCTACACCTCAATGCCATGGGGGCTTTATCCCCTCTAGCCTATGCCTGGCATTAGACATGGGGCCAATAGCTTCATGTTTATCTGCTCCAGTCAGAAAGTCCTATTCTGTTGACAGTATTTCTCTACAAGGACCGTGTGTGTGTGTGTGTGTGTGTGTGTGTGTGTGTGTGTGTGTGTGTGTGCGCATTTGTCAGCGATGTGTGCAACTGAATGCATTCATTATAAATGACATCTATTGTACATTTTATTGTCATGTTTCTGCCTAAACATATCATGGTTAAGGGTATAGAACATGAAATTCATCCTTATGTCAATTCTCCATGTAAACTTGAAAAGCCACATCATGTCATTATTTTCTCAGCTTTCCATGATCTCCATTTGTGACTTTGTCAACCAGTGGCCATAATCACCATTACACACACTATTCTACAAAGGTAAAGTTGTGCTTTGCTGACTTTTTATTACTGCAATTTGATCAACATGCTCTATCATGTGATTTCAGTGCCTTTTGATGGTTAATGAAGAAGTGGAATGCATAAAAGATCCTCAGAATAGAGTATTTCAGAATTTCAATGGAATATATGTTGAATTTGTGCTTCTGCTGTAAGTGGCTCTCATTTCAATTCTCTGTATGTCCGAGTCACTGTTTCTCTGGTTTTATCTATCCAAAGTAGTGTGATTTGTGATTTAGAGCCATAAAAGATGGTGTGAAATAATGTCATGAGGAGAAATTGTGACTCCCTTCTCAGACATGTGGTTCACTGTTCAGTCTAAAGGTGTTATGCTGAAGATGGCCAGTCCATTCTATCTGCCACAGTGTGCTTAGGCTGCCTGCCAGACACCTCATACTCCTGAGCCATCCACCACCATTTTGCCTCTAGTCCAATGGAGAGAGAGAGAGAGAGAGAGAGAGAGAGAGAGAGAGAGAGAGAGAGAGAGAGAGAGAGTGAGAGTCTTAAACATTGATTGATTTTGAAATAATTGTATATTTAACTTGCTTACACAACTCAGCAACTAGCAGCACATATCGGGTTCCGCCACGTGTCAGGTGTGTTATTTTAATTGATTTGGGACGATAAACAAAGAAGATGGGCCTCCTTTCCTTCTAATTCAAGGTCACTTTGCAATCATAGTCACTATAGCCGAGCCCCTCTGGCTCCTTTTAAAGGGCCAACAAACCATGAAAGCGCATCTGGGCAGAGGTGAGGAGGTAGTAGTTCTGTGACTAATGGGTTTATTTAATTTAATTTACTGCAGCGGCCTGGGATCACAAGAGGCGACGCTGGCCACAGTAAGATTGAGGTTGCTGTGGGAAAGAAAGAAAGATTAACCTACTCGCTTAGTGTGTTTTTTTTTCTTTTCTTTTTTTTAAAGGGCAAAATTCACTCTCATGTCATGGTGGATTTCACAGGCCAAGATATGCTGCGGTGGAAATTGGCAGAACTAAATGAATACAGGTCTGTGGTGGAATAGGGGCCTCTCCAGCTTATTTCTGACAAGCCTCCTAATCAACGTCACGCTGTGGCTGCGCTCGCCGGGCCTGGGAATCACTCATAAATGAAAGCTTTGTAAACATGTCCTCAGATGGATGGAAGGGAACGTTTGCCACAACAACTGCCTTCTTGATTTGGAAAAAAAGAAAAAAATCGAGAAGCATGCATGCCCAACTAAAGGGCGCAGCGGGCATCCATGAGTTTTCTGGCCAACTGTAGATAGGGAGAGAAAAAACAAAAAACAAGAAGATCTGTATATTTGCGGGCTGATAGAATAGCATGGTCATGGTCAAGCATGGTACCATCCTCATTAACACGTCCTAATTAGAGACTGCTGTTTGATGCTGCTATTGTGCTTACGTGTTGGCGCATATCTGTTTCTTGCCACGTTGTCCCCAATTAACAAGCAAGAGGAGTCTAGGAAGGGGGTGGAGGGGTGGGGTGAGGTGGGGTAGAGAAGGAAAACAATGTCTCGGAATTTCTGATGCAATCTGTGGAATGTAAATGAAGCAATCCCAGCAGCCCTTGGCTCCACATTGGCATGGCTCTTCTCGAAGCAGTCCCACTCAGTTTTGTAATAAACCTACTTTTCTTTCATTCCTTTTTTTTTTTTTTAACCAAACTACACACAAGCACTCACACACACACACACACACACACAACATATGCTCCAGGGCTTGGAAAATTAATGTGCCATGATAATTAGTTAATGAACAGAGTGATGCCAGAGGAGGGAATGTTATACCTTGTATTTAATAACAGATAGTTTAATTTGCCAAGCTCATAATGCAAGCATGTTCCTTCATGCCCACGATTCTCTCTATCTGAGTCTCGCTCCACCACCACCTTCTGTTCTGCCCCTTCAGACACATCTCAGCAAACAGCTGCGTTTGATGTTTTCCAGACATGAGTTTTGGTTGCAAGTGGTAAAATGCTGCGCACTAGAGGGCCTTTATACCCCTCTAGCTGATGCCAGTAGATGTTTATCTGCTCTAGTCCTATTCTATTGACCATGCTTGTACATGTGCATTGTCCACATACATTTGCACATATGGTGGATGTTGATATTTTAACTCCAGTCACGATTTAGGTTTGATGTTTTGTGATGTTAGTTAGGAACTGTTTGGTCTCTGATTGTGTTTAGTTGGTGATCACGTCTTATTGACTTTCTACTTTCCCTTTGTTTCTCTAATATGATCACTGATCAGTTTGTGAGAGCAGCCTCATTGGTAGCTCTTGCTGTGGTTACCAGTCTGCACACCCTGATCTGACACACACCAGATCAGTTATGACTGTTATGACCTCCTTCACTCCTTCAGATTGTCTTTCTGCCCGTTTTTAATCAGTGAAATCTAGACCGCGAGATTTAGGAAGCTGTATGCGGAGTCAAATTCATCTAGATGGAGTGAGTAGTCATTAAAATTGATTGAGAAATATGAAAATGTGGCACGAGAGCAGTAGAGAGTTGCAGCTGCTAAATTGTAACCAGTATGTCACCAATAAGCACAGATAACACAACAGACACTGTAGAAAGCATGAGAATGTTGTCTGTGTAGTTGAACTGATGAACCAGGGATGTTTCAGTCACGTTTCAAGTGAAAATGCTTTAACTTTGTGTGGTCACTGAGTGGCTTGCTGCACTTCTGTTTCTTCTTGCATCATCTCAGAAGCCAGGGACGAGCAGGTACTGACCATATGAATGACTTAGTAATATTTACTCAGCTCAACTCAGCAGCTCTGCTTGACTGCTGTAGATGAAGCCACAAGGGTCTCACAGTTATATCTATATTTTTCCATTGTTTTTTATGCTTAATAAAATAACCTTTGAGATTCATTTCCATCACCTGCTGACCTGATTTAACATCATTAAGCACTGATTTATCAAGCCAGGTGTTGGATCAAAAGTATACACAATATACTTTAAAAATAAGATTGTATGAGACCGTCGCACATGCCAGATGTTATTTTATACAAGGTGTGTTAAAAAATATCCAACCTTTATTAAATCTTTATTACATCCATCCTTTGTTTATCCAACCAGTAGTAAGTTAATGGATTTTATCTGTTTTCTGAGATGGATTATTTGCTGACAGCTGATGATACTTTTGCAAAACTACACTGGTTAGCTAGGCATTGTGAGTTATGAAGCTCAGAAGTAACTGCCTGCAAAGTACGGGCTTGGGGTCCTAACAGTAAATAAGCTCAGTGATGTAAAACCACAGCTTTATGTAGTAAAATGGACATAACACAATAATACCAAAAACCACTCTTGGCCTTTGAGCACTGCCCCCTGCAACTACAGAGAACCATTAAACTCACTGGTGGAGCCATGGAACCTTTACATTTTATTTTTAAGAGTGCAATACATTAAATATCACCTACCAATGGCTGATGGCTGCCCAGGGCTAAAGTAGGCTGGAGCTCAAAGCCTCTCTGTTTGGTTAGCGCCTTTGAGTTGGCCATGCAGTGAGAAGGCTCATCGTGCGATGGTGATGCATGCTGGCTCTGGGATTCGTCTGTCACATGATTTTCTTGCACTGGGCTCAGAGCTGTTGATGGTGATGGCTGATATGATTATTTTATAATGTGGGCCACAGGGCCTTCTTTAGAAGCTGAAGACAAGATCCATTTAACCTCTTATGGGAGCTTGCATTTCATCAGCTCCAGCAGACAAACATGATCACGATCACAATGGTGTGCTCTGAGCTAAAGTCCACACTTTGGGAGGTTATTTGGTGAATGTTGGTTATACAAATGTGCCTGTAGTGGAATCATTACTTATCAATCTGAATCCTGGGCTTATTATTCCTTTATCACAATGCAGGAACCATTAGAAATGATGTAGTAACACTTAGTGGTGTCCCACATAGAACAGAATAGAACTTTATTGATCCCTTGGGAGGGTTCCTTCAGGGAAATTAAGGAAGACATGTCTCTGTCTTAGGATTATATATATATATATATATATATATATATATATATAATCTCACAGATAGGTAGATAGATAGATAGATAGATAGATAGATAGATAGATAGATAGATAGATAGATAGATAGATAGATAGATAGAGCATGTACATGAGCAGTAAACAGAGCAGTAAACATGCTGTTTGTCATTTAAACTGGGTTTTCATTCAGTTAGAAACAAGTGAATTTTATTTGTTTTCTGAGATGGATCACTCATTGATAATTCATCACATTTAACACATCATGGTTATTTCTGGATATGTTGAAGCAGAGAGCCCACTAAAGGGTGTAGGACAGCTGTATCCAGGACCAGAGAAACATTGCAATGAACTCCACTGAGCGTCAGGTGTGTAGTCAAACATTATTGATTTTGTCACGAATTGTCTATAACATGTCCTTTTATAATTAAAGTTTTAACATGTTGTAATGTTACCCATATAACCCTGTTGTCTGTGTTCATTTGTGCTATTTTATCCTTATATATATATATATATATTTTTTTTTTTTTTTTTTTTTTTTATTAATAATAATAAAACCTTCTGTAAATCTCTTTTCTGCCTCATTATCCTTTACAGTCAGTTTCTTTTGGCAAGAGAAAAAAAAAACATTAGGTTGAGTAGAGTTGCAGTGTTCATGAGACATAGGTCCAATAATCTTATTGCTTCTAGCTTAAATACCATTGTTTACTTGGGAAATATCATCCTATTTAATTAAGTATTGCTTAACACCAGTTGCAAATGGATTTTTAATCTAAATGTGACATGTCACTAAACATAAAAACGTTTGCTATGAATATTATTTCTATTAATAATATCAGTGCTTTACTGATTGAAAAAATACTCACTGCTCATCTAAAATATATTCTATTTTTCATAGGAGCATGAAACCTTTGCACACTATATAAATATAGTGATAGTGTTATAAATGATAGTTTGCAAGCAGTGATCCTTTGTGTCAAGTTCACAGCTCTCTGTCATGTGTCTCTGTCTTTCAGTTTGAGGCGTTGCTTTATCAGACTATTACACTTCTACATTAAAGCACTCTCAGTTGTGCAGTGGTAGAAGTTCAGCACCATATGTTCCAACATCTCCGTATCCCTTAAGGCATGCCAGAAGATAAAGGCACTGATGCGTTTGCTTGAAGATCATACTGGTGTTCTCTCTTCATGTCAGGGTGTTTGATATGTGCAGCCTTAACAATCCAAAGCAACTGAATATTTCCACCTCTGAAAAAATCGAGAGATTGTGTCAGTCATTTAGTTTTGCTAACAGATAAGATAAGCTGTTGTTCTGACACCCAAGATCTTCCAACTTTGTATTTCTGGTCACTCAAGACTAGTCCAGTTTTGGCGCATTCAAAAGCATGATTGATGCTATTCATAAAATAGTGGTTGTTTATGAACAAAGAGTACAGTACACCAATTAGCTGCCTTGTTGGGCAGCAGTATTCTTCAGAAAACTCTTCAGAATTTCTGTCACTCGTTTGAAGCTGGAAAATATGCTGGTCAGAAATTTCCACATTTCCTAGGTAGGACTGTCAGGCTGTAATTGACAAGCCAAGCTGTAATTCCCTGTCATTGCATGTTATTACAGAATGATGTTGTCTAGTAAAAGTGCTGCCATTGCCATTTTATTGTCTGGAGAAATTGCCAGTGAATAACCAGCACTTAGAAGAATGTCTGAACTTCTGGACAGCATAAAAAGCTCTTAGTCAAATTTGTTCTTATGGTTCTTGCAGTTTTGATGATTACAGCATTACAAGGCAAAGTGAAAACTTTATTAACTTTCAATGTAGGTGAATGTAAACATGTGCACATATGACTAAAAGATCATTTCAGAATTTACACAACATGTACTAAGAATTTACAACTCAGAGCTAGGTCCCTTAATTTCCCTGAGGGAACCCTTTAATTTCCCTGAGGGAACCCTTTAATTTCCCTGAGGGAACCACCCCAAGGGATCAAAAAGTTCTGTTCTATTCTATTCTATTCTATTCTATTCTATTCTATTCTATTCTATTCTATTCTATTCTATTCTATTCTAAGTATAGTTTGGCTAATGCAGCCCAGACACACAGGAATAAAAACATTTTCATTACCTGAACCCATATCTCAACCTAAACCTAAACGTAACCAAACCTTAACCTTAACCAATAACCTAAACTTAATCAAAACTTTACATGACATTTAGCCTAAGCCTAACCTTAACACTTACATAAATTAAATTTAACCCTAAACATAAATTTAACTTAACCTAACCCTAACCTTAACCTAAACCAATCAAAACTTAACCTTAACCAATAACCTAAACTTAGCATAACCCTTCCCCTAAAACTCCAATCAAAACTTAACCAAAATTTAATCTAATCTTAACCATAACTTAAATGTAACCGAAATTTAACCTAAACATCACCTTAACCAATACTCTACACTTAAACAAAACTTAGCATCACCCTTCACCATAAGCCTAACCTTAAACTTAACCATAACGAAAACTTAACCATAACGAAAACGTAACCCCAACTTAACATAACCTTTCCCTTAATCATAACTCTAACCATAACCATAGTACAATGTGAAATCCTTACAATTTCTTCAATCCTTTCTTAGAAATGAATGAAAGTTGTTCATGCAAATGTTTTATATTCCTTGGGCTGCACTTCAGTAATGTTTGTTCATATTATCATGATATCATTTTGGTCACAGTATAAAAAACAGCTCAACTCAGCTTCATAAACAAATGAAAATATCTCAAAACCTGTCCAACTGTGTGGATTTGTATCTTGAGTGAAGACCAAGTATGATCATTGCTGCCCTCAAGCCAGGCTTACACTATGTGACTTTTACCCAAATGTTACCCCCATTTTCAGTATGGCCAAGTCTGTGCTGGGTGCTAGTCTGCTGACTTGACAGTTGGAGAAAGAATTGAGCAGTGTGTGAGGTGCTTAGCTTTTGGCCTCCCAATTGTGTGTCAAATCAAATCACAGCATGTTGGGTTTTTTTTTTTGTATACTGGTCAGTGACTCAATGGGTTCTATCAATAATCAAACAAAATGTAGGAAGTAGATAACAAAAACAACCATGTGTTCACACATGCAATAGACCTCCCTACCTTAAATGATGCAGCAGCAACATTCTGGAACCAATACATGTCAAAAACTGCAGCACCATTTAAGGTGGACAAGAAGCCTCCAGTATGTGCTGTGCTACTCATATTCAGTTCCCTCTGCGGTCTGTACAGATATACAGAATTTATCCAGATATTAGGTTACCAAGGTAAACAAATTTCAGAATAAAAGTCTGATAACTCTGATGAGTCTGAAAATAAAGATATAATATTAATATATACAAAAAGAACAACAACAACAAAATAAATAAAGATCATTCAGACTTATTATAAATGAGATTGTCAATCTAATCATTACAGCTCAAAAACTTGCTGGTAAAGTTACTTAATGCCAACTTCTTGAGATTTATGCCATATTTCTGAGGTAGGACTGGATGTCAGGCTGTAATTGACAAGCCAAGCTGCAATTCCCTTTCATTGCACATTATTATGGGACATTGTTTAGTGAGAAAAAGTGCTGCTATTGTCATTTTATTGTGTGGTTAAATTGCAAAAGAAAAAAAATGGCTCAAACAAGAATGTCTGAACTTCCTAAAGCATGTATGATTTTTATTCAAGTTTATTCTGAAGCTTTCGGAAATCAGTGTGGTTCACAGCTAAAGGTACTGCATATCAGACAGCTGACACAAGTATGAAAGGGCAGGAAAAGCCACTCACCAAAAGAACCTGAAGCCCTATTGTGCTTTGCATGCCTCCATTGCTTTTAGTGCTTATTCTCTTTTCCTTCATGACAGTCTAGCTTTTTCCTTTTGCCCGGTACATTATTCACATGTGAAAGACGCAGCCTAGTCCGCCGCATGCTCCGTCAATTACTAAAACGCAGTGGTGCAATCCTGTTGTGATAATGAATGTAATCGCTGACGCTCCATGGCACAGGAACTGTAAAAGGAGCTGCAGTCAACCAGAGCACCGCTGTGCATTGTAAATTACACCAAATGCCATTTTCTGTCTATTATATAAACCTTAATGTTTTCAGACTAAGGCATCTTTCCTTTTAGGAAGATAACTGATATGGACTGAACCCTCAGGACTGAGTCTTATCATAATATCTAATGCTTGTGTTATTATACAAAGCTTTGGTAACATTTTGTATTGCTAAAGACACTAAAGGGAAATTTCTTTTATAAATTTGATATATTTATCTATGTAGGCTAACCATGAACACAACAATGGGAGAGCAGGAAAAGGCCCCACCCAAAATGTATTAATTAAACTTGATTATTGAGGGAAAAATGAAGTGATTATTGAGGTGACCCTGCGATGGATTGGCACCCTGTCAATGGGGCATTCCTGTCTTGTGACCAGTGATTCCAGGTATGCCACAGGGTAGGAGTGTGACTAAGCTCTATACTCCTACACAATGTCAACATCAGTGATTTTGAGAACAAAAACCCTCTGTAAATACCTGAGCATCTATTAGAGCAGGCATTATACCAAATCTGATTTTCTCATTCACTTTGAGTCTAAAGCCTTATCTTATTTATTTATTTATTTATTTATTTATTTATTTATTTATTTATTTATTTATTTTATAGAGTTGCACATGTTCCTCATTTTTAATTATTAAAATTACACAACTAATCAGAGTCTCCAGCACGTTTGTAAGTATACATGAACAGCCTTATGTCTGTGTTGCATAGATTGCACCAAATGCAAGGAAATCATTTCTCTTGCAGATATTATATGGTGTTAAATCTGATGTCTTTATTAACAGAGATGACTCACAGGCAGTCAAATATGTACTGATGACTTGCAGTACTTATCTAGAACACATTAACAACTTGTGTTAACAAGAGCAATCTTTTTGACTCGAGTGCAGCACAAGTGGACAGGTTTACAGTACATATTTGTGACAACTGTTCATTGCAGTTGAATTTGTGAAAATGAAATTTTACACCCAATCGCACACTCCAGTGCTGCTGCAATTATGGCCTACAAGAGCACACAAGTGCAATGGATGCAGTGCTTTGGAAAACACCACTAAATGCCACCCCACATTTGTGAGGATAAAACATCTTTAAATACATTGAGTCACAGAGTTTGTGTAGACTGGCAAAACAAATCCATGTCTAGATTGCATCCATTAAGATTTTTCATTCTCAAAAAAAAAAACTCTTTTGGATTTTTTGAGAATGGGATCCAAACCACATTTGAGGTGGTTTGAGGTGCAATTACAATTGGATTCATACTGATGCATCTCAGTCTGGATATTCAAAGCATCTTTTGCATCACAATGCAACAAACAATGAACATGCCAATTTCAGATGGCTGGAAGTCCAGGGATCCAATAACAGTGGGGAAGGCTGTGTGTTTAGGGTAGCTCCATAGTAAAATGTGTTTTTCTTATCAAATATAATGCAGAAAAATAACCTTTTAAATATGATTCCTTCAGGTGCTTTAGATGTTTGCACACTACTGTATAAATCTTGTTGTTGCACAGGTTTCTCTCTCCCAGTCTCTAATATCTTCATAATTTTACATGAGATTTCACAGTATTAAAAAACAAGCATAACTGCACACAGCAAGTGTATTCTGTAACATTTACTCTGCTTGAGGGTCTCAAAGCCTTGCAGCACTTTGCAGAAATGACCATCAAGGCTTTTACCTTCTCATTGACCTGGTCTTGAGCCTCTACCTCTATAAATCCAGTAGGAAAAGCTCTCAACTCCAGCCTCCTTTAACGATCCACTGAGTACAGCTCCCTCCCACCAAACCCCTCTCTTGGGGCTAGACTCGCCTTCATCTAGGGACACTCTGAGCCCATCCACACACACCACAGGGCCACACCGGGTCACTGCCCCAATATGACAGATTAAGACCAGATATTAATTTTCCCTCCAGTGTTTGTGGCAGCCAGGGCTCCTGGCTTTGCTGTGTCTGGGGCTGTGTTTGTTTTGGCCACAGCACTCTGCCTCTGCTATCCTCTTTATTACTGCAGGCCCTAATGCCTTGATTTAATGCGCTCTCAGAGGTCAGATATTGCACTGGCAGCCACAGAACACTTCCTTCTTCCCTGCTCCATTAATAACAGCAAACAAATCAGGGATGCGGTGTAAATTTTTCCTCCCCAGCATATTAGAGCTGTTTGGACGGGAAGCACAGACGTCTTTATTACGAGAAAGAAGCATCACTCCAGCGGAACTGTAGCCAAAGTCTGTGTGTTTTTTTTTTTTTGTTTTTTTTTTCCTCATTCCCACACGTCATTTGCATGGTCTCTGTCAGCACTAATTGCCAGTGGTATTCCCGGTCGGCTGGAATGAGTCCCAGTGCAAATATTTTCACAAATGTAAAATGCTGTGTTTCGTTTGCAGTGTGATGTGCTCTGAGAGTTGCAGATTACTTTGAAACTGTATTCAGTATGAACTGAAAGTGTAAACCACGTTCATGTCTGCAAAGCGAACCAGCTTTACAGGAGAAGGAAAAAACCTTCTTAAATATGTAAAGTGGAAGTGATTGTAAAAAGACATTTTATGAAATCAATCAGAATTGCATTATTAGGAAAATAAATGTAAAACAATAGCAGATGTCCAGCAAATATGTGTTAAAAATGTTTGAATTCATGTACAGAGTAATGCACAGCCCTGAAAGGTTGATAATATCAAATTATTAATCTGATAAATTTAAATAACTTAATTTATTAATTGGCATAGAAATGTGCAGTTTGCAGTATGCAATTTGAGTTGTCAGAGTTTCTTTAAAGAGAAAGTCCGTAGATTTTAATTTTTGTGAGGTTCTAATGAATGCATTCAGCTGCTATGCTTTTCTCAGGTTTGCTGAGCAGAAATCCACAAACCTTTGTTCATGTACAGCATCTTATCTTTTACAACCCTAGGCTGTTTTTTGGGACATTTTTGTAATTTGATGTATTTTTATTCATCAAAAAAACAAGAAAGTTATTTCTAGGAGACACATGCCAGATTTTAAAATATGTATATGAATTTGACCATTTGATCATCATATGGTCAATTTGTTTGAATTAGTTTTACTTATTAAGACTAAAATCATGCACTGGCATATAAACTGGGACTTAATTCAATTAGAAATGGGTGAATTTTAGCTGGATTACTCACTGATAATTCCTCACCTCGTCATTTGTAATGATATATGGATCATGTATGTAGGCTACACATTCCTAAGATAGGAAGCCTAGAAATGATGTGTTTCTGCCTGCAAAACGTGGATCCTGGGTTGATTTATTTTATTTTTTTTCATTGAGGCCCATACATTTCTTGTTACTTCATTTTTTCACTTGATTGCTGATTTTCTGTACACCAGGAGCAGCTAGTCCAGCCTACCCAGTTCAGAGCCCAGTGTAAAGAAAGTATATGCACTTGTTACCGACAGTGCTCATCAGTGTTCCCTGGGTAAGCTTTGATAGAGGACGGCAGCTAAACATCTGCACCAGCACTGGAACACTGATGAATCCTAATGCTCTGTCTCTCAGTGTTTCCTGACTTAGAAGGTGGCAGTCTGACATGTTGCATTGGAGAAGTGCTGCTGTAGAGATGACTGCTCTCATCCATTATCTCCATCCCCAACTGATGTAATACAAGATGACAGCTTTGCTTTTGTGTTGTTGCATTCAGATCTTCTTCAAGTTTGCAGAGTAATTCCAATCAATTTGTGTGAACGCTCATGCTCTGCTTAAATTGCTGTTGTTATGAAATGCATGTCTTAGAACACATTAGCAACTTCATGTTAACAAGAGTAGTCTATTCAGCTGGGCAGGTTCTTTGTGGGCTGCGCTTGGGTTCGACAGCTAATGAGAATCATGCTTTGTGGTTGGATTAATTTATTGTACCATTAAACAAAGACTAATGGGAAACTCTGCTTATGGTACCACAAACACATTGGAATGTTATGTTCTTTCAGCGGGTCTAATGATAATTCAGCAAGAAAAGTTGACCAAATTTATTAGACAACTTCATTAGCCCACAATTTTGAGCATTACCAACTAGCTCCATATGCTGTTTCCATGACTACTAGACTACTTAACAGAATGGTGTGATTCACAATCTCATTGTATTTAATGAGCCTATGGTCTCTGGGTTATTTGGCACTCACCATTGCAGTCAGTCTGCCCACAAGGAAATGAAACCTTTTATCGTGAGACATCACAATGACGCATGTTGTGTGTGTATGAGGGTGTGTGTTGGTAGAAAAGCATTCTGAATGGTCAGTGAGTCTGGTGCAATTGCCTTGCCTTTAGGCTTCATGCAGTGTTATTATTTTATGAGTCTGAGTTGTGTTTATACAGAAGAAATTTGACATATGGCAATATATCAATTTCAAATATATGGCAAATACAAGAAAATTAGTTTTTAGGCATATTTAAGCACATGATTTTCTTTTACTACAAAATCTCCAGATCACATTAGAACAGACATTGGTAACCATATATTTGCATTACATCTATCTATCTATCTATCTATCTATCTATCTATCTATCTATCTATCTATCTATCTATCTATCTATCTATCTATCTAGCTAGCTAGCTAGTTAGCTAGCTAGCTAGCTAGCTAGGTAGCTAACTACACTCCCATCAACAATGCTTTTAATGAACACAGTACACTTACACTAATCTCCTTCTATGTAGTCTCCTTGGGCTGCCACACATTTCTCCCAACTGTTGGAAACAGTGCTAGAATGCCTCTTTTGAGATGGCCTGCATCTGGTCCATCACATTCTGCATTCTTCTCTGGCCTGAAATCAGCTTAAGGAAAAGTCACATGGCGCCATGTTGGGAGAGTAGGAAGCCAGATGAAACACGGGTGTGATGTGTTTGGCCAGTAAACAGGAAATATCTTCTTGTATCAAAGAATGGGCGGGTGCGTTATCGTGATGGAGCTGCCAACTGCCCACTGCCCACAGGTCCAGCTGTTTGTGGTTTGTTTCCACTTGGGATTCATCAATCTTTACAAAAAAATGTTGTGCAGTAGCATTGTTCAGGTTTCACACACACACACACACACACACACACACACACACACACACACACACTTTCAGCCATAGTTCTGCTGAGAATTTCCTGTGTGTGGGCGTGTATTGTCCTGCTGAAAAATGCCAGTTGGAAACCCTGCCATGAGAGACAACATGTGGCTCTGCACATATCTCTAAGCTGTTAGTGACTCTTGTATTAGTACTAGTGCTGACCAACTGTCATAAATGATGACTCCTCAGATCACCACACCAGTGGCAGCATTGAAGTGCTGACCACAAGGCCTGCGTGTTTGAGCCCAGCCATTGTCAGATCCCAAACTGAACCTAGATTCATCACTAAATATTATATAGTTCCACTTGTCCAGGTTAATGACTCCACTGCAAACAGAGGTGACAGTGACTTGGTCAGAACAGCTTAGATATATGATCATTCTGCTTCTCAAATTATGTGCCCCCTTTCAAAGTCATAGAGGCATTTTTATGGTCTCTTATGTCAAGGCCCAGTTTCTAATTAGACCACACCTATAATCATTTACATATCTTTGTGAGACAGAAATGCATGTAGAGTTCTACATTAATCCAACACTACATTGTTGTTTTGGTAGAGTGTGCATGTGTGCATGGCCCTACTTCAGATTGGTCAGTTATTCTGCCTCTCTGTGAGGGAAAGCCTGCTCATGCCCACGGCACTTTCAAGACTTTCACATTCCTTCAGGGTCTTTGGTGTGAGCCTTCTCTCTGATCTCTCACAGCTGATTTGTAAGTACCTGAGTGCAGCTTGCCTGCATCGTAAATGAATCATGTTTTACCTGTGCATTGCTTCAGTTGGGAGTGTTTTATGAGGCAAAAAAGGATAATGCTGAATCACTCAGGCGGACACATGCAGACTGGAGAGGCAGGTAGCATATTGCAGTTGCACCCACTCGAGAGACATGGGGGAGAAACCTTTCAACGGACTCTTTAACGGCTGGCGAGATTTACAGCAGAGCCAGTGACAAGAATTGCTCTAGAAGTGCACATGACTCGGCTCCTTTGCTTATCCTTCTCCTCCATATTGTTTATACACCATTAATCTCCCACTCCTTCCTCCACTTCTCCACTTCTCTTATGAAAGCACAGAGTGCCCTGGGCTACTCTCATGCAACAATGCATCAGCACTGTCCACCATACAAGAAGGAGCATTCGCTGTGCTCACAGCAGGCCTTCTGTGTTTAAGGTTTTCTGGAAAACTGAAAAAAAAAGCACCCTGCGATCGCTGTCACAGTGTCATAAAAGAAATGGATTTTGGAATGGGGAGGGGTGAAAAAATCTGATTACAGTGTGAGTGTGAACTTGAATGAGCACGGAATTATGGATGTTCTTCCTCTCAAACAATGAAGTGAGAACAAAGAGCGAACATTAATTACACACATCAAGTAAGAAATCTTTTTAATAGCTATCAACATCAAAGCTAATGGCGGACACAAATGGGATCCTTTGAGAATTCTCATTTCTGTGTGTGCCTGTGTGTGTGTGTGTGTGTGTGTGTGTGTGTGTGTGTGTGTGTGTGTGTGTGTGTGTGTGTGTGTTTAGGGTGTGCCTTTCTCTCTATGTGTGTGTGCTGGGGTTTCTAGCCATTGGAAGAATATTTCCAATGCAGTCTGCTGTCCTCTGAAGATTTCACACTTTGCTCACTGAGGAAAATGCAACATGTTGGTCTACCCTGCTGAATAATCAACATCATTAGCCATTCTATTTTTCTCCCTTCACTGTTAAAATATGAACATCCCCGCTAAGGCACAGTGCCTTGGCAAGCAGGGACTTGGTCCTGATTTGCAGGGGACCAATGAAATGGCTTCACGTGGGCGGGCGTTCTCTCAGATGTTAAGATGTATAAATTATGCAGAAAGCAGCTGTTCCAATATTTACTACCATGTATGAATATTTTTTAATGGATATGAAGAGGCTATAGTCAATACAGCTCTGTGTTTGGTAGAAATGTAGAGAGGAGTTTGAAGAGTGTAACAGATGTACAGGTGTTTAAAGAGGTGTTTTGCTCCTTTTTCAAACTGTGTCTAGTTGGGTACTTTCCTTGCTCCGCAGTGAAGGTAATTATTAATCAGTGTGTGGGTTCTGAGGATTGCACTAGTGCTGCTATAACACAGAGCATTTACTTCAAAAGGTAAGGCTGTCATCTGCAGTAACAAGTGGTGGCTCTAGCTTGCATAGTGCTCTTGGAGAACCTTCACTTTAGGGTTGCCAAAAAAAAGCACCATTGTGGATGAACTGTAATTTTTTTATTAGATATTTAGAATTATCCCATTTGGGAGATTTAAGGTCAGCCTACCCCTGTGAGAGATTCAGAGGATGTTGGATGTACATGCAAGATGTAATTGACTGAAATAATAAAGACATATAACAAAACAGAACAATAAGCATAAACAGAAATACAGTCTATGAATCTAAAGCACCAGAAGAGCTAAATTAAAAAAGGAATCATGGGCTTACGAAAGGGTCTGACCATCAACACATCTATGATGATATGAACATATCATACACATCACACATGACACAAGCTCACACACAAGATTCACCAAAAACTGATGAAAACAAGAGGCTATAGAAAAATGAACGTCAGGCAATAACAGCAGGGGTGGGGTTAGAGCATAAAAAGGAGACACAGACAGAGTGGTCAAGCACATGCCATACATTAACAATGTGGTGAAAACTGCAGACAAAAAACTGAACACAGGATCATTGATCTGATGTTCACATATCACCAATCCAAATTTTGCTTACTGGCAAGATGTGACATTGGCTGACTGTCCATGTCATACATACCTAAGTCTACCACAGGTGATAACAAAAGCAGGGTGTGGTTCTATATGAATAGCTCTTCATTTATGGCATTTATCTGTTGCTCTTATCCAGAGACACTTACATGTGAATGATGTTACATATGTAGGATTTAGGATTCTTGCCCAAGAACTTTTATTTGTGTAGTGTGGTGTAATTGTCCAAACTTTACTCTTTCATGGTAAATACTGTAGAACAGGAAATCCCAAATTTTCTTGGGGCTCTTTCTCCAGAGACCCTTTCCTGTGTGACCCCTAACAATCCCCCATGGATTTATAACACTACTGTATTTATATCATGATTCTTCTCTTACACAAATCTTTTCTGTAGGATTGTCTGTTAATCTGTTTGGCATTCCAACCCACCAAACTGGGTTGTTTTCTTGTATACAGTTTTTAAAACCCCTGTGTGTCACCTTGATACATCTTGCACACTAGCAACAACCCTGCACCCATGTGTGAAACCAAATCCGTAATCTCTCAACACCATAGAAACCACTTGAGATACCATAGAAGCCAGTTAACTACAAAAGCAGGGAATACTATCAATACTAGCAATGTTAAGGCAATCACTTGAAGCATGCACTTGTTTCTTTTCAAGATTTTAAATTACAGACCCCCTGGACATCATGCACCCCTTGTCCTTCCTAGCAAACATGCAACTCAAATCAGAACACATCATATCATGTTAGTCAATTCAGACATACTTTTGCACATCTTTTTGATGTACAAAACAGGTTCAATATTTAACTCTCTGTCTGTGACATCAATTGGACATTTGAAGAAGGGTTCCCACTCTGTCTGACAAGGATATCTGTTGTGTGTGTCTGTTGTGTCTACAAAAAGTTTGGGAATCCCAATCTGTAGCATGAGAAAACAATACATTTCAGCTTGTAAGGATTAATTATCCAGGAGCAGCCTTTTCTCACTTTTAATGTTGCTTCCCTGTTCATATCACAACCTTGACTAAATTATGCACCGGCAAGTTGTTGGTGCGTCAGTCTAGGGCTCTTTCCAGAAGCCTTTCAGAAGCCCACTCAAAAATAAAGACTGGACTTTAACTGCCATGCAGCGGAGGGGTTAGAAGCTTGCAGACACATGCCTTTCTCAGCTCGAGCTGGGATGCAAATAATGTATGGGAATGGTGGAGCAAGCTGTTCTTTTAAGTTTCATCCCCTCTTCTTGCCTTCTAATGCTAGATTCAGTTGAGCTGTGCAGTGTTTAACCTCACCACCCCCGGCTCCCCGAGGCCCCGACTGGAATCTCTAGGCTGAAATGAAAGCGGCGGTGGGCGGCATTGGGGCCGAGCTGAATGAGCAATGCTGAATGACTGTAAGATAATTGGGGTGCCTCTGGTTCTCTTCTCTGCTCTTTGGATCAAGGGGACAGAGAAGGATAGTGGGGGTGAATGAGGGGTACTTTGGGGGAGAAAAGCTTACTCAGCAAAAAAACGCTTTTAAAAGCACACACACACACAGCACTAAGGCTGCTCCTCATTGTTATAATGGCACTTAAGCACATAGCCTGTGGTTTGGTTATATTGCAAGCTGCGTGCCCAGTTTGCCTTTCTGTCGTCTAGAATGGCGTCCTTGGCTGGGGGCGTGTTTACCCAGGAGACACTAGCTAGCTAGCAAACAGTGATGCGTGCTTCACCCCCTTCGGCTAATAAATCATTGACGGCCTGATGTGCGTCGATAGTGGCGCCTTGTCAGTTTTGATACTTGATTAGCATTTCTGTCACTTTGCCTTACACTTAACATAACTCCAGCTGCGCGCCTCAATTCGGCCCATTTGTCGGCATGACAATGACGAGCCATTGCTCAAAGTGACAGCCTGCCATGACAACATGTCCGCTGGAGAGGAGGGGGCACTAGAAGCTTGGCACTTGCCAAAAAGCACATTCTGCAGCAAGATCCGGATCACTGAGTGGGTCTAGAATAGGATGTATTGATTGGGAAATCAGCAGGCTTCCAAGGCTTTCAGAAGTTTAGAGCCAGCTTTTTGGGAGATTTTTTTAACCCGTAGCTGAGAGTTGTATTTTTAATGGGCTTACTTTCTATTTAAATATACAGTGACTACAGATAGCAGTTTAAGGGTTTTCAGTATATATATATATATATATCTCATATGTGTGTGTTTGGAGCCAACTGCTGTCCATTAGGTCCGTCCGTTTGCAGATCATTTCCACTTGGGAATTGCCAAGCTCTACACTAAATTTAATGCATTAGTGTTGTTCAGGTTTTCCTGTCATTTTGTCAAAAATGAAAATCCAATGGCACTCTTATATTTCCTCACTTATCGGCAGTCTGCCAGCGATTGACAGCTTCTGGGGGTAGGAAAAAAATTCAAGCATACACGTTTGGATCATATACGTGCACCATACATCATCACACCACCTTGTTAGACTGTTTCCATCTTGTTTTGTCCTCTTTATAGGAGAGAATCCTTCTACCGAGGACCTGCCCTACCCCAGCCTCACCTTTGGACCATATTTATTCATTTACACCAGGATTTTGTTATTGCTGGTGATGATTGCAGTTGCTGAGGGTTGTCAAATTAGCATGTCAGTGTATTTGTAATTGGGAAGTGGTGTGTGCTTCCTTCGATTTGCCTAATAAAACCATCCTTTTCTAATCAGAATATGGTGAATTGGAATATTCTCTCGGTTCTGTCCATGGTAGTCAGGCTACTTTCCTATTAGTATGACAGACCAGCTAAGAGCAGGGTCAGGTTATGCAACACAACCATCATTCTACACCACGAGCCTGTGTCAACAGATTCCACTCTGCTTTAAAGCTTTGCCAAGTAGAATGATTTACAAAAATGAACATCAGGGATATTTAGTAGCGACGAGCCATCTTGTAATGACTAGTGAAGACCCATGGAGGTCTGTCAACTGGGAAAAGCAGAAAACACCTCTCTTGGCTACAGCACGCAGGTAATTTCCTGTTCCAATGTTGTGATAAGCCAGAAAGCCATGTGATCTTCAGCAAGCCAATCACATGTGACAGCCAAGCACGCAGTAATACTTCTCATTGCACCAGCGCGTGTGTTACCATAGAGCTGCTCCTGTTATATTTGCTGGTCATGTTTCACTGAATTTTTGGCTGCATTTCTAAGCTATCAAACAAGTTCAGGTGGTTGGGTAGGCAGCAAGCAAACAAAAACACAAACAAGGCAAACAAGGTGAAATGATTTTTTTTCAACACCCCTGTGGAAAGAGATACTCTTATTTCCTGAGTTTACACTACGGAGCATATCGGAATCATACCCTGCTCTGGCTTTTTTTTTTTCATTTTCCATTGAAAATCTGCATGAACTTTACGGCAGCATGATCTAATTACGCAGGGTATAGCCTACATGGTTTATTATATTAGCTGTGTACTCTTTTTCCCCTTTCTCTCCTCCTCCCTGTGGTGTATTTCTTCACAGTACATTAAACACACAAAGCTAGTCCTCTGGGCTCTGAGGAGCTCTCTGATTCTCTTCCAGTGCTGGTCAGAAAATGCACCACAGTGCCTGACCCTTGCTCAGAGGCAGGCGACCTACATAGTATGCAATACAGAATATGTTTCTTTGTGTTTTTTCCTTAGAGAGGAGCCAGTGGTAGACAAGAGTATAAAGCAGCTAACAAATGCATGGTTTAGAGAAAAATACACTCCGGGCTATGCTGCGATCACGCTCTCTGCTTCGATCCATCCGTGGTAATTTAAAACAGCTCCAGCATTGACTCATTGGGCTTGGAGTGTTTTGACAGACTCTGCGTCAGGAATATGTCCTCAGCAGGATTTATTACCCTTTATGTCGTTTCCCTGAAACCTGTCTGAATGTTCTCCAATTAGAAGCTCTCATGCGGTTCTTCTGCTATCATATACTTTTAATTCAAAGACTGATTTTCACCTTAATTGGTGCTACTCTGATTTTCTCAGCTTGTTCATCGACATGTTCCTCAACTAGGAGTCAAAAACAAGGAGTAAACCGGCTGGAATGAATGGAGGAAGAGGTGTTGGGGGTGTCAGCAAAGGTAGATCATGGTGGCATGACAATGCGGAGTAAGGCTTTTGAACACCAGCTGACCCAGCTAACCTGCACGCTGACTTTGACTAATTAGATGTTGGCGAGCACGCCGAACTGCCACTGAATGCAAAGGCAGCAATTAATAGTCGTCTATGTTCAGCTTAACAAGAAAATGGACTTAATGTGGGCTAAGTGCTTTTCTACACTGTTGAGGCTTCTCTAGGAGCTGCCTCAGAAGTTGGGAGCAGAATGCTTCAGAGGTTCAGTAATATAATAGTCTCTTGTTGATACGCTCTGTGAGATACACTTTAACTATTTAGATGTGTGATTTCTGCACTTTGCTATTTTCTAGGCTTCATATCTCAGAATGAGTGTAACCTACAGACATGATACACATAGCACAACAAACTTAAAGACCCTTAACCTATCTGATGATGGTGGTCTCTCCATTGTGTGACTTCCAACTGAATTAAATCCCTTCCAGTGCATGTTAACTGCATTGTCCATGTGTACATGCTCAACCTGCATGCAGACTCCAATTGATCTGTGAGGGGGCAGATGATGGCATTACTGATGCAGATATTGGGTTATAAATGAAAATGAAGGGAGGGGCTGTTTTCTCTTATATTTGCTTATGCAGTGTTCAAATTTCAGAATAAAAGTCCTGAGAAGCAATATTAATGATAAGTACTGTAATTGTTTGGTAAATAAAAGTACAGTAGGTCAAACTATTAATCCATCTCACAGAATTGGCCTAGGTATCTAAAGGTTAAAGATCTCTGCATCTCTTTTGGGAGAGCTTTTGCAAATATACTATACTGACAAAAGTATTGAGACACACCTCTTAATCATTTAATTCAAAAGCAGGTAGGAACCACATCAACCCAAAGTTGTAAGACCACATGAAGTTACAGAGCAGAGTTATTGGCATAGTTCCAATTAAATAGGACTCTCTTGAACATATAATCAGGAATCTATTGCCACTGTGCCTTATGCCAGGCATGGGCTAAAGTTTAAAGACCCCAGCATTGAGCAATAATAACTGTGTTCTCTGCAATGATGGTGCTCCTTCCAATACTTTCAGGGTGAGCAGCGGGTGAGGTGCCTGTCTATATGTCCATCTATCTATAGCTATATTAAAATCCTCAAAGATTAAAAGATCCAAATATCAATTTCAATAACTTCAAGCCACTCATTGGTTAATGCTGGACAACATACATTCAGCATGCACAGCTTAACCAGTAAAGAACATAACTACTTGATGTGTAAGTCTCACATATGGAAACAATATAAATATTGATAAAAATACATCATAAGTGACATCATTGCAACGAGGATGGAACCCCAATATATCCTACCTCGGTGGTAGGCCTACTGACACATTGTGATATTGATTTTCAGTTTCCGAGTAGATGGATAGAAGGAGAAATTGATTATGTCTAAGATGTTCTCTTCCATAAATTATTTTTATTATATCATATTTAGCTTTGCACTCAGAAGTCTAAGTTGAAACTAGAGTTAAAGTTCCACTGGGTTTCTGCTTCAGCTTCACAAAAACGAATAAACGGTGATTAGAAATGTTCTCTCTCAACCCAGGTTTAGCTGCTCAAGATATGATAAATCCCTGTCTGTTTGCACATGAAAGCATGAACTTTACAGCAAACAGCCAATCATGTAATGATGTTATTTGTTCAAAGAAAGAACATTTTTTTATTCCACTTACAGAAGAGGAATTTTAATGAGCAGTGCATTAGTGCTTATTGGAGCAAAAGCTTCTCAAGTTTGTTAAGTTTCTTAGGTTTTCTCAGGCTATACATGTGAGGCAGTGCATTAATGAGCATCAATGAGCCTGTGTGTCCATGGCCCTGTCATAAATTCACCATCTGTCCTTTCTTGGAGCATGTTTTGCAGGTACAGACAACTGCATACCAGGAACAAATTCTGTTCTGTTGCCGTCAGGTAGGCAACAAATCGGCAGTTGTCAAAGTGTCTCATATTCTTACACCTACCCATTTTTCTTGTTCACTTACTGCCTAATATATCAACTCCTTGACAGGTGCTATTGGACCCAGATAATTAGTGTCATTCCATTTATCTGATAGTGGTATTAATGTAATGGCTGATCAGTATAAGTTGAATTCCTTGTGTTATTAAGCATTTTTTATCAGTACTGTCCAAAACTAGTCTCTAATATCTAACCGTATCCATATTACAAGTTAACTTCCAGCATCGTCCACCCTCTGTAAATGGCATTGCTCCCTCTTAGTCCATCAGCGTTTGCGAGTCATTGTTTTGGTTTTGGGTAATGGCCTCTTAGTGTTGGCAGCTAACGTGACTGTTGTGCTATTATGAGCTCTGACAGCTTCAGTGCCGCAGCTGCATTAGCCTGAAGTAGAGAGGGGGCCGCAAGAGCCCGCTCCAGTCCCCCCTGCTCTCACCCTGTGCCTTTATTTCACACGTCTGACTCACACCTGCCTCAACACCATATATCCAGTCTATGCACACTCAACCATGCTGCACACACATCATCCCACAGTAAACTTAACCCTGTCACGTAACACTGCTGCTCACAGGCCCAGCAGCGTTCTCAGACAGCAGTCTGACACTAAAATAAAAAACATATTTTTCCAGTTTTCAGAGCTGTTTTTTCTTTTGTGTGTGTGTGTGTGTGTGTGTGTGTGTGTGTGTGTGTGTGTGTGTTTTAGTGAAACGTGAGCTTCTAAAGTAAGATATGGTACAAAAATGAGCCTACCTTTTAATGCTTCCACAGGGCACAGAACGAGGCAGCAAAATTGCTTTTAGAAGCTCTAATAAACCACTAATGTAGCGATGCAATATTCTCCAACATTTGTTCTATTATTTCCGCCTGATAAAGAACTGAATGTGTGCGCATAACTTGCCTGGGACTACTTTGCTTCTCATTCTATGTAATGTTACAACATCATACATTGTAGTGGCCAGGCAAAACAGCAAAAAGCCACAGTAAGCTGATAGGTAAATAACACATTTTAATGCAAAAAATATTAAAAGCATTACAATATTAATTCATAAATCATGAAATTACTTCAGGATAGTATGTTGAACCATGTTTCATGCTTGTGGTTATACGAGACCATTCTGATTGCTGAATAAACCTGTTTTATGCTCATGTGGATGTTAATGGAAAGAATAATAAAAAAAAATGTTTCTCTAAGAAAAATATGCTTTTAACTGTCCATTTTTGGACCAGACCTTTATTTTGTGAATATCAAAGTCAGTCCTGGGGACCCAGTGCTTTACAAAAAAATATTTTGTATTTTCCCAACCCTAGCACATGAGGAGTTTGTTGATTATTTGAATCTTGTGCATGTCCATTTAAAAGGTTCTTCAAGCTGTTCTCTGTAGAACCACTGCAATTAGCTTGGTTAAATGATTTTGCTGTGGAAAATGTGTTGTATATCATTTCCTTGTTCACAATTGAGTTTGAAATTGAATTTGTCCACCATGTTGCACCATCTATTTACACCATGTTAACATTTCTTGATGAATGGACCAATAGAACTGCTCCAAAATGGAACTAAATATTTTCAACAAATTATTGTTGCTGCATTGGTGTTATCTACTAGAAGCGCAGTTAGATGACCATCTAGTCTTTTTACAGGAAAGCTGTTACTGACATCCAGTGACCCCTAAATGATGTTTGCTTCAGTCCTATTCTACACCCAATCAGCACACACTGGTGAGAGGCACAGTGTACTTTCTACTGTAAACACGCAACAGGGATACACTATTTTTACGTGTCTTACTAATATCTGAGACTCCACATTCAATGAGACATGAAATTAAACAAACATACATATTAGATGAAATGCATAGCATTTACTGTGTGAGAGACATGGCATGTGTTAAATGTAGCATGAAGTTCGATGATCACGCCTGTGTGTGGCAAGCTAGGAGATGCATCATTGTGATCAGTTCTTATTTGTTGCAAGGAGATGAGCATTAGATGTGGATGTCGTTGTAACATGCCCATTTAAGTTCTGCGCAAATTAACTTTTCCATCCAAGTGTGCTGTTTCTATAGTGATTCCTGATGACTGCTCAGCAGTAGACGTCGTTTCTCAGTAGTATGGCATTACAGGATTGGTTTCTGATAATGGATTTCATACCTGTCATTTTAATGGAAGGTCAAATATTAGTAATAAGTGCTATTCAAATCCACTGTAATTGAATAGTTGAATGGCCAATTAAAATCCCTGTTGGAGGTTTAGATAAGGGGAATTAGCTTTCCTTTTATTCACCTACGCTCAAAGAGTCAAGTTTCCCTCGCTATTCTGCCTCAAGTGGGAAAAGACTTTTTTTTTTCTTTCTCCAATGCTGGTTTAATGATAGCGGCGAAGACAAAACTTAGTATTGGCCCGTCTCCCCTACTGGGAAAATGGCCTGGGGAGACTCAATAGACGCTTTCGAAGCAGCTCATTCCGTCTGCTACAGTAAAGCATGTGGGTGAGGCACACACACACACACACACACAGAACTTCTTCCATGTTCACACCCTCCCCTAGAAGAGAATGAAATTAGCCACACTTCCCACATATTCCAGAAAAGATTCCCCACGCTGCCATCAGCTCCCAAAGACTCTCTGCCTCTTTATTCCCACCCCGTTGCTTTCTTATTACATACAGTAATCAGATCCATTGCGTCAGGCCTTTGTGTTAACATTACACGTCTGATTATTTTTAGAAGTGCCGTTAATGGAGGTGCAGTGTTGGGTGTGTTTGTGCAGGGGGGGAGGAAGAAGAAGAAACAGAGGAGGGGGAGGAGGAGGAGGAGGAGGAAGGGAGGCAGTTGGATCATCTGAATGCGTCTGTACCAGCACCAAGTACCAGCCCTGTGATTCTAGTCCCAATGCGCTTTACTGCTGAGAGAGAGCGAGGCGGATTTGCAAAACTGAAAATAATTGGCTCACTGTGGGACTAAGCAGGTTTTCAACACCTCGTCTAGTGAGGTCTCAGTCAAAAACAGTTGGCTGTTCACACAAGCAACCCTAATTGGTTTTGTCAGGTGAGATTATATATTCACCTATATGTGCTATTAAATTCATTTTAATGCTGTCAGAAATAGCTTTTACTTTTACTAATAAAGCTGACTGTCCACATTTGTGCTTCACAGTACACATTTTACAACTGACTCTTCAAGGTTTCTTTAGTAAAGGCAAAGGCTATGGGTGCAGTCTTACAGTGGGTCAGTACTGATATTTAGGATTCCATGTACTGTACATATACCATATGTAAACATTTAGAAAATGTACTAACTTAGCATTAGCATTGGATTAGCATTGGGTTTATATGTAACATTTATATCTGTTGTCAGTGTATGTAGCACAATGACCCAAATACAGGTATGTTGGGGACAGTAGCCCAAAATCACCCATACTTTCAACTCTACTAATTTACTAAATTTAGTAAATTAAAAGTCAAATATAGGTTTAATATTTTAAAAAGCTATTTAAAGACACTGATATGGTGGTTTAAATTAAAATGAGAAGGGAGGGGCTTGCTCTATTTTTAGTTATACAGTGCCCAAATTGTAGAATAAATTGTCTTTTTTTATCAAAATATGTTCAAATTCATTCAGATATTAAATACACATAATTTTTACATCTCAAATGAAGATAAATATCTAGGAAGTATCAATATCTAACATATGTGACTGTCTCCTATAAATAATTTACTGTAAATACTTTTTGTACATTTTTTTGGGGCAAATAAAGGTACAGAGTGTCAAACTACTAAAACATCCCAAGAAAATAGCCTAGGCTTCTAAATGTTAAAGTATGTTTTAAAGAACTCTGACCTTGAGTTTTGCCAGTGATGCTAATAATGTATAAAAGTGGGACAGAATTAAATGCCTAAGAGATATAATCTTAATTGTATCTCATACAAATCCACTACAGTATTTTAGCACTTGACCTCAGAAACAGATAAACACTATGCATGTGAATACATGCTTGCATAATAATGACCCTTGCTCCCACCGTTTGGATTCTGTTTCAGAATCAGAAATACTGTGACTCATAAAATAAAGGGACTAACAAAAAAATAAATAAAATAAAATTTGCTAAATAAAATAAATCTTATATACTGTCATTTGTAGACATTTTGTTATACTACTGATTAGGGCTGCACAGTATACCATTTCAGCATCTTCATCCCAGTATGCACAGCATGTGCACAGTAGTCACATCGCTGGATGTGTAACTGCATGATGTGATACAACTTATTTTCTGCAACAGGAAAATTCACACTGTTTTTGATTTTACTATCAGGTTGAGGCAGATTATGAAGAACGCTGCAGTGACCTGTGGGATATGCATGTGGGGCTCCTGCATTGAATGTAGATATGATTTCTGCAAGAGTCACCTGTCTGTTCACATTGACAATTTCAGCCAGATGCTGTCGGTCACAGTCAACATGGAAATCCATCTGGTACCCATTATCATCTCTCACTCAGCCTCCAGTAATTCATATCACTTTGTCATGAACACACTGACCATTGTTCAACCTCACTCACAAGCTAATACCTCATTACTTATACAACGAAGGGCATTTATTTAAATGTAGGTAATGTTGAATAATGCTACTCTCTCTCTCTCTCTCTCTCTCTCTCTCTCTCTCTCTCTCTCTCTCTCTCTATCTATCTATCTATCTATCTATCTATCTATATATATATGATTTGCATGAGCTAAATGCCATCCTTATCAATTATGAAACAAAAAAAAGCACTGGTATATCTTTTCTCTTACTGTTGACCATTCCAAAGCTGGCCATGCTGAAAGAAGATCTCTTAACAATACTACAGGAGTGCTGATGCAATTTGTCATGTCATGCTCCGTCCTGCTGTCTCCTGCTTCCTATGACTCCATAATTTGGAAAGAGCTGGAAAGCTGTGTTTGACCCAGTTTGATTCTCCAATACTCAGTATACTATACCCATAAATCCCTGAGTGCTTGGAGAAGCCATGCACTGGTCTAACCCTAGTAGATGCAATATACTCAATCTCTTTCTTTACCCCTGTTATTTTGCCTTATTGGGAATAAGTTGGAGGAACACGAGAGAGAAAGAACATGGTGGGAGTGGTTAACTCCCCTCCGCAGTCTCATACATACAGGAGGTGAGAGAGTTAGACTGGAGTGTGATGCGCAGAAGAGAGGCACTCACTAATCTCCTCACCCACTAGCTTTGACCTACACACACACACACACATACACACCCCTCAGCTCCGGCTGCAGGAGGAAACCCACCACCCATCACTGTCAGTGCTTGGTCTAATGAGCTATGGAGGGCGGGGGTCACCCAGACTGTTGACGGCTCACTGATACAGAGTGCCACTGACGCGGTCATGCAGGGAAGAGAAGGGCTCTTCTCGATTTTAGGCTAAACTGGGCTCCTCTGTGGACTCTTCCACAGCTTAGCATGTTGAGATGGCACCACGGCAAAGCTTAACCTATTGGCACAATAGTAGCATATTTTGGAGATTTGACAGGACTGCCAGAAGACATCCAGCAGCCGGAATTAAATAGAAGCAGCTACATCTACAGTACAGACAAAAGTATTGGAGACACCTACTCATTCATTTTTCTTCTGAAATCAAGGGTATTAAAAAGAGTTTAACCTGCTTTTGCTGGGATTAACTGTTTCTACTGTCCAGGAAAGACTTTCTGCTAGATATGTGCTGTGAGGATTTGATTGCATTCAGTGACAAGAGCATTAGGGATGTTGGATGACTACCACCCCACCTCACCCCCAATTCCCCAACTCATCCCAAAAGTACTGAGCACCATCATTGTTGAGAAGACAGTTTCACTGCTTCACAGCTCACCTAGATTTAGGGATGGTGCCAACAGTCTTTTAGTTAGTAATTTATTTGCTCCAGACAGGCCTATTCCTCTAGAATATTATATATATAGAGCAGAGAGCATATATATATATATATATATATATATATATATGTATATATATAGCAACTAAAGTAGTTCACACATTCATTAGAAGTGGATATGGACATATCGTGGGAATCTTCTATCACAGTTTTTTTTTCTTTTCTCGCCCTGGTGGGAAGAGAAGTGTTTGTCTTGCAAGGTGTGTGGACACACAATACTCCCATGTTTTTTGTTTTTTTTTCCCCGAACCTGATCTTTTGTCACTTTAGTGCTGATAAGTGATGTGAGACTGAAAGTGCTCTGCTGTGGATTGCCAATGCCTTGAAACAGGTAACAGATTACAGGCTTCAAGCTCATTTACATACATTTATGCAGCTGTTTTTGGTGCTGGCAGAGAGTATGGGTATAATTGCTTAACTTTTAGAATATAATTATGCAGCCACTTGCAGACCGTAATCTAGACTCTTTTGGTAAGATTTGCATTTTTTATGAATTAAATTACAGGAGGCTGTGTTGTTCAATTACTTTGTCAGTGCTTGCTTTTTTTAATTCCATCTATTATCCCATCCCTCTGCTTCTTCCTGGTTAGGCTCATGATGGATTCAGAACCTACATGGATTAATTAGGCAAAAGGCTTTTGGGGGGGGTGCCACATTGAAGAACCATTTTTGGTTCCACAGAAAACCATGTTTGTAAATGAGTCAACAGTGTGAAACCTCTGAATAAGTGAAAAAATATTTACACTGACATCTTTCTCAACCTTGAATGGTTGAAACCTTATGAACCAAAAGTGGGGTCACTGTGGTAATTTAATCAAAAGGGCTTTAAGAGTGTAGAGCACCTAAGCTTAGCAATTCTACATACTAAGATTTCAGGAGGTTGAGGAAAACAGATTCCATTAGGACACAGAGAAAAACACAACAACTCCATAGAAAAACAACAGCTAGAATTTAACTCATAGTCCCTGGCTCTACACTCTACTTGCTGCACCACCATATCATCCTTAAATAGTAGTACAAACACAAAGAAAAAAAAAAAACTGGCCCAGCAGCCGTCTCTGAATATCTGCCTCTATGTGAAAGCTGCTCATGTAATCTCCGTTTCTCTCCTGTGATGTATGGTGGTATCTGTCTGACCGCTGGGTCCAAGTCGGATTCAGACAAGGCTGAGGACAAAACAGTCTTGAGTAATTAATGTATTCTTTGGTAGAGGAGAGACCTGGGGAGAAAAATGGTGTCGCTTCAACATTCGCCGGAGAGCACTCATCGCTGGTCATTTTAACGCTTATCTCCTCCTCCTTTAAAATGGCCTGTAAGCTCCATCGAGCTACTGATGACTTTACCTGAATATAAGGAAGAGTTTAAGAAACAGTAGAAGCTGTGTGTGCTGGAATTTCAAGTTCAGATAAATGACAGGCCTGCATTGCATGAAAATAAAGGTTCATTAAGTCGTTCCTTGAATAAGAGCTTTGATTGTATAAATTTGCCTTATTCATCTACTGTTGACATACTCTGAAAATTACTTGAATGAATCAGAATGTGGGCTTTTTTGTAAAACTTTCATACATAAATGACTAAAAATCCTGTCAGAATTCAAATAATGTGCATAAAGTGACAGATGCAACCTCAAGTACACAGAAATGAAATCATTTCAGTAGACCTGGGCAGCAACCTACAACTAAACTTAGCCCTTATGCTAAAGCTAACCTTACCCTTAACTATAACTACTACTCAGCCTAACTATTATCATAACCCCAACCTTAACTATAACCATAGTAATGCAGTGTTTGAATACCTTTGAAAACCCTTTAAAGTGCATAAAATAATCTTCATTTGATGTAAAGATTCTTTAACAGTTTAATGACATCTTCAGATTTATAGAACTTCTTAAAAGCTAAAAGCAGTTTTGCAGAATTCTAGATGTAAGACAAAAAGCAGCCCTGCATGAGCAAACCAAAGACTCAAAACTGCACCTGCTTGTTGGTCAAAAGAAATGGTATAGAGTGAGCTTAAGACTGTATACACTATATGTCCTAATGTTTATGGATGCAATAAATAGTTACGACCAGGTGTGGATTAGGGTACAAACCCCAGTACGGGAGCTGTGAGAAACGATAGAGTACTGTGCTCTGAAGCTCCAGCTGCATCTCCTTGGGAAGTTTGGGAGCTGGAGATGAGCTGATCATCCAGCATCCTCCCCTAACTAATGCTCATGTTGCTGAATACAATCAAATACTCAAAACTATGCTCAATGTCTGTTAAAAAGCCTTGGGAGGAGCTCTTGGGAGTGGGGAAAAAGGGTACCTGTCATATGCCAGCGAGCACTCCACTGGCTTTTCATCAGATGGCTATGGGAGGTGGGTGGCAGAGCAGCCTTAGTGTGCTGATTTCAGACCTATGTTTCAGGGCTTTATTTTGGCAAGGCCCTTCCTGTCGCATTGCTGGCTGGCAGCCGTGGGGAAGACTGGCAGCAGGTGTAATCGACATGGCTATCCCATCGGCCAAATGGATGACTGCCGAGCCCCCGAGCTGGCCATCCATCAGAGCTCCAACAGGCTCCCTGTCCACCTGGACAAGCCTGAAGCATGTGGAAGATGTGCATAAATAAAATGTTTTAATTAGGTGCTCTGCTTCGAAGCTTATTCAATGTCTCCCTCTCCAAAGTGCCATTAAGAGATGTTTAATAATGCATTAGCCGCACAAAGAAAGGTAGACCCCCCCCCCCTCCTGCCAATGTACCGTAAGCAGCATCTCAGAGACATTGCAGAAGTAATCCTTTTTCTTTGAGGCCATCTCCGCTGGTGACCAAAAGATGTTTTTTGGCGGGAGTTACGTTGAAGGACACTTCTTATTCACTTTAATATGTTGCAGAAGGCAGTGTTCACTGAGCATCTTGCCTAAGAACAACCAGGGAACACTGAGAACAAGGCTGCACACCTGGGGGCAATTGTAATATGAAGGGTATATGAACATGATATTAAGCAACTAAAAAATAAAATTAGAAAGCTCAATGCTTGTAAAAGCTTAAATTTAACAGTATTAATAAATATCATCTGAGCATTGTACTGGTATATACACAGATCAGCCAATAACCATAAAACAATTTATCTAATATTGTGAAGATCCCTCTCATGCTCCAAAACATCTCTGACCATCAAGTCATTGTCTCCACAAGACTTTGAAGGTGTGGTATTGTGGTATGTGGTATGCCACATCAACACATTGGGTGATAACCTGCAGCTCTATGAGTCACTGATCGATATCAAAGGCCTTACTCATGACAGGTTGTGTGTTTGATGACAATAGACCAAGTAGAAAGAGGTAGCTGGGGCAGCTGTGACCTGGAGCTCAGGATAGGGATGCTCACCTCTTCTGACATGTGCTCACTGCCCTGTATGTGAATTCAATAATGTCAATGTTTTACTGTGTTGATGGGTTAAATGCAGAAGACAAATTCTGTGAATGTTTATATTTACATTAAATATTATCCGAAAATCATTTGTGCGTGTGTGTGTACCCAAATGGGATGGGGCTGAATTGAATTTATTTACATTTTTGTCTGTTGTATTCAGAAAAAAAGAAGTTTTGCAAAGAAATAATAAAATAAATAAATAAATAAATAAATAATGAGTAATATTGAGTTTGAAGCTGCAGAGAAATGACAGAGCACAGCAAACAATTCAAGATTTCATACACTTCTGTAAGTGGGGTTCCTCTGAGGTGGGATTCATGAGCATCAAAGCAAGCCTTGGGCACTTATGATGCTCATCGGTTGTCCTTCATTGGATCACTTTTTGGAGCAATGTTTTCACAAGCAACCATTTATGATATCTTCACAGATGTTAAAGTTAAAGCATTTGTGTTTTCTGGCAGATAAACCGTCTATTTGACAGTGAAAATATTTTGTGGCCTTCTGAGCAGTGCAGGATCACTGCACAGACTTTTTGCTGCCTAGCACCAGTAGAGATATCTGAGTCATTTTCTTTCAGAGCGATAGGGACTGACCACGATGTCAGTGCTGGGTCCATGAAGCGTGTCGAGGTGTGCCTGTCAGGGTTCCTGAGGTAGTAAAGTGCCAGACAGATCCATGAGGACATTTGTTGTAAACTGTCCAGAATCACAGCGCCTGGTGCCCTTAATAACAGCAGATCAGCTATACCTGTTATTCAAAAATGAACCATGGTTTCTCTCTCTCTCTCAATCCCCTCCCTCTCTCTCTCTCTCTCTCTCTCTCTCAATCCCGCCTCCCTCTCTCTCTCTCTCTCTCAATCCTGCCCTCCCTCTCTCTCTCTCTCTCTCTCTCTCTTTCTCCAAAGTGATCAGGTAATGACCAATATGACCTTCAAGAAATATTCCACTTTCTGTATCTCAGTGGAATTGATCAACCTGTTGTTGACTACAGTTCCTGCTTTCATGCTGATTTGGTCGATGCTGGTCCAGACACTTGAAATTCCTTGGAAACTGAAACAAATGTTCATACACTATGTGGTAGACGCATGCCCACCTTGGATCATTCATTATTATTCACTAAATTCACACCATTGCCTTGTGTATTGCCAAAGGATGTACATGTGAGCCAGTCTTTTATATTGATCAATAAATAATTACTTTCTAAGTGCCTCTCTGTGTGTTTATCTTTTTAATTGCACAACCAACATTTATTTTGAAGGCATATAGAAATGTTCACACACACACACACACACACACACACACATATATATATATATATATATATATATATATATATATATATATATATATATATATATATATATATTAAAATATATATAATATATATATTAAAATATATATATATATATTTTTTTTTTTAAGGGTCATCAAAAAGTGGTGTCAAAGTATGCAGTCGCTAGGAATGGTGGTGCATAAGGTATGAACTGTTCTGTGTCCTATGGTGCGCACACCATGCCAGGTCAGCAGTAGGTATAAACATACCTTTAGAGGGACTGTCCCCTCTTACAAGGAAATATTGGGCCCTCAAAGGCTTAACACCATGGTTTTGGAAACTTTTGCCTTTTATCAATATTAATAAAAACATTAAAACCAATCAACTCAGTATTATCCCATCACGTGACTTTTATTCTGAATTTAAAATATTTGTGTGAGCAAAGAAAAAGAGCAGACAGTTTTTTTCTTGTTTTCCTCTGTAACCCAATCTCTGGATCAATGATGTCATCAGCCCCGCCCCCTCAGACTGATCAGCCAGAGTTACTCTGATTCTGAGATATGAACCCTAGAAAATGGCATGTAACTGCCTGCAGTGTAATACAGACATTTTATTGCAGAAACATTCTGTTATGAGTGGTGGAATGGGTGCTTGTTTTTCAGGTCCAGCATGGGGAACCACTGCCTCAGTTGAAGATAGTGACATTTTGTCCCTCTAGTTCCAAATGAGGAAAGGGAGCCATCCTAATGGGGAACAACAGAAACTCAGTACCTTCTGTCGAGCCAATTACCATTAGCCGTCTCTGGATGCCCCTCGGAGTGACATTACTAATGTGCCAATGGCGTCACGCGTTTCATAATAGTGAATTAATGTGGTGAAGGCAGGAAGCGCACACTCCACAGGCTTCCCACTGTGTCTGCGGTAATCAGTGTTTGTGGGAATGAAGGAGGCAGTTATTAGCGTGAGTAAACAGAGAGCGCACTGCCCCGGTCCCCACTGCGCTCATCCTTCTGCCACAACTACAAGCCAAGAGCTCTTCTTAATCCCGTTCCGTCAATAGTGACACCCCCCTGTCCTCCTCATGACATTCCTTCCACCACTCATTAATACCCTCTTCTGAGGATTGCGTTACAGTTGTGTCACCCAACACGGCTGCTGTTGTCTTGCCCGGTTAAGGACATTCTGTCCACTTTAGTTTATTTTTGCTCAAATAATAATAATAAAAAAAAGGTCAGCATCATCCAATCTCCACTCGTGCCTGCCTTCATTTGCTGTAATCATTTCTGAATATGATGGATATGAAAGCAGTCTGGCCTGAGACGTGCGTCTGTTCCTTATTCAGCATGGTGTGTGAAGCCACCCCCGCCTCCCTCTCCTCCTCAGTGTTCACTCCTCAGACTAATAAAAGCAGTATTGAGAGTAATCCAGCAAAAGTGTCTGAGAATACTAATTACCTGCTGTTTACCCCCACCCACCTTTCCTCGGACAATCGATAATCACAAAGGATGGCAAAATCAAATCACCGTCTGATAAGCATTCAAATGAAATTGGATGGAGTTCATTAGAAATTCCTGGGGCGTAATGCGTAATATTCAATATCAGAGACAACTGACTCTCCCTCTCTTCTCTCTGTGTCACTCTCTCTCACTCTCTGTCTCCTCCTTTTGTCTTTTGTTCTCATTTCTACATGGAAGCCAGACAAGTATGAGTGCTAAGACAATTAATTAAGTCCTGGACGATAGGCCATCTCATATATTGCTCTGCAGCATCACAAGAAGATTAGCTAGATTTGATTCCAGACCATCCTCTCATCCTCTACCTGCAGTTATTTGCAGACTCAACATCCACAAAGAGCATCTCCAGCCTGCCAGTATTGGGGCTTAAATCCTGTGCCTACAGTGGCACAACAGGCTGTAATTTCTCGGCTGGTGGCTGCCAGAATACCATGGCAAGGGCACAGATTCTGTTTAGTGCCATAGTTTTAGGATGGCTTTTTTGTTCTGTTATTATTTTTTTTTTTATTGTCTTTGCATAATCCGTTAAGTACAGGATTGCCACCATTCCTTTGGCCACCATTATAAAAGAGCAGCCAGAGAATGGCCAGTTAATCAATACACTTCTGGCTTACTGGCAACAAAATATTATGGTCTGAGGATTATGAAAGATGCCATCTGGACTGTAGGTCGGGTCAGACGTATTTCTAGATTAGGCTTCAGAGAAGAGGGCTTTATAGATAGTATCTGAAGAGCAGCAAACTTCAGCAGCTGAACATTTTCCTGTAAGAATTCCCAGAGTAACGTGCCTCATATATTTTTTGTGTCCTGGTGATACAGCAGCTTCAGCTTGTCTACATCAGCTTCTGTTTATTTAACAGTGTAGGTCGTGGGAGGGCAAAAAACAAGGCCTTCTGATTGTTTAGTAATTTCACAGGCACCATGCAGAGATGTGTTTGATTAATAAGCAAATTCACTGATTTTTGCAACAAGAAATAATACTAGTCCATCTCAAAAATGATATCATAATAAAGCTTTATTTTGTAATGTAAATGAAATATCCTATATCTTATATTCATTACAATTAACAACCAATTTTGCAACCCTTTTTGATACTGTCTGATTAATCATTTACTCAAACTAAATATTTAAGATTATAATTATTAGAGGAAATTAATTTTTGATTTTTCAGTAAAAACAAGGCTTGAAAATCTTACACTTAAAAAATAATGAATATTAAATAACAATTTACCTTTTGGAATCAAAGTATGAACAGGAATAAAGGTTTTCATGATATTATTATTTCATGATATACTTAAGAAGATTATACTTGTTAAGATATAATATTACAGTGTTCTAAATGCATTTTCACCTGAAAGTCTTGAGGTCAAGAACAAGATCTTTGTTTATGTTACATTGTAAATGTTAATTGTTGGTTTCACATTTCAGTTTAAATCATTTTACATGATATTACCTGCTAAACTGTAATTGTTCTGTATGTCTGAACAATCCAAGAACATTTTTATACACTGCAAACCAACCTAATCATCGCTCAGCCTGATACAGTCAAAGACCACTTCTCTTCATTGTCTGAGGTACCTTTTCCACAGTTTTTTTTTTGTCCAGACCAAACAAGGTAGGTTTGAAAACAGCCTTATAAAACCATCTTGGCTATAATCGGTTTTGTAATGCTACAGTACATTCACCTTTGAACACAGTTAGACATGTCATAAAACTACACAGTTGTTTAATGCCTCATTTAAATTACGATGGAATGTTACAGCAAATTAGATTTTCTATGTTATTTAATGAAGTAGTTCGATTTTTCCTACTTTTGCTGTCAACTCCAGTGTTTGAATAAACAGAGGCTGGTAGTAGAAAAAGTTAATGACACAAAACAAGGCCTTGCAGTATCTTGCATGATGCTGAAGGGAGATAATTGCATGTTGAAGATAAAAGATATTAAAATCAACAACAACAACAAAAAAGACGTGTTTATGCCAACTTTCAGCATGTTACACTTGAAGCTCGAAATAAATAATTAAAAGCAATTTGGCACGGTATCTAGTTTGCATACACTGAATATGTATCACGAATGTTAATACATTAAATCCTGTTGGAAGATGTTACCAATTAGAGTAATTATATGCACATGGCACTCATTAAATCATATGAACCATAAAGCATGACTGAAGCACAAATTAGCACCACGCTGTTTACCTTTAGATTTGCCCCATGAAAATGTTTATTATAGCGAGTTTCAGTAATCCTCATAATTATGCTGCTGAGTTTTTATCAGGTTTCTGCGTATTGCATGTGTGTGTTTGTCTGTGTATGAGAGGGTGAGAGTGAGATTTATTCTCATCCTATCCTGCATTTTATCTCTCTAGCGGTTTCACAGGCACCAGGCACAGATGTTTGTAATTGATAAGTTAGTTGCATGATCTTTAAAAGGCGTTCATAGAATAACTGCCCACATTGTGCCACAATGCTGCTTTGCACTCAGCGAGCAGGGGAACACTGAAACACTGTACACTTATCTTAGAGCAAGTTAATGTACAACAAAAACTTCTCATTACTGCACATTTAAACACTTACAGGAAAAGAAAACAGAGGCAAACTCTCTCACGCCACACAGGCAGCTGTGCCAGTAATGCCATGACAACACATGCCAGAGCAATTTTTTTTTTGCAATGTCAACATGTAAACACAGAATCGCTGCCAGTATGTGAGCTGATTGCAGCTTATTATCTAATAATATTAGATTATAGTCTTATAGTAGCAATAGTACAGTAGTCATATGACCATTTATAAAGTACCTCACTCTGCTGCTGCCACTTGGGCTCCTCCTGCAATTATGGAGTGTAATTCACTTTCATATAAATGTTAGAAACATAAACGAGGCTTTAAGTACACCCTTAGTGAAAACTTTACAAATGCATTTGTTAACAAGCTGCAGACGAGTGTTGTTCGTTTGGAATAGCACACCGGAGTGTGCATTCAGAAAAGGTAGGGTCAGGCAGGACCTCATTAACATAACTCTGGGCTGTCAAAGTTTCTTTAATGAAGACCAAAGGTGATCTGGCATCGTAGAAAATTGCACCCTTTACCTTGACACCTGGCCTTTTGGATGTGTGATGCATTACAATAAACCATTGATCTTGGTGCTGACCATGGTGTCTCCACACATGGATCCATTGGTAGTCTCCACCAAAATGAAAGCAGAGCTTGTCACTGAAGATGACCTTCTTCCATTCTGAGTGACTCCAAATTAGTGTAATAATAGTGGTGATGATGGCTATTTATAATAATGCTAATGAGAAGAGGATGGGGATAACTACAGCAAATAGAAGATTAATAGAGTCTGTGTAAGAGCTTCAACTTAATCTGTATCTAAGAGTTCACACTAGAAGGTGACAGACCAACAAGTGACCTGTCATTTTATTTGCAAGTACGCAATTTGCAGCCATGATTTAGTGGCAAGTGGCAAGTGACACAGTGACAAGCAATAAATTGAGTTAAGACTTTTTTCAACCTAATGTAAATGAATTATGATGGAATGTAACAAAAATAATTCTTTGAACCAGTCATAGACATGATGGTACAATGTTCTCAACTTCCGTCCTCTAAACATTATGTTCCTTCCTGCATTTCATTCCTATTCTCAAAACTAAATATGGCACTGAATATGAAAGAGAAGCTCATAACTGCTGATTTGTCTTCTCCCATTTCATGGTGAATTTATTTATTAAATACACAAAAATAGCAATACATATATAGTTTATTGGTTGAACATTACATTTTGACCTTGTACGTGTCTACAAGGCAAGAGACAAACTTCAGGCAACAAAAGCAACATTTCCTCTGCTAGTGTGAATGCAGGATAAGAGTAAAATAAGCTTTAGTTTCGTTATTTTATCGTTGTATTTATTTTATTTTAGTCTGAGTTGTCACACCACCACACACAGAGGCAGCTATGCCAGTAATGCCATGACAACATTTTTCCCACACCAACGTGTAAACAGAGAATCTCTGCCAATAGTTGAGGTGATGATAGTTATTTTTGCTGCCCACAATGATACAGTTAGATCTCACAATCATATGTCAAGCAAACAAGATCACGTTTCCTAAAAGCATCTGCATGTTGAGATCAACCTAAATAATAGAGTCTTCTGATGTTCTTTCCATTGTGTCAAATTGTCCTGGTTTTATTGTATAAGCCTGAACACTATGTATGCTGTATTAAATCAGGTGCAGTTAAAACTGGGGGAAAGAAGATTCCAATTTTGACACTGTTTATTCCTGAATGTTCACTGAAAACTTTTTTTCTTGGTTCTTGTGTGTTTATGAGCTCCCTGTTGCATGTCATCTCAGCTCGTTCAGGCTGAGAGCGAACACCTGGAGTATTTGAGTATTTGTATGCTTTCCTGTAAGAATCCCAGCACCTCAAATATTCAGGAAATGTCTGGAGGCCATTCAGACTAGGTTTGGCATGGCCACATCAGCTGTCAGACTGCATCGATTCCCTTTCTGACTCAGCTCAAATCTGAAAACAGAGCTGCTTGTGTGCTTAGCCACTACCGCTCTCCCTGTGATTCCAGGCGCTCCTCTTCTCCAGTGGCCCAGCAGCGCTCCAGCTGCTGCAAAGCCATTTGCTGTGCTTATGAAATGCTTGGCTGACCCCTTGCCTTTTCGCCTTTGCTCTAGCGCACCGTATTGGAAACCATGGTGCGTATAAACTGTTAAACGCAGGAGCTCGGGACATGTCAGGCCGTATAAGGAGCCAGAAGGGCAGACTTAATTCCAGCTCCGCCTAATGTATAGTGTGGATTTCCAACAGCAGTACAAGGGCGTTTTCACTTATAACTGTCAAAGATTTATGGTACGTTATCATTAGCAGACACTTTTTATTTCTCTATGGCCATTTGCAGCCTAGCTACTGTAACTGATTTCTTTTTTTTTTGTTCTTAGAGTATATGGGCTCACTGCTCCCAGGTTTATTTTGTACTTAAATTTAATATTTTTGCCTTTTCTATTTTTCTGTTTTATTGTCTAACAATATTTCCCTTATGTGTGATGAATAATGGTGACTTTGTAACACAGCTGTGACAAACCAGATGCTTGGAAAATGGCAATCCAAGCAAATGATACAAAGCCAGATCAAGCCGAAAGCAAGAGTAGCAGAAAAATATTCATTGGCATAGCAAAAACAAAGTCAGAACAACAGGCTAGAAGAGTGACATTTGACATTGCGCATCAATTCCATTTGGTTTGATTGGAATTCTTGCGTGTAAAACAAACCAGTGGTAACGAGCCCCTCCCCCAAATGAGCCCAGAATCAGTCTCGGGTGTGGAATTACGAATTCAAGTGTGAAAATGCCCTAAGGATTGTCATAATAATTAGATGTGCAGTAAATGAGAACCTTCATGTTAAGGTGAACTAAGAAATAGTGTATTTTTAAGTTAATGTGGGAAATGAATATGTATTCTAATGTGAGACTGTTTGGTTACTGGTGCTGGGATGTTTAATTTCACTGCGCAGGATAGAGGCTTATAAAGGCCCAGAGCACTGAGCTGTGGAGCAGTGGAACTGTGCTCTCTAGAATGTTGGTGCTACCTTCAATAATTTTGGCATGAGTTAGGGTGGTTAGAGTTGGCGATGAGGTGGAGTGATGATCATCCAACATCCTGACATCTTTAAAGTTCTTGTTCCTTATCCTCAAAGTTCCTGTCCCTTGTACAAAGTCTTCCATTAACAGTAGATAAAGTCAAACAAAAGCACTATAACGGCCTTCATTCCAGATGAAACAATGAATAAGCGGGTGTCTCAATACTTTTGTCACTATAGTATATCTCTGTTTGACTGTAACATAAATCAAATCTTCAAATGTTTCCTTTTTACGATACTTCTGTGTTTGTGCAGGCAGTGCCACACAGTGGAACAGTGCACCACCGTCTTGACACCTTTCTGCAGGTTCATGGCAGTTATATTGGCATGATTTGCTCATTCAATCAGATATCATCTTAATTTTTACAGTTTCTCTGAAATGCAAAATTACAGTTACAGTTACAGTTACAGAGTTACAGTTAAAAAAACATGGACTGATACTGAAATTTTTCATATATGAACATGTTTGTGCCCATTCCAATGCCAAGACAGATATATTTCCATTCATAAAATGTAGAAATTGGAATATTAATGCAGATATTGTGCATTGAGCTGTAAGTTTTAGAAAAGGACAGTGTTGGACCCTTATTTGCTTCCATTTACATTTCTTAATTCACTGCCTTTACTTTGTCCTGTGTTCAGGCTTTTTTATTTGTGCCCTCACTGTGTTCTATTTGGCCTATTTAAAGACTTATATACCAAGTTTTCACCCTCTTTGAGTCTTCAGTGCAAGGTTGTTTATAGTGTGTGAGGGAAAGCCCTACCTCACTGGAGTAAATGTGTCTTTCAAGCCTCAGCTGTGTGCTCCTGTGCTCTAAATCAAATTTGCACCATTTCCTTTCTTCAGGGTTGAGGCAATCACACAGTTTTGTCGTGGTTTTTGGCGGCCCTTGTTTACTGCCTTAGCGACAAGGCTCAGAAACCTTTCTGAAATCCTCAGAAACAGCAAACGCCTTCAGAAACTTCTTTCTATGGCAGAGCTTTTACTTTGACATGCTTTTGTCAGCAGTATTCCACGTCAGGGGTGTCTCTTTGGCAGTTTGTTCAAGGTGTTGTCTTTGATAGTAATCTTTGAAGGCCTCCGATAACCTTTTAACATGCACTACCATGTCTGCTTCGGGAGCTTGATGAAAAGTGGCCAGTGAGGTTTGCGGGAGTTGAGGGACGAAAGTGCTCCTCATGCCCTTCCAGTGGCATTATCTTGAGCAAGACATACAGAAAAAGAGTGCAGTGGAGTAGTGGGAACAGTCAGCATCCCAGGGAGAGAAGGGAAAAAAACCCTGCAGATAACACTGATCAAGGAGACAAATAAGACCTAGCCAGTGAGCTATTCATCATTGCCTCTCAGCCTCAGTAAGCCACCACAGCCCTACGAACGCAGATGTTAGTCATGCAATGTTTGCAATAAAAAGATCTGTTTTGGTATTACTGTCAGGAAAGATTGAGTTAGCACCTGCTTAGTAATGTGGTAATGATTCAAATTGGACCCTGGCTTGAGTGATAGATGAAGATGAGATATGCAATATTTATAGATTCATGAAGTCAGTCTGCTTTTTTTGCTGGCGAGGTTTTTTCCTGGTATTTACAGAATGGTCTATTCTAAGTACAAGCATAGCCAAATCTCAAACACCCTAAACACTTACACTTACACTGACACACTCACACACACACACACACACACACACACACACACACACACACACACACACACACACACACACACACACAATCACAGCTTCTACCGTGTTTCTATTCCATTAGGTTTATTTGTGAGCAAAGCACTAGCTTTGGGCAGGCCTTCGCTTTTAGCGCCTTTTCACCCGGGGCATATTGCTTACATGCTGGAACACAATATAGCCATAAAGTACTCGTGCTCGTTCATGGGTGTGTTTCAGCTGTTATGGAGTGCCCTCTGTAAGGATGTCCCACATCCTTTAACAACTAAAACAGCTCTATGAATTAGTAAAAAGCCTCACGCATGGTTTACCTTTGCTGGTGGTGCTTTACTGGGAGAGGATATGTAGGTCTGACAAGTACAGAATACTCCACTAATGCATACTGGCACTCCATGACAAAACACTGTATCTCTATTTGTTATATTTATATATTCTTAATATGTGCCATAGAATGCATTCTTTGGGTACTTAAGTAGTTGCCTATTTACCGCACTGTTCAGTATGCAACATGCAGATTTTTTTTTCTTTAAAGAAGGGTTCATTAAAAAAAAAAAAAAAAAAAAATTGTTTGGTTTATGGCTCATAGCATCCTCATACACTGACAGGCCAAAAGTCATGGAAAAGCAGTATGAAAATCGAGGTGGCTTGGAAACACAGAGCCAAGTTGTGAGGTGTTATCTTTTAAGTGAGGTTGCATGACCGTGGGACATTCCATTAAGTTAGGTAGACATTTAACATTCCTCGTTTCATGTTGTCACATGTGTGCCAGGAAAAAAAATGAGAGAATGCAACAAAAGCAGGATTCATCACTAAAGATGACCCACTGTCATTCTGAGTGGCTCCATGACAGTCTGGCATGACACCATCTTTGGCGACACTGACCTGGTGTTAAGAACACTCATTGTAATGGTGTGTGTACATGTAGTCCTGCATCATGCAGCTATCTGCAAATGGTGCTGGCACTAACAGGATGACTCATAGAGGGCATCACTGCTCGCTGAAGGTCTGCAAACTCTGCATATGTCAGACTCTGCTGGTTCTCCCTCTTTATGGTTCATGTAGGTCTCCCAGAGCGTTCATGTTGCTGGTACATGACTATTCACTGTCCCCAACAATATGGTAATAACTGCACTGTGCACAAGATGTCAATAAGATCATCCTGCTTTCCGGAGCCCTATGACCTGTCCCGTCTCAAACTCTTTCGACTGCTCAAATGGTTCCCTTTCAAAGGACTCTACCAACGTTATAGCATGAATCATAATGGAAACCACACACAAAGGGTGTAGCGATAAGGCCTGTGCTGGCATGTCACATGCATGGCCAGGTGTGAAATTTGAATCATTCCCTGGCCTTACAGTGTTAAACCAATCCACCAAAGTTTCATTCCTGTCGGCTGATTTCTTCATGGTGCACACCCTTTTTTGATGATATATTGTAGCGGCACGTTTTTGGATTTCATGTTTTGTAGTTCACTGCGGGATGTTATTAGGGGGCTCCCCTTAAAGCAGGATGGGATTATTTCTGCATTGAACCCCCTAAAAATGTCTGAATCTCTAGTTAGCTCACTACAGATGGTCGATTTAAACATCATGAGAACTAACAGTGAGCCAAAGCTTCCTCTGAGTGAGGCATTAGCAGGGAGTCTTCTCTGTACTGGTTTATTCAGACAGTTGGTTTTAAATGGGGGTTAGGACATTCAATAGTTGCCTTTATCTCTAAACCCACAATGAAAGTCATAGAGAGGGGGAAGAAAAAGAAGGAACACTGAGATCTATAAGAAGAATGTGCAGCTTGCAGTTTTCTGAAGTAATTATGACAGGAGGCCACAAAACTCCATGATGTGTGTAAGATTTCATTATCAGCTTTGGTAAGATGGAAATAGAATTGGTCCTTAGCCTTAAAACCACTCACCTGTGTTCATTTTCCTTTTCTTTTTCTTTTCTTTTCTTTTCTTTTCTTTTCTTTTCTTTTCTTTTCTTTGAGCCTGGGCTGCAATAGCATGCACGCTTGTGCTCTGTCAAAACGTAATCAATGCAAGGTGAGCTGGGTGATACGGTAAGACAGATTGCGAAGCCACCTTTCACCAGGCCTCGTCACATCTCGTTTACAGCCCAGCGGTGGCTCTTCGATCAGGGGGGAGACTGCAGATAGGTGTGTAGAACACCTTCAGAAAGGGCATGAGGGAGAGACAGAGGCAGTCAGAGCGGAGGAGAAGTGTTTCAAGATGCAAATTTGTCATTAATCGGAAAGTGTGTGACATGCCTTTGCTCCGCATGGCTGGACACAGGGCTGTCTGTTGCTGTGTGAGCATCCAGCTAACGAAGCCAGCGGTAATCACCCACTGCTGGATGAGACTTTGCTCCAGCGGCAACATAGGAACATACACAGACCTGACAGGCCTGCCACATTCAGTATTTAAATTCAGAGGGTGGTAGTTTGGAGGTTTAAAAGAAAGCAACAAAGCTAGCATGCTTTATTTTCCAACCTGACTCTACAAGCTAACACATGACAGCTCTGCTGTGAACAAGCCTCACCATAACTGTAAATGTAAAATGTGGCATGTTTGGAAATGTAAGAAACAACACTAAAATAAACACTTAAGCAAGAACATGTTAATCAATCAAACTTCTTATTCAATCAGCTCACCTGTAAAACAACATTTTTTTACATTACCCTAAGTAAGGTAAGGTTTAAGAAAACGCCCAGCACATACAGTGGCACCCCAGTTAAAATAGATTTTACTGTGAATAATTAAGTAAATACTAGTCGAACTGATCTTCAAAATGCATAACAGTAAACATGAAATTCAATATTCCAATATTGTAACAAAATTAATGCTCTATTATTGTTTTATCCAATTTGAGTGAAATCAAGAAAGGAGTACCATGCAGAAGTTTGGGCACCACAAAAGATTTGACCTCTCAGATAACTTTATCCAAGGTTTCAGGCCTGAACTAATTGTTCAATTGAAGAACCTCCAAAAGTTACTCAAAGTTATTGGACTTTTTACAATGCAGATACCACATAACCATGCTGGATAGCTTTTGGCACAATTCTTACATCCCTAAACTTCTGTCACTCTGGATTTGATGGGGAGCAATTGATCCTCATTTTCATTTATAACCCAATAGCTGGGTCAGTGACAACATTAGCCCCACCCCCTCTCATTCCGTCTACATGCAGGACATGAGCATGTACATGTGAATAGATCTGTAAACATGCACTGGAATCTCCTTTTACATCAGGTTACTCTGACTCTGAGATATTAAGCCTATATTATAATATTCCCTTCTCACACTAGACGACTAGAAATCATACAATACACGACTTTTAAAGTTAAAATAGCAGATTATACAATATCAATGCCACAATACATGACTAGGGATCATACACTACACAACAAACCTGCAGCTGAACCGAAACAAATACTAAAAAATAAATAAATAAATAAATAAATAAATAAATAAATAAATAAATAAATTAGGCGTATCGTGTTACATAGAGGACTCAATGCTACAATCATTGTTTGTTTGGCTAATTATGCTGACTCCTGAGGAAACAATTATGCAAAAAATGCAAAAAACAGTTTGTCATGGCTGGGAAATAAGTATTATATATTGGAGGCTACCCAGCGTATGAGGCAGACATTGGCTCTGTAAACAAATTTTGGTTTCACCTTAAATAATGGAACTAGTTCCAAAATGAAGCTACTGCATCATTTAAGATGAAATGTAAAAATGAACATGAATGCATGGCTTTTCACCCCTTAATCTACGTGCTGTGTTTATATTCTTCTCAGATTTCGTTGGCAGCACAGCCTCTGCCAGACTGACAAAAAATATAAAAAAATTGTGTCATCAGAGTTTGTTTTAGTGCTTGGCTCCATTTTCACCATACAGAGCACTAATGCCCTCTGCACTATAGGAACAGGACTACTGAAAACATTAAAGAACCAGACATGCGCAGTAGCTTTGCTATTGTTTAACTCTGAAATTGAAACGGTCTATACAAACTGATCGAAAAGACACAAAAGAATTCACACACATCCTTTTCTCACAAATTTACTGAGAGACCATTTCAGTTTAACATGTGTTTTTAAATGTCTTCTTAATTTCCCAGCAGAGACGCTACTTCATAAATCCCACTCGGACCACCTGCTGAGCACATGCATCAGATCCCTGCAGGTGGTCGCCAATAAATAAATAAATAAATAAATAAATAAATAAATTCCTGCTGTTTAATGGACCTGATTAAAAAAAAAAATTCATGTTTAGGTCAAACGCACTGTTGGTTTGAATACAAATACAGATATTTGGAACACCGAACAGATACAGGTAACAGGGCTGTGTTACACCTCAAAAATATGATGTCCCTTGTAAGTAAAACCCTTACATTTCTATTTTTGACATTCTGTTCAGTTTGATGGGGTATATATGAACATGACATTGTCAGGCTGAACACTTCTTGGTTTTATTGTGAGCAACGCAAAACAAAGGCTCTCAATTTAAGCACATTCCAGGCTCGACAATAAGGGATGTCAATGGCAATTTCCAAGGCTGTTATTTTAATTTTTTCTTCCATTCTTTTTGCACAGCACTGTCAACATTTTCTTTCTGCGTTTGGCTGGCTGGGACTGTGCTGGCTGTGTGATTTGCACGAGTGTTCACCGTAATGGGTGTCCCTCCCAGTCAGCTTCCAGCAGATGGCTGTGATTGGCATGGCCGACGCGACGGGGCTCTGGATCTCAATTACCCAGTGTCCCTCCGTGAAACTGCGCACGTCAATGAACTCCAGTGTCACACGTCAGGTCAGCATGTCGATCAAAGCCGGAGAGAAACAGTGCTTCCGCCCTTTTTCGACAACAGCAGCATAAAGAGTGCTTTAGGGAGCAATTTTAGCTTTTCCTCACTCTCATACTGAATATTTGATTACACTGCTCTCATTCGGATGGAAATGATGGGCGCTTGTCTGTTAAATTAATCCACTAAGTGGGGAGAGATGTAATTAAAAATCTCTATTTTGGCCATGGCTCCTTCATTGTTTGGTTTTTGTGCGCTTGCGAGGGCTGTGGGGACAGGGCTCTGGAGATTTAATTGGCATTCTGGGAACACTGTATTGTCCATTAATTTTTAATACCTGCGTCATACTCTGCTTTTAGTGGGGAAAAGGGTTGCATGCTGATTTTGTTAGATTTCCCAGGCACAAAATGTGGAGGATGTATGACCTAGTTTGGATGACAGAGAATGGATGGGTATAGAGGTGGTGGAGAGTTGACCAGATCCACTTCCTTCTAGTATCTTACGGTATCTTAAAGGGTACATATTTCACACTGTTCTTCACCCATGTATGTGTGAGTTTATGTAAGGTTTCACTTATGAACAGTCAAAACTGTTCCAAAGACTGTGCTTTTACCATTAAACTGGATATTTTAACTTGTGTGTCCTTAAGACTGATTGATTGACCTAGTGTAACCCTGCTTCAAAACGCAGGTATATACAAATATACAAAACGCATGACTTCAACAATCTTACACATAAGAAAATCATTTCCAAGTTACTATTTTAGAGATACATGTTTTTTTTTCTCTTTGGGCAGTGACAAGGCGTTAAATAAATCCTGTGTTTGTGTGTGTTCTGTGTGTGTGTGTGTGTGTGTTTGTGTGTGTGTGTGTGTGTGTGTTAGAGAGAGAGAGAGAGAGAGAGAGAGAGAGAGAGAGTCAAAACAATGAGAATCCACAGTAGAGATGCTTTGTTTATATCACTGAATAAAACCCCTAACATGTCACTAGGTTTTAAAAAAGATAGAATTATTGGAGGAACTTCGGGCCAAACTTGGCAAAATTATGAATTTATGTTAAAACTTAGCTTTGGCAAAAGGACAAAGCTACCCAACAATTCTAAAGAAAAATATTCATCTTTCCATAATATGTGCCTTTTAAAACAATAATCTGTGATCAGTTATTTACCACCTCCGGTTCTCTCTCATCAGTTCTCTGTCCATGTCTCTGATGTAAAAGTATACTGAATTATAAGCATAGATAACACCTGCAGAAAACACAGACCATGTGTTACAGGGGTGGGGGGGCACGAATGACCCCAGGCAATGTCAAGCATCAGCATGAAACATGACAATACTCTATACAGCGTATGCTCTGCCTTTTCGCAATGTATCCAAACAGCTCCTGCATTCTGTCCTTTCTTTTTCAGACAGACTGATGTTTGCTCTTGCTTCTCTTTGCCAGCTCCAGATGTGCCTTTGATCGGCTGCATCCATTTATTTATTTTGTGTGCCTTCTGTCGTCGCCAAGAAGAGCATTTTTCAGAGAACAAATGCTGCCTGTATCAGAATTCTGCGTACCTTTTGGAGCAAGCAAGACAGGAGGACCCCCAAATTAGTGGCAAATTCATTTTCATTATGCACAGTTACATTGGGATTGATTTGTGCACAGTTTGGCAGTGTAGCCGGTTTGAAGTCGAACAGCGGCCTTAATTTGCTGTGATGAGGTGGATGTGCATAAGGAACACACAGCTCATTTACGAGTCCCATTTTAGTCACAGCACGTTAAAGCATCATGGATTTTCTCCATGCCACCTCCCCCCTATTTTTTTTTTTTTTTAACTGATTGGTGTGTTTATGTAACTGGCACGGAAAAAGTGTGCCTCTGTATTCTTCTGAACACCACATAATGTCATGCCTTCTGTTTTTTTTTTTTTTTTTCTGCTGTGAGCTGCAGTAAATACAGCGTTTCTATTTTCCAAGGAGACATTTAGTCATACCTCATTTGGTTTGAGGATACTCATCACGCTCAATTAGTTAGCCTGTGTTTTTTCTGTCATCCCTTTTAATAATAATTATTGTCCTTTCTTATGCTCAAATCAAGTAATTACAGTATGGAGTTGAGGCCCCCTTGCTCCAGAGGGAGCATGTTTGCCTATAAGCTGTCTCCTGTGGCTGTACTGTGCTGGAGGTGAGTGTTTGTACCCACACATCTCCTGCTGCTCTTCATTGATCTGAGTAGCTGGAACGGGGTAGGAAGGGAGAATCCACTGCCGACAGTAACATGCGGCTCTAGCTATACTGCCACACACTAATTCATCAGCACTCACGAAACCTGATGATTCCATCCCAAATGGCCAGAATTTGGTGGAATTTGAGGGGATTAACGGGATACGCTGGGCTTTCAGGAGCCCTGCCAACTCCAGATGTTTCCCTGGTCGTGATTGATGTTTACTGCCTGCTTGCCCGTGGGTGGCTTTTATTTTTAATTCAGGTTTATCTATGGATATTATCCATCACAACCAGCTCGACAGGACTTTGCTTGATCGCTCTGACCTGTAGATCTTCACTGCAGAAGTGATGTTTTCTCAGAGACCTTTCCCCTAGGAAAATGCACTTTTTCACACAAGCGGCACACAAGCAGTTCTGTGACCTATCTGAACTGAACGCAGCATGTCTTTTAAAGCACAGCAGAAGCAGGGACTAAGTCTGAGCGGTTTAAACAGGCAAAAGGCCCTCTGCAAAAATCCTTGACGAGGCCAAGACTTTCAGGAGTGTGCCATTATTTAACGTGGCAGCCAAATAAACAGATCCATGATTTAAAGCTCGCAAACACGACCGCCAAAGAGGATTACCGCCTCGTCAGCAGGATTGCGGCGAAAAATATAAGCAATGACAAGTCTGGCTGTATGTTTAACTTGCTGTAATCCTGGACTGCACAGTTGATAAAAGATTACTCGCTTTGTAATCCTCTACATTCAATTTGCCATAATCGAAGAAGTAAATAAAAACAGGGGTCCCCTAAGGGGCAGAGAGAGTGGAAGGACAGGGAAAAAAGGAAGAAATGGAAAATCTAGTGGAGATTAGAAATCTACATGGCAGATTAGTTTGCCATTTCAGGCAAATGACTTTATTATAGTTCTTATTGCTTTATATTCCTTGCTTTCTATTATGACTAAGTGATGTTCACAAGAAAAAAAAGAAACATTCTAGGAAAAGTGCCAGGCATTTCACAAAGCAGGAATTCTCTGTAAACTGGATAATTTAAGCACAACCCAGACCATTCCTACTGAATATACTCAGGGTTCACTGTGGGTTAATATGATTCATACATAAAAGAAACCTTGTAATATACCATGATGGGCCCTCACTGAGAATCAGAATTATTGGTCAGTACAGTCATGTGAAAAACGTATAGCCATGAAAATTCTTGCTTTTTTAACATACACTGTATGGACAAAAGTATAGGGACACACCGCTTAGTCATATATTTCAGTTGTTTTATTTAGACTCATTGCCTTGGGTGTATAAAATCAAGCACTTGCAGCATGCCTTTAGAAACATTTGTGAAAGAATGGGTCAATCTAAAAAAAATTCATTCTAGTATCAGTTGGTGAAATTTCTTTCCTCCATGATCAACTATGTGGTATTATTATAAAGTGGAAGCATTTAGAAACTGCAGCATCAGTTGTGCTGACTCAGTAACTGCAGAGATCCAAACCTGCTGTTAGAGCTGCAAGAGGGAACCAACTTCATATCAATGCCTATGGATTCAGACTGGAATATCATAAAAGCTCCTGTTAATGTATTGTGTTTTGGCGTCCCAATACTTTTGTGCAACATATAACTGAAGACATGTCTTTTAAAAGATGTGTCTTTGTAAAAAAAATAATAAATAAACATTACTACTTAAAATTAGAATCAGGTGCAGCACATAAGCTGCAGATCATTACAGCATGGTTAGATAATATTTTGGAGGAGCCTGTTTTATTAGTTTGGTTACTAATAATAATAATAATAATAATAATAATAATAATAATAATAATAATAATAATAATAATAATTAGACATTAGTTTGGTTTGCTCTTGATTGTTGAAGTGGGGGTATCATCATAACCAGATCCAAAGAGCTCTCTGAGGCCTTCAGAAAAAGAAGACCCTCCCTTGTCCAGGACGGGGTTTAAAAAGATATAATTTAGGCACAATTAGAAATCAGTCTAACTCCACTGTCCCCAAAAGTAAAACTGACAACATAGCCAGGTCAAACTATCCTAGCCATTGGTGGCCAGTGGTGCAGTATACAGGCAGTGTACATGTAATTTACAGACAATACATAATACATAAGCAATATGCAGACTACACACGGACAATAATATACATGTACATATTACCTACAGAAAAATACACAGTGTGTGGTAGTGCAGACAACAACAGTCTACATGATGCCTGGGGATAAAAAAATGTGTAAAAACTACATGGAGAAAAGATACTAGTCAATGATATATTTGTGACAGTACAGTAAATAAAACCTTTTTTAAAAAAAAAAAAATGTTAAAAATGAGCTGAAGGCCTATTTTTAAGTAGGTAGTTGTTGTCGTGCCCCCTCCTGTCCTTTCTGGAAGGTCTTCTACTTCATAATGAGCCATGGTTATCTGGTGCAGCATCTCCCAGCCCATGCAGCCTCAGCTAAAATAAGCCGAAGCAAGTCGTGCTACATGCTGTGCTTAATTAGGCTCTGACTCGTTTTATTTATTTACAAACCTCATGCAGAGAAACACTCTCCTGCTGACTGGCCTTTTTGCTACCAATAGGAGCTGAGGCACTGTGACCCCGCCTCCTGTCCCACCCTACCACGCCCCCCACCTGCTATCAGTGTGCTCAGCCATGTGTGACAAAAGTGCAATGTTTGTTTATTTATTTATTTATTTATTTATTTATCTATTTATCAACACATTTTCCACTTGATTCACACAGTCCAGCTAACACAGGCGAAGGAGGCAGAGCTGATAAGCAATCTCTGCTAATTTACATTTGTTGCTCTGCTTTTAGCATAAGCAGCCAGATGCTCTATTTAGGAGCCTGTTACAATTAGCAGGCAAACATTCACACCAGAATTTCCATTAATATTCAAGGGAAAAGGTGGTGTGTAAAAACAACAAAAGGACAAGTGCACCTCTCTCCTTCAGATTATCTTTTGCATGGGTGTTACTGACCATTCCATTGTCGTTTTGCCCCGTTTTCATTCTAAAGGTTGTAATGTTTCTTATGAATGCATATTTTTAACAATAATGGTTTACTGATTTTACTGATTTTATAATATAGCTTTTGCTTGGAGTTCTACGCTGGTGTTTGATGGTCCAGGTGAAACCTGTTAAGCAGCTCTTGCCTATCATAGTAACATTTGATTATGGTCTGCTGATTGAAAAGCATGGTCATACTGGTCGACCACATTTGAGCTTGCTGGTCATACTGATCAGCTAGCTTGGAAATGCTGGTCATGCTGGTTGACCAGCTTGGTCATCATTCTTGTCATACTGGTAAACCAGCTTGGTCATGCTGATCATACTGGTAGACCATCTTGATCATGCTGGTCTAGCCAAACCCTCAAATTAAATGAAAACATAAACTTAACCAGCTTGAGCTGGTAAGGCCTTTTTTTTTTTTTCATCGGGGTAGTCATCTTTCAGTCATCACACCTCAACCCCCAACTGCATGATGTGAACCCTACCAGTGGTTCTGTCACTCAAAACCTGATCTGGCAGAATGTCTCATTACTTTAGATCAAAACACACAACAGATTACGTCCATCCTAACTGGATTTTAAAAATAGCCCATCACTGAAGTTAGCTCATTAGTGCAGTATATAAAGTGTAGAAGTGTGTGGCTTGGGACACATCCACAGGCTGTGCAGCACCCTAAAAATAACATTGCTACAAAAGGTTCATTGAGCAGTGCTGCCAAAGAGCCACTTTTGGTTCCAATAAAGAACCATTTTTTTTGCTTGAGATGTGAATATGTGTGGATATGAAGAACCTTTGGATTGGTGATAAACCTTTGTATCAAGAGATTTTCTTCATACCCACACACCAATTTCTTTTATGAACATTGTTATTTATGGCAATAATGAAGTGGCTATTGTCAAGGTGTTGTTACTCAGGTCTTCATGCTGCACATCTCTTGAGTCCACCTACAAGAACCCTAACATAGTTGTCACTGAATGCATTCATATCATCACAGCAATGTTTTGGTACTAGTATAAACCCTTCCCTGAGGCAGTAGAGACAGTTATCCAACCTCACTGGATTAAAGCTGTTTTGGTGGCATAAAGGGGACCTACACAACATTGGGTAGTGTTAATGTTATGGCTGATTGGTGTAGTTCTAGAAAGGTATAACACTGTATGAAGGTATTTCTTGATCAAATTAATAGTGGTTCGTTTTAGCAAATAAGCACAGCCTGGTGTAATAGAACCCTTAAGCTTCCACACCCCTTTATTAAAAACACCTTGCTAAGTGTAAACCGATTGCACACACTGTAGTTTTGCTGTTGACCAGGCATTACTGGTGTGCTGGGCCATTCTCATCCCGGCTGTGACATCGACATGGTAGTGGCATAGTAATGCGTGTCACACTGACATGAGTAATGTCAGGCCCAGTGGTGTTACTGGGGGTTTTAAACACATCAGTATGACCGCTAGGTTGATAGTGGTCAGCCAGCCAAAAATATCCCAGCAGAAATGCTTGTGTGCCTGAAATTGCCCCTTATGTAGGACTAGAGCATTACTGACACCGTTTGTGTTTGTGTCTTCAAATGAGCACCAGCAAAGTGGAACATCAAGGGAGGTGTGTGTACTAGTGTGTGCAAACTTTCAATCAAAGTGTGGATATCTGTTGTTATCTGTGCAGCATTGCACTGCTGTTTTATGCTGCATCTGAAAAAATAGCTTAGCTGTCATTAACAGTTTTCATCTTGAAGTTAAACAGTGAAATTAAACAGTGTGTTGTGTAAATGTACTCTTAAGATAGACATAATGGATGTATTAGCTGGCCTGGCTAAGATTATTATATTAATAAAGATATACACACGTTACACGAACATCTGCCTATTATGATGGTCCTCTGAAGACCTCATGTAGTATCTGGCATGAAGACATTAGCAGCAGATTCTTTTTGTGTGATGTTTAGTGGAGCCACCATGGATCAGATTGCTGCCCCAGTACATCCTACAGTCAAACGCTGCACTCGTACCCAGCATCGCACACCATGTAAATGAAAACGGCTCATTGGGCCAAGCTACCTTCTTTCACTGCTCTGAGCTCTAGTTCTGACAATTTCCTGTTCATTGTTTCAACACTTGTGATGGTGGACAGGGGTAGCACGCGCACTCTGACTGACCTGCAGCAAACCCGCTCCGTACACAGCAGGTCGTGATGCACTGTCTGCTGTAACACATTTGGTCTTAACTTTGGTAGGGACAGCCATCCGCAGCCCTCCGCCCCTGTGGTTCCCAATGCTGATCCTTAAGCACCTCTGTCCCACAGGTTTTAGAATTTCCCATTATTCCAACACACCTGATCGACCTAATCAACGAACTGATGTTCCCTTGCTGAGCTGATCTTTTTGTCTTACAGCAAAACACTATTAATATAAAAATATCGATCTTAATTAACCATTCGGCTTTCAGCATTAAACGGTCCTCTGACCTCAAGGTTCTAATTCATCTGTTTAGATTCACACACAACTGAGCACACACACACACACACAGACACACACACACACACACACACACACACACACACACACACACACACACACACACACACACACACACACACACAGAACAGAATTTTTTTTTCAAGTGTTCCTGCAAGGTTGAAATGACAGTATTTCAGAAAATGTTGTTCTTCAGGCATGAGTGTTTGTATTCAAGGAAAATAATGAAAAGTGAGAAATGCATGAACCTAGGCCCCACCATTTTAAGGAAATACGTGCAGCAAGTGAGGTTTGCACAATCAATCCACAGTTTGAATGGAATTCTTCTGTGTGAACGCGAAGAAATGATAATGAGCCCCTCCCAGAACAAGCCAAGAATTGGCCCTGGGTGCAGACTTATATTCGGGACAGCCCTTAGGCCTTTTCAAGTCGATGCGAATGAATTGGCAGGCCAGGCTGAGATTTTCTTCTGTTTGTTATTTTGGTCCAAGCTTACTTGGTTGGCCTTTGTTGTATTTGATGTAGCTGTTTTGAGCTTTGCATGGGTTTTTTTGTTCTCATATTTGGCTGAAAGCTTGAAGAAGAGTCTTGGCCCCAGTTCCCAGTGGATCAAAGGATTTTAACAAGGAGCTTCGCTGTAAACTTTAAATTGCCACAGTGAAATTGAAGAACAATAAGAGTAATCACTTCTATTGGGTATAAGCCTGTGAAATTTGATGTCCGCAGATTGTTTAACAACGCTCAGCCCTTTCAGCGACATGCAAGCATTGATTTCTCAAATGCCTCAATGTGATTTTCCATGGATTCATTGATTACATGAGCCCTCTTTATTAGGTGGCTCCAGTATGCTAGCTGCATTTTCTCTTGCATTTTTTTTTCTTTTTTCCCTACTAATACAGAAATACAGAGAGTGCTCTGATGTCAGCCTCCCTCATGGTTACCGTGGAAACCGTTTGGAGCAGATAAAAGTTTGCTGCAAACATGTCTCCCACATAGGGCTGTCTCTGCAGTTCCAAATGAGACATGAAATAAAGAAATAAATGCACTCCTGCATTGTTCTTTTTTAAACATCCGCCGAGCCTGGGGTCAAGCCTGTCAGAAGCAGCATGATTGTGCTCCTCTCGTCTTTGATCCTTGTCGCCACCGCTGTCATTACTAAATTCAATAATTTTTCTCTTTTTTTCTCTTTTTTATTATTCCAGACTGGTCCCTTCCTCTATCCACAGATTAAGTGACAGCAGTTTAAAAGTGGGTTTGACATGTAGATGATGGATAAGAGAAGTAAATAAGCTTCTGCAGCTCTTCAAAAAAGTGGGATTGTGGAGGAATTTTGTCTGAGGAGAGCATTAGACATTGGACATTCTCAGAAACTCCAGAAAGTCTCAGGTTGATCAGGAGATTGTAAGACAACCCGTATTTACTGCAAGACCAGATTTAGCCGATAAATGGTTTTAGATGGCCTTAGCTGGGCTTTGATGGTCAAGGTGATTGACAATTTGGTCATCCAGGTGAAAAAATATCCTATACTGGTAAGCAAGCTTATTAAACTCAAACATATACTGCTCAACCAGCCATTGGTCATGCTGGTCATGCTGGTCAACCACCTTCATGATGCTAGTCAATCATGTCAAGCTTGGTTGTGCCAGTCAATACTATGCCATGCTAGTCAATCAAGTCTCCTCATACTGGCTAACTATCTTGGTCATTCTTGTCAATGGTAAGTTGTCATGCTGGTTAATTAATTAATTCACAAGCTTGATCAGGTTGTTCACACTGGATGACTCCCAAATCACCAAGTCTTCATATCTGGATCTTAAATCTATTTTCCAGTTCTGGATTTTATTAACTCTGGAGGTTGAAGAGAAGAGAACAGTTAATGATTGTTGTGTCACACATACCATAATTACATTTAAAGACCATCAGATTCCCCATCAGACTCAAACCACAGCATGCTCACTGAGCTGGTCAACCAGCTTAAGCAGCTCTTTTCAGTATGGATGTATGCTGCAGTGGTGATATTTTCAGCAGAGGTTTTGTGAAACTCTCTTTTGCCTTGAAGGTACACTGATTTTTCATCTACTCCGGATTTGCTTCTTCACACTTCACAGGTTAAATCTCTCTATATTCTATTTTGCAATTAGGCCTACACCTCAATGGCACTCAAAGTAGTTGCTTACTAAGCTCACTTGTGCACTAATGACCAAGTCAGAAGCCAGTGCGATTTCTTCAGGTCCATCTCAGTCCAGGTAAACTTGCAGGCCGCAAATAAAGATGCTGCTGTTGCATAAACATGAGGTACGTTTGTGCTGCTGAAATTGACAGATGCATGCAGCCACTCCTGTAAGCATCGGCATTACGCTGAGCGGATTAAATGGTGAAGCAACTGTAATTGATTAACCGCTCATGCGTTTCCTTGCTCAAAGCGGGAAAATTGAATTCTGACCCCCATAATGCAGCATTTCAAAGAACAAGGCTAATGCATGGGACTTGTCAATGGGTGTTTCATGAATTGCACTGGATGGGCCGGCTTGTGCGTAAACTATTAAAAAAATAAATAAATAAAAGTGCTTCAGATGGTTCTTTGAGCAATGTCATAGAAGAACCTCTTTTGGTTCCATCAAGAACAAGACCATGAGCATGTTTGTATAAAGGTCTAAATAATCTTCACTTGTAAAGGTTCTTGATGCTCATACTTTTATATTGCAAACTTTAGTTGTTTGTTTGATTGATTGATTGATTGATTGATTGATTGATTGATTGATTGATTGATTGATTGATTGATTGATTGATTGATTTATTGATTTGATTATTTACAGAATCAACAGTGGCTCTTCTATGGCAGGAGTATTTATTCAAATTCTAAATCTCCAGGTTAGAGATAGTTTCTTCAATCCAAATCCAGAAAATTATAATGTCTGTCTTGCATTATGATTCACTGCTGTATCCTGTACATTGAAGTAACCTAGTAGTTCTATCACAGGGGTCACCAATCCTTCCTACAGATTTCATCTCCAGCCCACATCTAACTGTGTAGTCTTGCCACTTGAAATATCAGAGTTTTCTGGGATGGGATTGTCCATTTCTGAAGTTGTGGGCATTTTATATTCCTCAATCCACAATGTCACATCTCATGATGTTCTCAAAAAACTGTAAATAGCATTGTCTGGAGTCCTGCTCTGTATGTGTCTTTCACTCAAGTCTCAGTGCTCATCATAATACACAGTTGTGATTGGTTAAAGAGGATCACATATGTACAATGCATTTGCTTGGACTGTGAGTGGTCTGTGAGTCTCCTGGGGTGCTAAACTGTGTCAAAAATAACTAATTCGTTTATCAATTACAGGTCCAGTTTCAGATACAACAGCATCGGGGTCCATTTGAAAAAGAAAAAAAGAAAGAAACAAAAAAAAACACTTGAAGCACTTTTTGTGACTAAGAAACGTCTGAAGAACATTCACTTTGTTTTTCACACACAAGCTCTGTAAAAGAATGTGATTCATCTATGGCATTGCTCCAGAGCTTATGTGTTTGATTTAGGGCTCTGGATATATGAATTTTCTGTGTTTTAGAAACCATGCTCAGCCCTGTATTGTGTGTTTATAATATTCATACAGTGTGTAAAATTTAATGTTTATACACTGCAGGAAATATTACCCTTCTAAAGGCATTCACACAGAGGGATGAAAAAAAGCATATGGTAACATTTGTTTTATTCCTGCTATAAGTCATTGTGAGTTGTACTAGACAGTCTTGGTGCATTGTGTTTATTATTCTGTTGTTTTTTTTGTTTTTTTTTTTTTTTTTTATTCTCACTGGATTACTATGAAAAAGAAAAGCGTTTACTTGGTCAAACACTGTGTTTTGGGAGACAAGACAATCATCCATATTTGATGGCACTGTTTGTTTGTCTGCGCTTTTGTTCTCCAGAGTGCCATCCCTGCTCAGCCAGCGCCGATCTGGCTTCACTTCCAACGTTAAGTGCATATTTCATGGGGCAATTTGTGGGATTCTTTTCATGTTAGCATTTTCTACTTCCTTTCACCACCCCCAATGCCATTGTGCCTTTTCCTGTAAGAGAAACTGAAACCAACACCACTTTATGGCCGAGAGCGTGCGGCCTGTTGCCCATCACAAGAGGATCAGCCTGGAGAGAAAAGAAAAAAACTAAAGCTTGCATCTGTGGGTCAGTTTTCCAAGCTGGCAGTGAGGTTTTTTGGGAAAGGTCAGCCATGGCAGTGCTTTATTTTTTCGCAGCTCAAAAAGGGCACGTCACTGGCTGGGAAGGCTTGAGCTTAGAGCGTTTCAGGTCATGACTGGCACCTCGCCTGGAAGGTCAGCAGTTCATTGCCGTGACTGTGGCTTACTGTAATTCTATCAAGTGGTCTGGTGAAGAAGACGAAGAAGACAGGAAAAAAAACAGCAATCTTCTAAGCAGCAAAGGTCATGCACATTGATTCCAACCAAATGATGTCATGTTCCGGGTCTCTCTCTCTCTCTCTCTCTCTCTCTCTCTCTCTCTTTTTTTTTCTTCTCCTCTCTCCTTCTCTCTCATTCCACCTTGCACTGATCTGCTCTGTAGTCAGAGCAACTTCTCTCTCGCTCGCCTGCCAACTAATTGCTGTAAAATGAAAGTGCTCTGATAACCCGATGCCTCAACTATCAGTCTTCAGAATACTTATCATTAATTGGTTTGGGCCTCATTTTAAAGTCTCTGATTTGTTCTATTTTTTCCAGATGACATTTTCCTGTCTTGACTGGCATTTTATTCACGCCTTCTATCTTTCTTTGTGCACAAAAAAATGCTACACGTCCACCATATCACGACACCATCAAAACACTTCTACCTGTGTGGGTAATAGCCTTTCCCCCACCATCTCTTTTTGCTTTGCAACCTTTTGAAATGCCTGCGCTTGAGAGTAAATGACTGTCATTTGTTGCAGACATTGCACAAAGATAGCCTTGCTGGTGAGTGTAAGATGATAAAGGCAGGCCAAGTTTTCTTCACTGAAGTTCATCTATGGCCAGCACATTCTTTCTCTTTATGATTCACTCTGTTTTGCCGCAATACTTGATCTTTTGTATGTGTTCTATGTTACACATATTTTTAACATTTTAAAACACACAAAACACACAATGACAGACATGAAGCGGGGCTTGTTTACTGTGTATAATGACACACATCCCATTGTTTTTACACATTTTGAATAATATTGTGATAATGTGATAAATGTTATTGTGAATTTTCAATTGCAAATAAACCATAGATCACCGTTAATGTCAATTCCCCTGTGAAAAGACACTTGGTTAAGGGTGGACTAATGAAATGAATATCACCAAAAAAAGCATAAATAATGCAAACTGTCTGAGTTAAGCCTATTTTACACTCAAATCTTTATGCTTATTGCATATTTTTACAGGTCGTGTTCAGGTTTTCAATCTTTCATACACATAGATTTCAAACTGTATTTCATGCAGACATATACTTTCCCTAAAAGTCCCAGTAAACAGGTAATAAATAGACAACAGCTCCTTCATTCAGTAATGTATAAATATATAAACTACATTGCTGTCACTGAAATGTGAATTTATTATGTAAAATTTATATCTATTGTAAAAACAGAAGACAAAAGCAAAAGGAAGGATGAACCTACTCATTGACCCTGACAAACATTAAACCACCATCATATTATCATCCCATGGATCATGTAAAGTAATCAATCAAATGCAAAGAATCAATCAGCCTGGTCTCTAAGTAATTCACGAAATGTAGTATTTCAGAAATTGAATGTCTACTAAATACATGTCAAACCTTTCATCTTTACTAATTACTGGTGTAGTTAGGAAATCGAGAAATGTTTCATCAGAGAATATTACTGAGCCACCACTGTAACCTGAATCTAAACCAGATGTGAACATTATGTAAAGCTAAGTTATCATAATGAAAACTGAAGGTAAAGTCAACATAAGACTTATCCTTAGCCTACTCTAACTATGACCTTAGTGTAGAATGTAGAGGTTTTATTGTTTCATCCAGCATTTTAGCTCATTATTATTATTATTATTATTATTATTATTATTATTATTATTATTATTATTATTATTATTATTATTATTATTATTATTATTATAATATATTCATTTATTTATTTATTTATTTTTAGAGCTGTATTTAATGCAAAAGCAGAGCGCTGTGTTTTGGCTTCTTGTTGATATATATTGTAAGCTGGTTTGTGTGCATTTGGCAAAACAGCGCTGCCAGTGGACAGGAGCTTGTTGGGAACTGTAACGTGTATTCAAAATAAGTGTGTGCGAATCGTACACTGGGTATGAAATTCTTGGGGTCCATTTTAGTCACATATGCACACATTTTTGGATATCTTGTTGAGGTCAGTCACACACGGTTATAGCCTATGGAACTCTCCGAATGGACTGAACAGTGTCCAGTGGAACTGGATTTTTATGGCAACTGACTTTTTGTTTACTGAAAAGAGGTGATTTGTTCATATAGGCCATTAGTATATTTACTAATGTTGGTAAATTAATAAATGTTAATGTATTTAATAATGTGCATTATCATAGATTCGAACTCCTCCCACACACCCACACACACACACACACACAAACACACACACACACACACACACACACACACACACACACACACACACACACACACACACACACACGGCAACAGTCCTTCAACTCTGGCCAACATGAAGGTGTCAGAAACAACACCAACCACAGCACCATGACATAGGGACACCTGTTCCATCTACTTGCTTTTAAAACCCAAAATATCATCACTCTGCACAAACTGTGCAATGCACTTGACATTTACAGTCACAAAACTGAGCTATGAAAACCTCTAAATGTCATTGTATTTCCCTATAATGTGTCACCTTTTGATCACACCTGAGCCCTCATGGTAATTACTCAGGTCAACTTTACAGCACATGTTCACGCTTAATCCCTGCCCTTTTAATTACCAGAAAATGCCCAATGTGAAGGGTTCAGTCTGTGTGAAAGGCTTTTAGGCTTAAATTATAGGACTGAGGAATGAAGGACAGTTCAAATCATGGATTTGGGTATGTTCAATGTTCAGGCCTAACTTTCTGGCCTTGTATCCAAGCTGAATAGGACAGCACATAGTCATCTGCCTTGGAAGCCATTGAGTCCCTTTTGCTAATATGTGTCAAAGCATTTATCTAGATGTGCAAGGAGTCTTATGGTGTCAGAGTGTGGGAACAGTGTATGCTGCACATATCAGTGCATTGCTTTTGCGCCTGGAGAATCGATCTCCCAGCTGACATATTTACATTATATAGGGTCAAATTTGGTTGTAGAAAGAGTTGAATATGAATCATGATGGGACAGATAATGATTCGGCTGGCAATCACTGTCAGTTTTCTATGGATTTGTCATTCTTCCTTGGATCTCTGGCTTATCTTAGAAGGTGCAGATATGTGTACAGGTACGCATGTGTGAATGTCGCATATAGCCTAGTTTTGTGTGTGTGTGTGTGTGTGTGTATATATATATATATATATATATATATATATATATATATATATATATATATATATATATATGTGTGTGTGTGTGTGTGTGTTTGTGTATGTGCCTTTGTGTCAAAGTCCATTGAGTTTCATTTATCGCCACTGTTAAATTGTCAGCTCGCTTGCTGGGGTCTGCTCTGACAGTTAAGCAGAAGTCTGCCCTATTTGAGACAGCCATGAGGAAGTCTCAGGGCTTTCACACACAGCTAATCCCCATGCGAGCTTGTCACTGTTTGACTGCTGAAATGGATGCCTGGCTGAGGTGTTTTTTTTTTTCTCCCCCACACCTTTTCTCCACCCCACCTCCCATCTTTAAATACACAGAGGCAAATCGGGTGCAATGAGTGTGTGTGTGTGTGTGTGTGTGAGAGAGAGAGAGAGAGAGAGAGAGAGACAGAGACAGAGGGAGAGAGACAGACGGGCCTGAAGTCATGCCTCTCTGTCATCAGTAAATGTGACAGCCTGACAGCCACTGACTTCCTCTGACTCAGCCCGAAGTGAGGATAACTCACTGATAGAGAGAGGTTCCTAGAGACACCTTCAAAAATGCATTGGCTCATATTAACAGTGGGTTTGCCTGATGAGCTAATACACACTAAAGTCATTTTACCACATGCATATTTTTGCTTTCGAGCAAAAAACTTACATTTCCATTTTACCATTTTTCACTTATCATAATGTAAATCTAACAGTTCAAACCCTTGGAGCTATAAGGTTCTATCAGGCATTTTTATCAAATTTTATAATATTTACCAATTGTTAATATTAACATTATGTGAGGTTTCATTTTTTTTGTGAATTTTTATGATTAAACACTTAATCTATCTCTATAGGTGTCAATGTCACTATAAAGACTTTAAGGCCCCTGTTCTTTATATAGTGTTTGATGAATGGACCAATTAAAATCCAAAACTCCAAAATGACTTGGAATAAAATCTTTTTACGTTGACATGAATTGAAAGTTTAAGTAAAAATAATATATAATAAATGATTCAATCTGTAATATTGAATGGTAATTAGTTATACAAACAATTTATAATCATTATCTCAGTGTTTTGTTATACATAATCAAGGACTTCATGCTTAATTAATCATTGTTGCATGTTTAATCCATATTTTAATGTTTTATTTTTATATTTGATGTAAGTAATTGTTAGGTGGTCTGTCAATTGTTTTATTAAATTTAAGAATATGACATCATTGTTCATTGTTTATTAAAGTAGTGCAGCTCAAAAAGTTTTTTTTTTAATTTGTGTAAATAGTTTCATTCAAAAGGTAAAATGTCATAGTTTATATGAGGAAAATGGAAAACAAGGAGAAATACTTTAGTTTAAACTTGTAAGCAGATCAGCTTAGGTGAACAGCAAGGATGGGGAGCGTAATGTTTTAATGTTTATAATGTTGTTTTAATGTGCAACATTGTCATATCTCTCTTCCACAATAAACAATAAGCTCAACTAAAATATAATTAATTAATTTTCTGTACACATAATAATGAACAAAGTATGCATTTTTATAGTTAACACACTGGCTCAGCTAGATCCGTGTACAACTGGTAATGAACTATGATGGTAAAGAACTGTACTGTACCCACCCAGCACTCTACACACACACACTCTCAACACACACAGAGACTGGATCCTCCCCAACCTTATCAGCAATATTTGCTGCTCACTCAGAACTATAAACTTTCTACCTCAGTAACTGCGGTTATCATGTACATCTATATGTTACAGTATGTTACATATCTCATGCACCTTATTCCCACCTCAGATGTAATGACAATAAAAAGCCTTGACTTGACTTGACTTGATGATAAGACATTCATTTATTAAGTGTTTTCTATTAATTATAATTATCAATATACTAATTCACTGCTATTTAAAGTGTTTAAAAGTAATTATACTTATGTTTTCCATTATGTAAACCTGGCAGATGTTCTTTATATTGTTTTAGAATTTCATGGTGAATGGACCATCTACTCTAAAGCTGACATAATATATATATGAAGGTTTTTGACAATATAGTGACAATAAAGTACACATAATGTGGCATCTATGTTCTCTGCAAATATGAGTTACATGTAAGTGGACATCTGATTCTATGTGCAGGTGAGGCAGCAAGCGTTCTGATTATAAAGCTGGAGGTTCCAGGTAGCCAGGTTCTTTTCCACAGAGACAGACTTTAGACAGAGTCATTAGTTATACATTAATCAGCATGGCATGAGAAGGCAGAGCATAATGTGACTGAAGGATGTAACACTTCCTCATGACAGACTCTTATCAAATCATGCACTCATTTACTAATAGCTTGTTAATTTTTTTATTAATTGTTATACATCAAAGAATGCCTCTATGTAAATTATTAATCATTTACTGTGTGACATACAAAAAAGCACTTTCAACGTGAATGTAGTTGTGTTTAATTTGTTGTTGTTAAAAACTCATAAACTACAATTGGAAACAATATATTTAATAGCAGTGTTAATAAAATATTTAACATAAAGCATTTAAGTTTGCTAGTTGTATACAAACAATTCCTGATCATTTTTGATAATTATGTATTAACTCTTTTACGTATTAACTAACATCTTTATCACATTTGTACTTAATGGTTAACAACAACAACAACAATAATAATAATAATAATAATAATAATAATAATAATAATAATAATAATAATAATAATAATAATATAATCACAATCAATATCATCTTTATTATTATTTTTTTTTATTTATTATTATTATTATTATTATTAGTTGTAGTAGTAGTAGTAGTAGTAGTAGTAATTACTATATATGTTAAAGATACTTTCCTGTAGTATATTTGGAAATTGTAATTGTAAAAAAAATACTATTTTACTACAATTCTAAACATTTACAAAGTAGTTTTTATATTGTTAACCATTTGTATATTCACACACAATAAGAAATGCTTCAGATTAGGATTCATTTATCAATTAAATAAATGGTAATTATGTTTTTTTGTGATTTATCATGTCAATCATGTTTATATAGTGATTTACATGGAAAATAAAATGTTTTCTTTTGTTTATTTGTTTTTTGTTTTTGTTTTTGTTTTTTAGAACATTTAAATATAAGATACTGGAAGTTAACCTTGTGTGGTCTCAAACTCTTCATAACCAATATGGAAGTACCTCATCAGCTATTCAGTGCTGTGGGAGGACAAGCAGCTAATATTCAAATTTCAAGATGTTTACAGCAGAAAATATATTTCAACAGGTTTTAAAGTTCAGAGTGTGTTGATTAGTTTCTTTTCCTTACGTTTTCCAACTTCATTGCTGCCATAGCAACACCTAACAGTGCTGTCTTTAATGTTGTGCCATTGCTGTTGAAGTGTCTCACCACTGGAAATGAAAAGTCCTTGATACTGAGGATTCAAAGGTGCTCAAAGCAAGTGAATGCTTTTGATTGATTGTGATTGGATGATCATTTTATGTGAAAACATTTCATGCATAGGAATCAAGGTCTCATTTCCAGGGGGTTTAGAATAAATTTACAATTATTTACATTCAGTGAGGCTAAAAAAGTCAGTCCAATATGAACAAATAAACACATATCTTAATATATATATATATATATATACTGTGTATATATATATATATATATATATATATATATATATATATATATATATATATATATATATATATATATATATATATATATATATACTATATGCATATATATACAATATATATATATATATATATATATATATATATATGTGTGTGTGTGTGTGTGTGTGTGTGTGTGTGTGTGTTTTTAGGAAGATAGATGTAAAAGTAGATAGGTAGGTAGGTAGGTAGGCAGGCTGGGAGATGGATAGGTAGATAGATATGCAAATAGGTAGATAGGAGAGTGGCTAGGTAGTTATGTAGGTACATGGGTAGGTAGATAGGTAATTACGTAGATAGGTCAGTGGGTTGGTATGTAGGTAGGTAAGTCAATAGGTTGGTGGACAGAGAGGTAGCTACATAGTGAGCAGGTAATTAGGTAGTTAGGTAGGAAGGTGGCTTAGTAGGTGTGTAGATAGTTATGTAGATAGGTAGGTAGATGGCTAAGCAGGTATGTAGCTTGTGGAGACATTGTTATTGTACAGTGGTTCTCTGTGGTATTGTGTACTAGTAGAAGCAAAGCATCCCAGGATGGTATGCCAGGTGACCTCAACAAAACTGGTTGCAGGCACAAAATTAAACTCAAACAAATGTTTCCTTCTGTTTCCATATCTCAAGCTCTACAACACATCTCAGTTGCATTTGCCAGGAACATAGACTATTGAACATCCTACCATGTTTGCTTGGGTAAGGGCCCAAAATAGGTGAAGAACTCTTGTCAAAAAGAGAATGTACTGTGTATTAAGTGTTTTATGTTGTGGCTGGTAGTTCAATGAAAAACCATGTTTGTAAACAATGTCTGAGTGTAAATAACACTTATGTTGGAAAGAACCTCATGTGAAGGGACCTCAGAAGATTCATCTCATTTGCAAACATGATTCTTCATGGAATTAAAAGTGGTAATTCTATACAGCACTTGTAAATTTATGAGTGTGTGTGGGTAGATATATGCATAGATAGATTTATTCACTGTTTCTTCTGAAATCAAGGGTATTAAGGGTATTTTGTTGGAGTATATCAGGCTCTGTCCCTGGTCTGCCCTGTTTCTAGTTTACCTCCCTGTGTTCTTCTCAATCTCCTTCTCAATATGTGTTCTTGGGTGTTCTTCTGTCCTTGTGTTCTTGCCAAACAGCATCTTCTGCTGCCGAAGTTGTATTCCAATACTCAAGAGCACAGTTTCCTACAACATTCAAATCAAAATCCATCAAATCCTGGATGTTTTGTTGTAACACCCCGAAAACTGAGAATGATTGGTGACTTGCCAACAAGAACGAATGGGAATACACTGCATTCAGTGCTGGCGCTGGTCAGACCCACAATTGTACTTTTATAATTGCTTGTATTTTAAATAAATGGTGCAAATGGGTCTGCTTTTAAAAACGAAGCAACAAATGTTTAGTAATATTGTCAAATCTTAGTTCATTTGAGACAAACAATGATCATTTATTCGTTTTTGCCGTGAGACTTCAGCATAGCTGGAACACAGCATCTCAGTAGTCCTTCATCCTTGTGCGCTGGGAAGTTTGTCCTTGCAAGGTAGCTTGTTCTTATCAGTTTTGGTGTTGAGAAACATCTTGTGTCTTTGTCTTTGTCCAGCCTAGCCATGAGAGTTCCCAGGTGTTGGGACATTGTAACCCTGCCCTTTTGTTATGTCCTTCAGGTGTGTCTCATCAGTCTCAGTGTATATGTAGTCCTGTGTTTGTGTCGGTCTTTGTCTGGCTTTTTTTTCATTTGTGTCACACGCTGTTATGGAGTCATGTTTTGGTGCCTTGATGATCACTAATCAACCTGATTCCCAACAACCCAACTCATCCCTCCAAAAAAAGTACTGAAAGAGTGTCATCATTCCAGAGAACACAGTCTCACGGCCCACAGGTTGAGAAACCCTGCACTAGCCCACACCTTGCATTGGGCAGGGTGCCAATAACTTCATTTTTGCAATTTTTTGGTAGCACTTCTCTACAGGGCCTAGACAAGCTCTGTGTGCATTTGCACATCTGTGATAGTAATGAGTGCAACTTGAATTAGTTTAAAATAAGGTTCTTAATTGAGCCAAATATGCTTCTCGGCTGCAGTTTTTTATTAGTGTATAGGTAGGTTGGTTGGTAGGTATAACATCAATAGATGCTGAGCTTGAAGTGCTTGAGCATTTGAAACATGGCACCTGCAGTGCTTATAAGTGAGGGTGGGTAAATATGGCTTGTTGACTGACTGAACAGTGTGAGCTTGCATTTGTTTTCATTGCTGTTCCTGAGAGCATGTGCTGTTGAATAAAATCAGACTGGCCAACACACCCAAAACAAAGCAGTGCTTCCAGCCAGCACGGAAGCCCCTGCCTCTCTCTCTCTCTCTCTCTCTCTCTCTCTCTCTCAGCTGAGTGGCATGTTTAAGAAAACATCAGGGCCTTGAAATTACCAGAGATGAGATGTTTAAAATTAGCGTTTCAGTCCATCTGCCTCTTTGGTTGGCGTCTCAAGTAGTAATTTTAAATCAATCAAGGCTCCAGAGCTGGGCTGGGAAGGAGTACTCACACTCCACTACCCTCAGAATTTTACCCTTTTCTCACACACTTCCCTCCTCATACACTCTATGTGCTTCTTTAAAGCTAGAATCATCTAACAAACATGAACCTGATATGAGGATGGAAGCACTTAAAACACCACAAATAAGTATGGGGTATGGTGGGATGGCATGCATACATGTGAGAGAACAGCATGGTTCTGGAAGTGTGTTTGGGTGCTGGCGTTTTAGGCTCGTCACCAGCTGCACATTACGGCTGTGTGTGGGGCTCCAGGGATGTCGGACTGGAACTGTTGTCACATCTTTATTAATAATGAAAGACAGAGTCTGAGCCCCTCCCTTCCTGTTCCGATTGCATCTTACTGGCCTCAGAAGAACCTTTTATTGGATGGATGTTTAAAGGAATACCGCTGCACCCGAAGCCTATTGTCACTACTGTGCACAGTATTTTGGATGTTTTTCTTTGTAGTACCTGCTGACTTAAAATACAGTGTGCATTGAGACATTTTCAATTTTGCAGGAAGGACCTGAGAAGATGTTTTGAGTTGGTGGTTCTGGAATTTAAGCAGCTTATACTTCAGGTGTGAAAAAAAATATTGATATCAAAATCACAATGTTATGTTTTGAATCCTTTATAAACCCCCAAATATACTTGACTTAATCTAACCATAATTGAAATTAACTTTCAGAAGCACCATAACAGAGAAAGCAGCTTTCTGTGGTCAGTTCTTCTTTTTGTACATGGTAGTCTGGGTTGTGTGGATTTGGTTAAACAGTGCCACCAGTGCACTGTGGCACTCCCTGTGAATTGTAATTGTGTGTGTGTGTGTGTGTGTGTGTGTGTGTGTGTGTGTGTGTGTGTGTGTGTGTGTGTGTGTGTGTGTGTTGTTTACAGTATTGCAAATCAGTGTATTAAATTGTAATTCCTGTAGTATAATGCATATATTTCCTATACACAGCTGACTTAAAAACTACTGACTTGAAATGAATGAATAGCATTGAACATCTGGTTTAAAGTGACATGTCAAGGGGTGTATTAGTGTATTCTTGAAGCTGATGTTTTGAAGCAGAAACAAAATTGAGAAGCTATAATATTAGATCACTGGGTCAGAATATCTCTATGGGTTGGTCCCAGTAAACTGCTTCAGGGTGGTCTAAAAAAATCTTTCACTTGATGTAAAAGTTCTTGGCTAATTTAAAGGTTGATCAGACTAGTACATATCATTAATCCAATTTTTGTTTAACCAAAATCTGTTCTTCTGTGGCAGTGGTAAAATTATCTTTTGAAGTAGCTGATTTGGCAGTACAGGTTGGACTTACACAATTTTCAAAAACGCAATCTGCTCTTTTTTTTTTTTTTTTAGATATTCACATCAAGTAAAAAATATTGAATATTGAGCACTGAAGAATTGTGTGTATACAGTGATGAGAGAACCCAACACACACACAGACCAGTCAGATTGTTGATTTGTGGTGCAGTAACTGATTTTGTCATATCTATATAAAATGTACACACCTGAAGATGTCTTTAAAATGTGGGACATTTTTATTTAATGAGACTTTTCATGGGTTGGTTGGTAGGTCAGTGCATAGGTTTACTCTGATGCCAGTGAAGAACCACATTAACCAAGCATTTAAGAAATGAATTTTGTGCCACAGTGTGAATACAGCCTAAAATATGCAAAGGGATCTTAAGAGAACCATAGCTAAATCTGTTGCAGAAGGACCTCCTGGAAATCTACCTCCCTGCAGGCTTGACATTAAACATATTTCATTCAGCTAATCAAAGCCTTCTAATTACATGGATCAGCCTGGTTGGATTAAAGTCTGCAGACAGTTCCAGAAGAAGGACTGGTGATTGTGATTTATGACACCTACCTGCTCTTTTTATCACCTTTACAATGTGAAAACCTTAAGTTCATGACCGTTGTGCCTTTTCTTGTGTCTAAGTCATCATTGAGACGTTGTTGATGTTGATATCTGATTGTGTTGAGTAATACTTTTCTCTCAATATTTTTGGCTAGTATAGAATATATGAATTTTTATGTAGAATGACTATGCTGACCACAGTTGGCCAGTTTATTTTAGGTTTCATTTTAGGCAGCTGAGATTTAGTTGCCTTGTTGACCAGATCAGGGGATTTCTTCATTATTCACATAAAATAGTAAACTGTTTTAGGGTGTACACCCCTGCAGAAGGCACACCAAGTGAGAGATCTAGTGGTTACAAAATAATAATGTATTTAACATGTAGCTGCTCTCCAGTGGTGGGTTGGCAGGTGGTGGGCAGGTACACTATTAATAATAAAGGTGCTACACAGGGTTCTTTGAGTGAAGTCAGAGAAGAATCGTGTGTGTGTGTGTGTGTGTGTGTGTGTGTGTGTGTGTGTGTGTGTGTGTGTGTGTGTGTGTGTGTGTGTGTGTGTGTGTGTGTGTTTATTATATAAAGAACCTTAAAACTGGAAAGAACAGTGAAATAAAGTAAAGATTCTTTAAACGTTTCCCCTCAAGCATCTCCTTTACATTTGAGAAATCTGCTTTGCCCCACATGCAATGAAAGGTTCTTTAGGTAAAAAAGGAACCAGCTAATTCTGTGACAGGTAATGGTAATCCACCTTTCTGAAGGTTTCACTTTCAGCCCAAATTAAACACACTTCATTCAGCTAAAGGCTTTTAAAGTCAAGAAGTAGATTGATCAGTTGGGGTAGGTGTGTGAAGTACTGGGCGACGTATAGGTGACCATTGTTCTGCAGCACGCAAAACAATAAATGTTTTAACACAAAGTTCAAGACATTTGTTAAAAGGACTTATGCCTTATAAATTCCACACAATTGATGACTTTCTTCGTGTTAAAAGCTCCATTCAGACATTTGGTCAATGTTTTCTAAGAGCCTTTACCATTACTGCTTTGTGCTTTTATATAGTATGATTGACCACAGCTAACCAGTCCTTTTTGGGTTTCATAGTAGGCAGCTAATGTTTGGTTGACTCATAGGCCAGATCATTAATGGTATCATCATTATTTATATAGAATAATAAAAAGGGTCATTAGCAGGGTATAATTACTTGTAGTGAATCAGAATGGAAATGTATTTGTAATTTTCCTGCTGCATGTGGCTGTTCATCATGTTTCATATATTTCATCTCATTGTGTATGTAAACAAATAAACAAAGACATTGTATTATTGCAACCCTCTTTCCCGCGGAATTAAAAGCACAATTATTCCACACTGATAATTTGAATAGATAATTGCCCTTTTTGAATCTGCTCCTCATACAAGTGAGCTGTGGCCATTCACACCCAGATCAATTGTGTGGAAAATGTGTTCATGCATGCTTATTACTGTTGATATTACGAAACACAATTCTACTTTCTAAAGTAGGCCAACAGCAAATGCAACAATGAGTGTTTTGCAGCAGTTTCGTTTACAGTGTTGTCCTTATAAATGAATATCAACCTCCTTTCAAATGTACATTACAAACAGAGATAATGTGAAATTAGGCTTGGACTCATTACCAATGAAGTCAATCCTTGTAATCAGACATCAGTGGTTGTGTTAGGATGGTAGAACAAATGAACTCATTTATAAATTGTGCCTTTGATAATCCATTATTGGCTGTAATATGGCAGAAATCAAAGTGTTTCTTAAATTCCATCATAGAATCTCACTGTCTTTAATTGCTTCCTTCGAGATTAGCACCATGAAAGCTGAATGGTGTTAATTGTTTAAATATAGACCACACTCATAAATGCTTAGTTTACATAATGATTTTAACACTAAGCTATAAACAGTAATGCCTCCTCTGTAGAATTACATGTTGATTTCAGAGGTGTGGTGGATTGAATGATTTTTAAGACTTCAAGAAGTGTTCAACATCATTGTCTTAACAAGCAAACCTTGCATCTCTATTTTTGTTGCTTTTACATAACGTGAAAGCAGACGTTCTTTATGTTTTCTGAATTTTAAGATGAATGGACGCATAGAAATGCTTCAGTGACTTGGAATAAAATATTTTAACACAGTTTTTTTTCTCCTGGAGAGACGAGATTCTTATGTGACAAAGACAATGTATTGTTAGAACCTATACCAGACGAGATGAAAACTCATGAACAGTGACAAATACAGACAAGTTCAGAAATCCATCTAGCAGTATTGTTCCTGGGAGAGTCAATGAAGTTAAAATCGAACCTACGTGTATTATAAGCAGATGTCAATCTAAAAAATGGCATTCAGTTGTGTTCTGTTGGCTCCATAATGGCTTTAAGCTTGGACTCTGATGATTGCCACCTGCTGTGTGATTTATAGACTTTATAGCTATCCTCTTAGTGCTTACAGCAGTCTACACAAAACAGTGAGTTCTGTACCACTGCAATGGAATCTACTGCAAATAGAAACTGACTGTCTTCGTTGAGTCCCTTGGTTGTGAATGTAGACTTAGTGATCTTCCTTGCCAAGCTTTTGCCACTACTCAAGACATTTAGTGCCCCATATGTTTGGGATTTGGATGAATCATGACCATGAACTGTACTGTGCTTGGAGGAGACGATGCCTTAGGACCTGCTGTTCTTAAGAAGTGCTTTCTACTTAAAACCTATTTGCACACATTTCATGAAGATTCTGACATTCAACAATGTTTTTTTCTTTCTGATTTTGATATTTGTTTAGTTCATGAGGACACTGGGATCTATCATAAAAAAATCTTTTTTTTAGAACTTGTCTTACGAGCAAATTTAAGAAAGGTTTTAGGAAGATATTGGTGAATGAGACCCATTGGTCTTCATGTAGAAATTACATTTACATTTAAAATCTTAAATTTTAAGATATTAAAAAATACATTTTAAATGTACATTTATGGCATGTGTCTGACACCCTTACCCAGAGCTCCAGTTAACCCCAGTCTACCACCAGACCATGTTCTTGTTATCCACTATGCTACACAAACCAGTAAAAGGCATCATTCATCATTTAAAAATGTAGGCATTGGTTCCCAAGCTGCTGTCAAGCATTTTGTAGCGTTTCTCTTGCTGCTGACACACCTGATCCATGTAATCAGGAAATTAACAGCTCTAAGTTTAAGGTGGAATTTTACATCTGGAAACCATTTAAGTGTGCAGTGCATGGAGTTTTCCAGTACAACAGTTGGAAACCACTGCTCTACACTCATGGTTGCTTAACTCTCAATCATCTTTTTTTTATTTTCAATCATTTTTTATATGTAGTACATATAACTTGTAAAGTGGCAGCAGATCACAACTAATACATATAACACTGCAGTAGTCAATTCCTCACAGCCTTCCACTATAAAAAGGCTAAATAAGAGGAGAAGAACACACCCATAGATCAAAATGCCAACAAAAGATCTCCTGAATGAGAGCAAACATCACTGCACACAATAAGCTGCAATTAAGTATTAAATTACAATGTTCAGATTGTATTCTCCATAATGAAATTGACAAAATGGATGCTTTTGATCTTTGAGTGTGAATGCCAACATTCAAGAAAAGCTCCTAATGAAGAAAGGTCTGCCCTAGATCAGCTTTCTTTCCATTCAGATCCATCTCATTGCAGTTTATTTGCACAACTAATTGGCTTTTTGCTAATGTCGCAAGAAAAATCATTGGATATCCCCTCTGTGTGGCTGATTGCATGCTCATGTTTAGCATTTTTATTTTTATTTTATTTTTGGGCCAAATGTTCACATGTATTTTCACATGGAATAATAATAATAATAATAATAATAATAATAATAATAATAATAATAATAATAATAATGCAGTTTGAGGCTGTGGTCAATCAGATGTGGTGGGAAGCAGTATGACAATGGTTGATGGAGATGCAGGTACACACCAGTTTTTAAAGCTGTAAAAATCTGCACATAGAACACCACAATGATTGTGGTCACCCTAATAGATAACCAATTCATTGTAGGTCATTTTTAAATGTGTTGAAATGTTGCCGTTTCACTAGTGACTACATGTGTGACAGGTTTTAGTCATAAATAGAATGCATTCCTCCCTGCAATGCAAGCCCCATGTATGAAACAGGGAGTATGCTCATGGTTTACACAAGCACACGAGAGAAAATATACAGTTTTATTTGCTATGCACATGGAAACATGCAAAATGAGCTGCACTATTTGATGTATTTGCTCTTGAGAGAGGATCTTGCTAAATGTAGAAAACTTTGGTGAATTTGTTGGAAATCTGTCACATTCCACTCAATTAGTGAAGTTTCACCAGCAGAGTTGCACACACTCTCTCACCTTTGCACCAAGCAGGTGTAAATTAGCAGAAGTGTTTAAATGCCAATTTAGGAGTTTCCTATGACAATGGCAGCCGTCAGAGCAGCCAGATACACAGATGCCGAAGATGTGCTGAAAGAAAATTTAGCAACAGAATAATTCAAATTCAAACACTATTCTAGCATTATTAGCACTATTTCAACTCTCACAACTCCAAGCAGTTTGTCTTTTGCCTTACTGACTATGACCTTCCGTGTCTTGTTTGTTTTTCTGGAATAAATTTACATCGATCAACCATTACATTCTGACCACCTCATTGTCTCTACATTCACTACCTATTGTATCAGCTCCACTGACCATACAAGAGCATTTTGTAGTTCTATGACTAGAGACTTGACTCTCATTTGACCCTGTTCCTCAATGATCAGAACCCCACTGGACCAAAAGAGATTAGGTAGTTTGTAGGTGGTGGGTCATTTTCAGTACTGCAGTGGTGGTGTTAGTGTGTGTTCTGCTGTTACAAGTGGATCGGACACAGCAGTCCTGCTGGAGTGATTAAACACTGTCCATGCATGGCCCATTCTATGAGGCACTCCTACCTAGTTGTAAAGTCATAGAAAGAAGCTCATCTATTTCTGCACAGTTTGTGCTGGTCATCTTCTAGATCTTCATCAGCGGTCACAGGACACTGTCCACAGAACGCTGTTGGCTGGATATGTCTGGTTGGTGGACTGTTCTCAGAACAAAATGCGTGTTTCGGTAAAGACTGTAAAGACCCTTGAATTAATAGCTTTGAGCTTTGGAAGCTTTTAAACAGGAGGGAACATCTTATGTATAGCCAAGGCCTTTCATCTTATAATTCTACTTTTCATAAGCATATTCATCTACAATAATAAAAAAAAAAAAGACACTGTAAAACTTTGCTGGCTAGTGGAGGACGTTGATGCCAAAGAGCTGGTCTCCATGGAGAACAACTTGTACAAGATGATAGCAGGTTCAAGGACAGGTTAGCGAATCTCTACTGTGCAGGATCGTCCTCTGTGTGGATGACAGAGTAGCCGTGATGGTGTTCTAAAGCAGGAGGCTGAGAGGAGTTGTGCTCGAGTACTGAGTGGGATTGATTCGTCTCACAGCAGCAGGGCCGCAGATCACTCTACTCATAGACACACATGAGTTGCTCTAGGTCTAATCAATGTCAAATCAATCAGTCAAGACTGCCTGTACTCACCCGAGTCCACCCCCTCTCACAAACACACCAATTCATGTACTTTATATTAGAGCATGTCATTTGTTTTCTCAACAACACCCTAAAAAATAAATATGCCAAGAACAGTTCTCTGGAGCACAGCTATAGAAGAACTGCAATGAGTCTATAAAGGAGCTCTCAGATAAATTCTGTAAATGAGATACGTCAATGTGAAGAACCCCTTTTTAAACTTCACCTCAATGGCATTTGAGTGTGTGCTTTAATTAAAGAATAGGAGGAAATATTAATACAACAGTAATCATTATTTTATATAATAGTATATTAGTTATTAAATTAGAAATAGTCACCAGTGCTGTCAGAATTATGGACCCCAGTGTATGTACAGTTTAGTGCAAAAGTTTGAGTGTAAATAAGTCACATCCTCTACACAGACACACTTACATTCTATATGTCCATCATATATCAGCATTACTGCCCATTTGCTTATGTAACATATTTGCATTTACATATGATATTTTCACATATGAACTGGAACATGTCAAGAGAACCTGGTTCAGACAGACATTACATGGAGTTTTCCCTTCACACATGTTGTGAACAGCCAGAGATTCCCTGTTTCTAATGTGTTTGCACTACAGGAAGTGTTTCCTGTGCAGTGCATGCAGGAGGTTTGACATGAACACAATCCTTACAAGAATGTCTGTTTACTTGGTGAGCAATACATGGATTACATGGATCTTTGCAATCTCATTTTCAGCCACAGAACAGCAGGCTTTGCTCTCTGTGAATAAGGAAACCAAAACTCCTAATGATGCAATGGCCAGATGCCATGTTTTGTATTATTTCAACTGGTGGTTAATGTCCTCATTCATAATGTGGTTGGTGTGGTGCAACAGATAATGCCACCAGTGAGTCACCACACCGTTCAATTCCCAGACTGGGCAACTATGCTGTGCTACACTAATAAAAGTCCTTGGGCAAGACTCCTAACACTACTCTGGTCCATATGAGTAATCTTGTATGTTGCTCTGGATAAAGCAAGTCAGTTAAATGCCATAAAGGTCAATGTAATGTCTCTGGCATGACCCACTCCAAAAAACGGTCTGCTCTGTTCACACATGGGCTCACATGGGTTTGAAGGATAAAATCCATATCATGTCCATACAATTAATCTGGACATCTCTGAACACACATATAGTTTCCTTTGGGTCATGTCAGAAATGTCCGCATAACAGTTCATGTGTGAAAGGGACTTTAGGAAATCCACCAAATGTATCACATGACTAGGGGCACCCAAAATCCTGTATGAGGTTGTATATAGTATAGCATATAGTATAGCAACCTATTCACACACCTACACCTCCTACCTCCACTTAAGTTATTTCTTTGTTACCTTAGAGTTATTTAGTTATTTATTTATTTTTTCTTCTCAGGATAGCACATATTTATTCTGTTTACCTTCTCCCTACCTTCTCCCTTCTTCCCCTATTGATCTGTGTGTGCAGACAGTCGCAAAGAAACATTGCACTGCATGTTGTACTGTGTATAACTATGTGCGTGACAAATAAACGAACCTTGAACCTTGAACCCTTAATCAACCAAGATTTATTTTGGAAACACATTGAGTTGATCTTCATGTCCAATGTTGCTATATATAAATAAAAAAAATAAAAATATGAAAGAGTAACTCAATAGCTTTTTGTCAAACTTGTTTCAAATTTCAATCTCTGCACTGGCCCAAGAATATTAGAAATAGGGAAAGGTCAGATTATACTAACTTCACTCCTCCACATCATTAATTTTTTTTTTTATGTGAAACAAAAATGTGATTTTTCACATTAGGAGTAAACCACCATAAACATGTAGTCAGTTTTTGTATGTCCAGTCATTTTAATCTTAGAGTTCACCTGGGTTTTGATGAAATTACTAGCTTTTAAATAAATAGATAAATAAAATAAAAAGTAGTGAGCTGAATGATCCATATTCTGCTGGCTGGATCCCTAATCACAGAGCTAATTTGTACACTCAGTATCTGAAGCCTGAAGGGGGAATTGGATAAATAAGTCTTAGTTCATTAAGGAAGAGGGAGGAAACTCATGAATCAGGAGAACATTATGAGCTCAGATTTCTCTTGCTCTGGACCTCCAGTTGACCTTCCCACTCTGCAGGCAGAATGGCAGTTTGCAGTGACTTTGGCATCAGTCTGTGAGCAGTGGTGGTTGGATGTAATGTGGACCACATAATAGAGCACATACTTTCTGGTGTCTGATGACGAACAGGGTCATAAATGTTCCCCTCAACTAAGCAGGTCTTAGGATGCAGGCGAGCTCCAATATGCTTTCCAAAGTATCACTATGGGGTGGCGGGTGGCGGAGGTGGTTGATCCATTTGTGCCCAGAGCTTCTCAGCTTTATAGCTTTGATTAAAGGAGACGATGGAGAGCCCTCCTCCCTCAGCCTGATGACACAGGCTATTTGCACCTCTCAGGTGCTGCGCAAAAGAGATATGCCATTGACCCCACCTTAATCTCATAATTTCCTGAAGTGTCTGAAAAATGGTTTATCTCTAACCAGCAGCCACAGAATAGCACCTGTCAGGATGTTGTATGCATACACTTACCCCTGCAGGAAATGAAGTTTGGAAGGTAAGAAGGTGAAAAGAAGCAATTCCTCTGTTTCACAAATGCAAATCAAAAGTTTTATTAGTCTCATGCAATTTTCCAAATGGTGCGACTCAGTCTAAAAAAAAGTAAAAACCCACCCAGTTCCACAGTGTAAAATAAATTGCATTCTTTGATTCTGCCATTCAGGTTAATTTCATGGTGCCACTTTAGAAAGCACTCAGATAAAGAGAGAGAAAAAAAACCTTGGTGCCGCTAAAGTTGTCTAAAGTGGGTCATGATGAAGTTGTGGGCGGGTCGAGTGTTAAAGCAGGCCTGATAGAAGTACAGCATAAGGAGAAAGCTGTGCTATGACATTGAATATATCTGCATGTATTATGAGCTCCAAAAAAAAAAAACCCACCTCCTAAAAACACTGGGGGGCATAATTTGCTTATAATAAGTGAGAACAATATCCCAGTGCTAAATGTGACTCATTCCATGTTTCTCCCCTGAAATTACATCACATAGCTGCTTAGTGGTGTCTTAGATAGTGAACTCTAGTGTAGGTTATATATATATATATATATATATATATATATATATATATATATATATATATATATATATATAGTCCATCTCTGCAAAGCTCCACCTTGTAGACATGAAGTCAGAGAGTCTAATCCTTCATCGGTGTTTTCATTAGGGCACTGTTAGCTGGATATGTATGGACGGTGAACTATTCTCAATCCAGCAGTGACACTGCAGCAGCACTGCTGTGTCTGATCCCCTCATGCCAGCACAACACACATTAACACACCACTACTGCCATTGTCAATGCAGGGCTCAGAATGCCCCACCTCCCAAATAATATCTGCTCTTTTGTGGTCCTGTGGGGTCCTTGCCATTGAAGAACAGGCTCAAAAGAGGCTAACAATGGTATTAATCATATTTAATGGTGAGTTTGTAACGCAGATATTAATATGAAATGTTTCCAGTTGTATAACACGAACTGATTGAGAAAACTGTATAGCAGGGTGACCAGCTGCAGTCTGGGAGTGATTCCTAGTGCAGTCTGCTGCTCTAAATTGTCTAATAAAGCTTGTGATGAGCTGAATCAGGTGTGTTTGAGCTGAGGAATCACCAAATTGGGCTGGATTGTAACTGCCAAAGCTGAGCTGTCAGGCACCTGAAAAAAAATATGTATTGCACAAAAGCATGTATGTACAGTGCATCCAGAAAGTATTGCACATTTTATTTCAAAATAGATTCAATGTATTTTCCATCTAAATTCTACACACAATACCCCACAATAGAAAAAGCCAAATTAGTTTGAAATCTTTACAAATCTATAAAAAATAAAATACAAAAATGTAATGTATACGTAAGTATTGACCGCCTTTACTCAATACTTTGTTGAAGCACCTTTGGTAGCAATTACAATGCTCCGGGGCAGGTTATCACCAAGGATATCTCAGTCATATTTCCCTCAACCCTGACTACTCTCCCAGTTGCTGCTGGAGATAAACATCCCAACAGCATGATGCTGCCACCACCATGCTTCACTGTAGGAATGGTATTGGCCAGATGATGAGCAGTGTCTGGTTTGCTCCAAAAATGGTGCTTGGAATGAAATCTTTTTCTTCCTCATGGTCTGAGAATCCTTTAGGTGCCCTTTGGCAAACTCCAAACTCCAGACCGGCTGTCATGTGCCTTTTACTCTCTGGCCACTCTGCCATACAGGACTGATTGGTGGAGTGCTGTAGAAATGGTTGTCCTTCTGGAATATTCTCCTCTCTCCACAAAGCAATGTTGGAGTTCTGTCAGAGTGACCATTGGGTTCCTGGTCAGTAGAAATGTTTCTGTACCCTTCCCCAGATCTGTGTCCCAAAACAAACCTGTCTCTGAGGTCTACAGACAATACCTTAGACTTCATGGCTTGGTTTGTGCTACTATGGGACCTTATATGAACAGATGCTTATATAATTTCTAAATCATGTCCAATCTACTGAATGTAACACAGGTGTACTCAAATCAAGCTGTAGAAACATCTGAATGATGATCAGTGCAATAAAGATGCCCCTGAGCTCAATTTTGAGTGCCATGGCAAAGGCTATGAATACTTGTGTTTTTGTTTCTCGCTTTGTCATTGTGGGTTATTGTCTGTTGATTTTTGAGTGGAAAAATAATTTTATCAATTTTGGAACAAGGCTGTATCATAACAAAATGTGCAATAAATGAAGTGCTGTGAATACTTTCCAGATGCATTGTATAATTACACAGATGTCAAGTACAGTATAAAAAAGATGCTCCTTTCAATATTCATTTACTGTAAAGACCTGTTTTTAACATGTTGGTATTAGTATCATGATTTGGCTGTGTAATTACACCAGTCACTCTTCTACCATTTGCATTTAACCCTTAGTTTTGTCCAGTAATACCAAAATATAGTATACTTATATATGGTATAGTTCAATAAGTGAGCAGGAGATAAACATGAACCCAGAGGGCTAAAGGAGGCTAGATATGCATGGAGAGGATGATTCATCCAACATCCAGACCTCACTAACATTGTTGAGACAATGTAGAAACTGTTACTCCAGCAACATTAGGATAAACCCATTTTGAATTCTCTTTATTTTAAAAAGAATCATTGAATGAGGACAACACTTTTGTCCTCATAGTGTACTTTAAGGAGTTATCCTTCCTTGACATTGAAATGCAGAATTGAAGCAGTTGATACAGAACATTCCACACTTTACATTTGAATATGATTAATTCAATGAATTGTTGCTTAAATATGCAGTGACTGAAAAAGTCATACAAACGACTAATAAGGTTTAGCAGAATGCCACCACTTACTGAGTAGTGTTGAGGTGTTTTCAAACATATGTTGTGGTTTAAGGTGCTAAAAGGTGCTTTAAAATATGTTATTCGGATTTGGTGTATAATATCTGCATTCTCCGTTTTTTAGAATGAAATCGCGATTATGGTTTCGAAGATTAAGGATAGTATGTTTATGTAGGATATGCAGAATATGCTTTTGTTGCATTAATAATAATTTGTTTGTGAGCCACACATTTGTCAGAGTCATTATAATGTTTAATCATCTCTGTAACCATGGTTTTTCACTGAGCACATTGTAAGTGAATTCTTTAATTATTATTATTATTTTTTTTTTTGCTTTAATTTAGCTGTAATTAATTACAGACTTAAAGAAGGACAGCCAACCAGGCCAATTCCCTTGAATTCTCTGATTTGGCAAAGAGGGAGTATCTTTTTGGCTGATTGCTCTTTTTGAGATTTTTTTTTTCCTAAAACACTCTTTGTCCTAAATATAGCAATACCCAGCACTGTGGGAGCAGCAGCAAGGTACATTTTACAATATTCTCAAATAAGCCAAGCATTTCTGGTTGTAATTACATGGATGTGCTTCCACCATGGCCTAATCAAGATCCCAAGATATAATCCCAATCAATATCACTGCACAGTCATTAGATGTTGCAGATGGTGTTCCATGGAGCAAATGTGCCTCAACAATATTGAGGGAAAATCACAAGTACTGTGTTGTGTTGTGATGTTGGAGCCAGAAATGTGCCAAGCAGGGCTAATTGTCAGTCCAGCAGTAGATTGATGGGTTAAGAGGAGCTAAAGTAGTAGGTCTATCTATCTATCTATTTATTTATTTATTTGTGTTTGTTTGTTTGTTTGTTTGTTTGTTTGTTTGTTTGTTTGTTAAGGCTATACAATATGGACAAAGTGATGAATTAGCAGTTGTCTCGATACTTTTGTCTTTATATGTCTGTGTGTGACAGTCTTAGGAAATGTGAAGTTAACATAAGTGTTAAGCTCTGAAATATTTCATTAAAAAGAAGTTCTGTAAAGCAGCGTCAGACACTGCTGCCCTGGAGCTTTCTTCTCCCTTGCCTTGCACACTGCACTGCCCCCTGTTTACATGCACGAGGTGATGATGGTAAAGTTGCTTGAAAGTGTAATTTTTCATCCCCCTCTGCCGGGCTGACTAAATTAAGCTTATTCAAGGTTGGATGTGCAGCTGGGGATCGAAGGACAGGATCTTCCATCAGTGCCTGGAGATGTATCTTATTTCCAGTTAGGCAGCTCTGTATGATACTGCTGCTCTGACTCACTTTATATACTCTGCCTCCAGCTGAAGCTGATTGCACATAGCCAGTCACACCACTGGGCACTACAGTGTCTGAAAATTGCATGTAGAAAATAAAACAATTTTTGGATATGAAGAATATGGGGAAATACCTTCTGTCAAAAACAATATCTCAGAAATAATACATTTACAGGAGATTGATGATATGTTATGAATTCTAATTTATGTTAATGCAATGATACTTTAGATATTTAGATTTTATATTGGTTCATTCATCATGAAATGTTCACAGAACAAAATGTGTCCATATATGTGGACAGAATTTCTGGAATAACTGTTCATGCATTGTTTCTTCCAATATCAAATTATGTGATGATTTGATTGCATTTGGTGGCAACTACCTAAATCATCCTGAAAAAAATATGGAGCACCTCTATTCCAGTACCATTATTCCATTTTTATGTTATTTTCATTATTCTGCCCTTAATTCCAACTCTCATTAATTCCAAATTGTCTCTGGAAGCAACATCTGCACAGGAGCTGTTCATCGAAAGCTTCATTGAGACAACCCTTAGACTACTAGTACCTCAGCCCAGCAAGTGTTGTCAGGAGTTTAATACACTTCCATTGGACTCTGAAGCAATGAAATGTGTTCTCTGGAGTGATTAATTATGTAACATATGGTATTCTGATGAATATATCCATAAGATAAATTTGTCTGGGTTTGGCAGAAGCAGGAGAACACTGGATTGAATGCATAGCACAAGCGTTAAAGTTTGATGGAAGAGGAATAATGGTTTGTAGGTGATTTTAATGGGTTTGGCTCTACAACATGATACATGGCCCTCAGCATTGAGAGCCATAGTGCACAACGGGGTGTACAGGTACCTTTGTTTCCATAAGGTAGAACTTTTTCGAGGTTCTGGTAAACAAGGCCATGAAGATAGTCTTGGAAGTCTTGTTATAAAGCATCTTGACTGTGGCAACTGGTGGCAAAATAAATAAAGTCTTATGGAAAAAAAGAAAATAGTCTGAGACACTGCAGCTTATTTTCCACTAATTTAGGTGTTTACATTGCTAAACTGCCTTTATAACCACACTTGTCAAGGAGGTGTCACTCAGTGAAGGTTGACTCAAATATGTGCTTTTGACATGCAGTTAGCACTACACCTACAAAGAGCTATATTCATGTTAGCTATCTTAACTGGTACCACTTTCCTTCACCACTGGAAATATAAAGACCCCAGATTTTGCATGGATCCAATCAGCAGAGCCCTATGCTTTTAGCCCTCCCATCAAACAGTTATGTGGTCCCAAACACCATTAGCTAACCATGCCAAATCATGTGCCCATGGAAAAGCCACCAGAAAGGTTATCCACTGTGCTCAGAACCTTTCAGCTCTGCAGTAGAAACAGGTAGCCCTTTGGATTGATGAAAGCACAAAAAGCACATCATTGGAGAAAATATTATCCCCCTTTCAGTAACTGGGGTGGTATTTACAAGGGTTGGACAATGAAACTGAAACACCTGGTTTTAGACCACAATAATTGATTAGTACAGTGTACTAGGGCCTCCTTTTGCGGCCAATACAGCGACAGTTCGTCTTGGGAATGATTTTTTGGATACAATCCGTGTTAGCATCCCAACATCCCTTTCAGACAGCTTCCTCTTGCGTCCACAGTTAATCTTGTTGGATGTGGTTGGTCCTTCTTGGTGGTGCTGACATTACACTGGATTCCGTGGCTCTTGATACATCACAAAGACTTGCTGTCTTGGTCACAGATGCGCCAGCAAGACGTGCACCAACAATTTGTCCTCTTTTTGTCCTGGTTTGTCACACACAATGTTGTGTGCATTGCAATATTTTGAGCAAAACTGTGCTCTTACCTGCTAATTGAACCTTCACACTCTGCTCTTACTGGTGTAATGAAGATTGGCCACCAGGCTGATCCAATTTAGAATGAAACCTCCCACACTAAAATGACAGGTGTTTCAGTTTCAGTGTCCAACCCCTGTACTTGCCTAATGCACTTAACACTGGAATGTTTGGATTTTTTAATTAGAATTGATCTCTGTAGCCCTGTAAATTATTTTCAAACAGGAAGTCTTGAGCTGCAAAGCAGTCGAACCCCTGTTCTAGACAACAATCGTATCCAACACCTTTGGATTGAACTTAAGTGCTGACTTGTCAGTCCAAGTCAGCTAAGAAGCCACGCTTTGGGTCCTTGTGCATGGACTTAAATTACTGTACATGTGACATTTAGTTGTATTGTATAGGTGTATGAGTATAATGACAATAAAGGTTCCTAACCCAGAATTAATTTTTATGCAGAAACTATTGTGATTGTGATTTTTTTTCTGGTCCCATTTTCTATTTTGGGGCCTATCATGCTGATGTTAATTATAAAAGTAATGCAGTTATGAAAGTAATAAATGGAGGGCTTACATACAGGGTCAAAGTTAATGCAGATGTCAGGTGTCTATAAACCTTTGGCAATATAGTGCAAATAAGAGCATCATTAAATCTATTTTAATGGCTTTTAACTTGGCTTTTAACATTTTAATTGTTTGTCTGATGTATTTATTTGCTTGTTTGAAATAATACTGAAATGGTTATGAAAAGTACTCTCATAATTAGAAATAATAGATCATTTGAATGCGCTTGAGCTAATTTGACTTGGTGAGATATGTTGTTTTAAGGCATTTCTAGCCTTGCCTCATAATTTATGCCCTTCCAATGCTAGAAATAGGTTATTTGAGCAGTAGTCAGAAAAATATCCTTTATACTTACTAGTGGCTTAACCCCCGAGTTCATAGTCATTTTTCATTGTGGTCACAGAGCGGCTGCTGCGTAAGTAAGTTCCTCAACAGCAGTTTTTTTTTTTTTTTTTTTTTTTTTTTCATCTGGAGGACAGAGTCTGATTTGAGTACAATTCTGGAAAGTCAAGAATGTCTTCCTGATTAAAGAGATACTTCAAGAAGAGAGCAATCTTTTAAGATTATTGCTAAAACTAAAATGAAAAAAAAAACTCACTAGGGATGAGGATTTAATATTTAGGTTTTAGTTCATCCATAAATGCCCGACACGTTCTCTGTTAATCTCTCCCTTTTGGCTGTGCGGATTACATGAGTTAATCTGTATATCTGTAAACCATTATCCTGCATCGTGTGATGCGTGTTTATGGCATATTCGTGTGCACAGTGGCAGACTACCTCTGCTCTGGAGATTAAAGATGTGTACAGTTGATTTATTGGAAGTGCTTAAACAAGCTGCTCATTGGCCCAAGGCCGTCTGAGGGCCGTATTGAGATCCATCCTCGGATTACACAATATATCTAGATCCATCTCCAACACTGGGAGTCAGTGAACTGTTCAATGACTTGGGACAGCCATTTCACAGTCGGCATGTTCTGTGTCGCTCTCTCTCTCTCTCTCTCTCTCTCTCTCTCTCTCTCTCTTTCTCTAAAGATAAAGAATGATTTTTTTCCCCCTCGTTTTCTCCCCCGCCCCTCTCCTGTTGTTGAGCTGGCACTGCATGCTGCTGGGAAAGATATAATGCAGAAGTTTGACACGAAAGTACACAGCGGGTAGCAGCACAGCAACAGTGGCACATTCCATGAATGAATATGCTCCTCAAATCAGGGCTGCAAGCTGGTGTTCTTCAGCAGCTTGAGTACTGAGGATTCTCTTCTATGGCCCTAGAAATCAGAAACCATTGATATTCAGCTGAAACACCAGGAGATGTTGCAGCCTCTTTAGCTTTTATAGGGTGTAGTCTTTCTGTGTGCTGGATTTACCATTTCAAACATGGCTGACGTGTAAGACGCTGTCGAACTGAGCCGTTGCATCTGTTATTTCTAATTTGGACTGCATGTCTGACACAAAAGCCAAACAGAAAGCCACAAATTTATTTATCAAGACAAGAGATGCCATGGCACCTGTTCTCTCTGCTTATTGCGCTGATATCAATGAGCTGTGGGAGGCTTCCATGTCATATTATGGAAAATGAACTGAGTAAAAAGGTACAGAATATTCTGTAACACTGAATATAATAAACAAAAACAAACAAACAAACAAAAACAAACAGAAAATATCATCCATACACCAACCCTTTTCAGAAGCTCTTTTTCACCAGTAAACACAAGCCTAAGAGTTATAGCACAACCCAGGCTTCCAAAACAGATCAGACGGACAGAAGCTCAATGTGGAGTCAATAAATCTTAAAGAAGGAGCTGACCAATCAGTAATGCTACCATCCACCATGCATCTCATTTTTGTTGATTCTGTTGACCACTGTATATTGTTATGCAAATATGTGACAGTGTATATTGTGCAGATGTGATGAATTCACAAATAATTAGCTTTGTATTAATTATCTACTTTCAATCTTATTAGTATGCTATGAACTCTTCTGGATGCAGTCATATTTTTTCTTCAGTCACATTTTGTTCAAAATACTGTGAGATTTAGATGTTTGAACCAAGGCTTCTGAAGGAATGGCTGCTGGTCACTGGGAAGTAATCATGGGTGGACACTGGAAGGACACTGCCCAAATAGCATAGCATTAGATAGACTTTTTAGAAATGTGTAGATGCATTGTTTAGTGCTGAATTTCTTTACACCACAGGTTTCCAACATGCCTACAAGCTTCATCCAGTATATGGCATTAACATGCTGGCTAAAAGCCTCATCCAACAATACCACCGCAGCACTACCGCTATTTTTGAGCCTAGTTCCCTATCTACACTGACATGTCACTATGCTGGCATTATTTTTGTGTACAATCATACACTATCAATAGACATATAACAAGCTATAACAGGGTGTTTTTGCAACACCTTGCAATAATTGCACTGGTGTTGCTCTTTAAGAAGTGGTCTGAGTGAGCTGTGACACCCCTACTTCTACAAAAAAACAAAAAAACTTTACAAGGAAAAACTACCCTCACGTTTTGGTGGTCTGCTTATCCTGACATTGAAACAGTGTAAATCAAAATTTAGAATAGACTTTGATTTCTACTGAACGTGTTTTCCATTGAAAGACTTTTCCTGTCAAGTTGCTATTTTGAAGATATGAGGTTTTTGCTGGACAGAGAAAATAAAGTATATAAAAGTAATTTTTTTAAATACTCATTCTTGAAATAAGGAGAACAAGATATCAATATGTACTGGATTTAAGTTGATTACACAATTAAAAAGAGCATGTCCAATGAATTGACAGTGATTTATGCAAATGCATATTAACATAATAATGCACAGCAACAAAACCAGCATATTTTACATTTTTCTGAAGCGTGCCAAGCCGTAAAGTCAATAATTTTCCTTTATATTTGAATTTGGTTTCTATTTATTTAATTAATCATCAGTCCATAACAACCAATGTCAGTATTTTGATATATATAACATGTAAGTCTTATATTCAGTCTTTGTCAGTGTTGGTAAATGTCACTTGATTCATTCGTCACAATCATTGTAAAGAAACATCGGAAAGAGTCCATTAATAGAAGGCAAAAAGCTATTAATCTGTCACAAATTCACATGAATGGACAGAGGAGTTGTCTGGTCATTTCAAAGGGCTATTTATGTTCTTTTCTCTTCAGGGCTATTGTTTTGACAGCGCTGTTAACCCTGCTGCTCTGCTGCTGTGGCAAAAGGGCAGAGTCCCGAGCGATAGCCCCATCAGCAGCATTCAGCCGCAGCTTTTCCTAACTTGTTTGAGTGGATTGTTGGTCAGGCAGAGTGTTGAGGTAATAGGTTTGATGTTAAGTCAAGACACTATTATTATAGCTTGCACGGATGGCTCTCTGGTAAATAGAGCTAACTAGTAGTCTGGAAGGCTGAACATATTTTAACTATGTTAGCAAATTGCATAGTTGGAATGACACAGTTGTGATGCAGTTGATTCCCAAACCTGTCATTGGAAATATGGAAGTAACTATGTAACATAGTCCAAACTATCATTCAGCAACTAAGGTGATTCCCAAAACAGTAAAATGTTCACTAAATGTTCGAAACTACTGTTATGTAGATCCAACTACAACTCCAGAGCTGTTGACAGAAGATTGGTTCCTGGTAATTACATCATTGATGTAATTTCAAATATATTTTTGCAACAAATGAAGATGAAAATTATGTGCTAAACATATAAAATATATTTACATTTTTTTTAACATATTTGTCATTTAATTTGACATTTCTCAAGTAAGTTACTTGACTTGTCAAATATATAGACTTTGATCAATATATTTTTATTAATGTAACGATTGCGGACTCACAGAGGTAGGGGGAGGCAGGAGTACACACTGGGTTGACGATTTATTAACAGGTTATACAGATAAGTTACACTAACCATCAAGACGAGACGAGTAGACCAGTAAACAAGTAAGTAAGTAAGACTGACAAGGACATACTTAAATAATGAGACATGATAATTAACACCTGGACTTGACGATACATGAGACACTGCTGGGAATGGGCGGAGACATGACATGTGCTCAGAAGCACCAGGGACGATAAACAAAACAAAGAGGAGACCAGAGGGACAAGACAGATACGTGACAATTAAACATATTCTTAATGAAAATAGTTCTTGTCTAAAAATATATATAAATATGTATATTGACTGTACATCCATATATGAAACTTTCAAATGAAAATTTTGAAATGTTAAATGTTTGCTAATATTTTAGAAATATGTTATTTTAAAATATTTGAAATACATGCAATATTTTCTGAAATACATTTTACTACTTGAAATATATTTTGGAATTAAATGCAATGTTATTTCATTTAACAAATTTCAAATGTGTAAAACTACTTGTTCTTATTCATATGGGTTTCTAGGCCTAAAAATCAGTACTAATATTCATTATTTAATCAGATTTGTTATCAGAGTGATTTCACTGCCATTGTGAGAAAGCACACTGCATTACACAGGTTTAAAACCATGTCTCTTTGGTCATCCACAGTCATTTGTAGACATACAAGCCACTAAGGCACGTTTTCCCTCCGTGAATATCAGACCAAACACATCCGCAACCATTTTAGTTCAGACCATGGTGGTTCAAACCAATGCAGTTCAAACTGTCAAACAACAAAGGTATGACAGTATTCAAATAAGTTCCACATTAGTTCAGTGCTAGTCTCTGTTGTTGCACCTCAGCATGGCTTACAGCTTATGAAAATAGAATCTCAAAATATTAGAATCTTTTAATTCAAAATTAGCTTTAAAACATTTTTTAAACTAAATGATCAAAAACCCTTTTCACAGTATTCTAAGTTTTTGAGATGCATTAGTAAAAGCCAGACTGGATAAATAGGTTTTTAGTTTACACTTAAAGATTTCAAGATTTTCAGCTCTTCTTCCTAAAACCCCTTAATTCCTGTGTGTAGGCCCACACTTCAGATCTTGACTCTCCAATCTACATTAGCACCTTAATAAAGCCATGTACTACCAGCAGACTGAAAGTATCTTTACACACTTCAGTAACCTAAATATAGCCCCAACAGTTTGCATTCAAGTCTTAGAAGGTACCAAACAGTTATTTATAAAATGTTTTATTGTTTTTATTCAATTTCCACATTAGAGATGCCAATTAGCCAGCCTTGTTAGAAATCTCCCCCTTGACACACAATGCTTCTGACTCAGAGGGTGACGACAGGCACTACTGCCATCATGCTGGTGGTGATGTGGGGAGGGAGAGCCATCTAGAGAAGCCTTTAAACTGACCCACCCAGAGAGAGCATGGCCTATTTTGCTCTCTCTTGCTGATGGCAAGCAGCATGACCCAGGATTTGAACATGCAGTCCTTGGCTCATAGTGCTAGCGCATTAGACTGCTGAGCCATTGCAGCCCCCTAAGCCTAGGATTTTTTGAGGTTAATTCCACAATTAGCAGTAATTTCTCCAACCCTAACACAGAACCCTGTGAGACTCAACAGAATGTGCTAAACTAAATGGTTACCAAGTAATAATACATCTGCTTTTAGGATTAATAACTGAATATTAACCTAGGGTCCAGTGCATTAAGGCCAACTCGTGTTATTGTACCTTAGTGATCCTTAATAAATGCATTTATCTATCTGCAGCTCTGGGTGTTAATATCATTATGTTTTATTGAAGGTGGAAGAAGACAGCTAGAAATAAAGGTTCTTATATGGTTCCTGGCTCAGATGTATTAGAGAAACCTTTAAAGAGTGTACATTTGCAACATGTGGAGGTTCACACCTTTGATTGTTTTAATGAGGCTCAGAGATTCAAGAATAGCTTGTTTTGGTTTGTACTGGATTGTTTTCTGGTCTTAAGAGAAAACAAGAGAGAAAGCTGTTGCTTCTTGGTCTAATACTATGTGAAGATCTCATCATATTCTATGCAGTTTCAGTTAATTATATTTAATTATGAAAAACACAAATCCAGTATTGTGTGAAAACAAAAGCAGAATCTAAGCTGCCGACTTTGACTTTGACTTTGATATACTATACTTATATTGGCCAGCATTATCTAGACTGCTGCATCACACCAGCTTCTGCCCATATGCCCATGGGTATTATATGACGTGGGAGTCTCTCAGAGATTAATGATGCACATTTACAGAATGACCACAGGATGTAAACAGGGGTATTTCTCCATATGTTCTTAGAGACTATATGACAAATGAGCAGCTTGAAATGATCATGAGCGTATCTTAGGCTAGCGTAACTGCAGAAGCTCTTTAATTAAAAGCTGGGCAACGTTCTCCACCAAAATCAACATGCATTTCTGTAGGGAGGAGGCAGTGTACATCAGAAGTTGGATGACTTTCTCTGAAGCTACGGAGTGCACATGACACAGCTCAGAAATGACAAACTCTAAACACATCTTTACCAGTTAAAACTTTTATCAGAATACAGTCGACATTGCTTCTTTTAGTCCATCGTTTTTTGATCACTTCTTTGCTTTGGGAAATCAGAGCTATGAACTTCCAACAGTACTGAACATGTGGCAGGCCTTTATAACTGTCAGACTTGTGCTTTTGAACGCCATTGCTTGGCAGGGCAGCCTGGAACCAATCAGAAACCACTTTATGCAAAGTCTGAGTGACTTACCTATTTGTGTCACACTAAAGTCTGAACTGCATCTCTGGATTCATCCCATAATTCTGCACTCTATGCATTTCATGTGTGTAGGATATACATTATATGTCCAAAAGTATGTAGACTCCTGCCCATCCAGAGTAGCGTTTAAAATCAGTCAGTGTTTCACCATTTATTCAACATTGAATCAAAATTGAATTATGTTTTAGTTTGGGATCTTTGATGTTGTTTAAACATCATTTCAACATCATTATTGATATTTTATGTTTTATGTATATTACATTACATTATTGGCTCTTCAGAAATAAAATAAAATGACCTCTTCAACTAATTAAAGCACTAAAAGATGTATTGTTTTTCGATGTGCTATTTAAAATATGTACAGTGCCTTCCAAAAGTAGTCACCCCCTTAACATTTTACCTATTTGATATAACCTGTATTTAAATATAATATTTGAATCTGAATTGTATGTGATGCATCTGCATGAAACACTTTAATTTGTTGAAGTGAAATTATATATAGATCCTGCAACAACATTAGGCAACACTAACCAAGGAAGGTGGAGGAAGGTGCTCTGATCAGATGAGACCAAAATGTAACGTTTTGGCCACCAAGGAAAATGCTATGTCTGGTGTAAAACCAACACACCTCATCACCCCAAGAACACCATCCCCACAGTGAAACATGGTGGTGGCAGCATCATACTGTTGGGATGTTTTTCAGCAGCAGAGACTGGAACACTGAGCCAAGTCAAGGGGAAGATGGATGCTGCTAATACAGAGATATTCTTGAGCCTGGTACAGAGGTTCACCTTCCAACAGGACAGTGACCCAAAGCATTCTACTAAAGCAACATATGAAACAGGGGTGAATACTTACACAAGACACTGTAACAGTGTTTAATGTGATTTTGAAGTTATTTGACAGTTCAATTAATACAAATGCATGATAGACATTAAATTTAAAGAATGTAGCCATAATTATAATATTATACATCTGTACAGTAGAAAGAAAAACTGTCTTAACTTTCAATGAAAGTCAAAGTAAAGAGATTTTATAATGTTATTTTGGAGCATTTCAAATGGTCCAGCCATCGTGGAATTGTGGCACATTGTCTGATTCACATTGCCTGAAAAAGTGAAAAGATTTTTGCCTAACAGTGAACTTTTGTAAACTATGTTTTCCTATAATGGTGAAAATATTTGGCATAAAGTATGTAAGTATTTCACACACGCATTCTCCATGTGCATGTTAATACTTTTTAAAGCAGGGTTTTTAAGCCGTATCTGCGCCAGCAAAAGCACAATTTGGATTACCAGAGGTTCCAGTAATAGGTCGGCTTAGCCCTTAATGGAGAGGCTTAGGCCCCTCTGTACGTTATTATAACATTCTTAGCTGTCTATTTCCATCTGGCCAGATTTTCACAAATAAAAAAGACAGTGGGGTCATGTTTGTCAGGTCCTGCCCTGGTCAGGCTTTTAGCAATGCACAAAACAGTTGTTGTAAATGAACAATTATGGAGTGAAGTGAAGAGCTGTGGAATTGCAATCGGAAAGCATTTCACACCATTAAGGAAATCACAGGATTTTTTTTTCCAGTGAAAGTGTAGAGCTTTGCTGTGGCCTACAGAGATTGTATACTAAACAGGTCACATTTTTTCTCACATCTGATCCTGACATTGACTTCCATTTGAAATAGATGTGATGTGCATAGCTTTATTTTTTAAATTGCAAAAGCAGCTCAGAGAGCTCCATGCTGTGGGATGGAATACAGAGCAGTGTGTATGTGTGTGTAGTGCCGCATGTGAGTATCTGCACGGGTCACCCACACACCGCAAATGTTCCCTTAAAGTTGTAGCGCTCGTAAGATTAAGAGAGAGGCTCTGACATTTAAAAGCTGAATGACAACAGTATGTGCACATTAGCCTCGAGCGCTGATGCCTCACTCCATTTCCCCTGCTTTAATATTCTTTGCCCTTAAAACATATCAGAGGTCAGCACATTGGGGAAGGAGCGATGTGAACACATACACTGGCTTTGTTTGATGGATTAGTTGGTAAGCATTTTTTCGTCTTCAGTGCCATGCTCCTTATTAATGGTACTTTCTCAAGTTCATCCGAGGATTAAGTCAGTTCCCTGCTCTGCTTCCCCCAACTTCACCACGAGAGAGTTTCATCTCGTACAGCATTAACACCCACTTTCAAAAAAACTCAGTTTTATGTACAGTTTTATGTGTTCAATTGTGCAGCTGTTGAAATGCAGCTGTCAAAATGCTGACTGCTTGCATATGCGGTCAATTAATCATCTGTGATTATGCATATATGGCCCATTTCAGAATTGTGGATACACATCAAATATGGAATGATTACATGCATCATAAACTGTTCCTGTTCAACTGTTTACACCATTGAGAGTTGTCTATCTTTCACCATTTTGTGGCTTAACCTTAAACTAGATACTACAGAGCATGTAAAAAATAAGAGAACAGTGGCTTTTATGACATTCCATTCTAAATCCATATGCATTAACATAGAGCTGGGCACCTCTGTGCAGCTGTAGTCTTCTGGAAGGCTGTCTGCGAGATATTGGAGAGTGTCTTTGAGATATTTTTTGCCCATTTATCTTGAATAGCATTTATTAGACCATATACTAGTGTTAGACAAGAGAGCCTTTCTTGAAAGTAATTTCTTTCACACCAAACTCACCCAACCATTCCTTTATGGACATTGCTTTCTTAATTGCACTGGGGCACAGTCATATTTTTGTACAAGAAACCATTAAGTTTTCCTTTATTGGAACTAAGGGGCCTATGGTCCAACCACTGAAAAACAACCCCATAGCATTATTCCTCCTCAACCAAACTTTACAGTGCAGTCAGGCAGGTAACATTGTCCCAGCAGCCATCCAAACCCAGACCAGTGGTCCAGTGGTACTGTGCTTTTCACTTCTTTCAACACTTAGTATTGTGCTTGGCAATGTAAGGCTTGAATGCAGCTGCTCGGCCACTGAAACCCATGCCACAAAGCTCTGGGTGCAGTTTTTATGCTGATGTTAAAGTCAAAGGCACTCAGCAGAGCATTGGAGACATTTATGCACTGGGTTCCTCAGCACCTCAGCACTTGTTACAATGGTTGCATCCCACACTGGAATTCAGGGAGCTCTTTTGAATGACCTATTCTTTCACTAATGTTTGTCAAAGCAGACTGCGTGGCCTGTGGCAATGGGACTGAATGCTGATAATGAAGAGGTGTATAGCAGTTCTATCAATATAGTTTATATTTCTTTATTAAAGAAATAACATATTCTACCGAAACTCTAATTTATATTGAATTTGTGCATGAATGCCATTTAGTTAATTCTGTGTATAAACTGCATAAAATATACATTGAGTGGGAAACTCTATGTACTTGTTTTGCAAATCCATCCTATGCCAGACATGACCTCCAGATTTACTCTGCTTTTCAGTTAAAGTCTATTTGCTCATGCGTGTCTGTAGTTGCATCAGAATAGCCAGAATGAAACATCCTTTCTTGTCTGCTTTCTTTGATTCTGCCTGATCTGTATGGACTCAGTACCATGGACTCCACAAGACCTTTAAGGGTGTTCTGTGATATCTGGCACCAGGATATTAGCAGCAGATGCTTACTGTAAGTTGCAATCCTTAGAACCATAGAACCATAGGCCAATTTTTGGTATGATTCATAGGTGAATTGTAAGTGTTTTCTGAGCTTGATTGGTGATAGTCTGATAGTCATCTCACCATGATGCAATGGTTACATAGGGTAAGTCTTGTAGTTTGTTACGTAATATGTAGGTTACTCTGATCCTGAGTTCAAAAGCCTTGAAAACAACATGTTACTGCCCACAAAATGCAGATCTCTGGTTCTAAGAGTTCAGGCAGGGGAATCAATGAGCCTTGTATGCCAGGTCACTAGTTGTTCTTCTTTGGAGCCCTTTCAGTAGGTACTGACCTCTGCATATGATGAATGCCACTTAAGACCCATTTTTCCTGCTTCAACACACAAACTTCACTGTTGACTTGCTGCATAATATTCACCCCTTGACACGTCACTGGAATGAGATATTTGATGTTATTCACTGTACTATAAGTGGTTTCAATGCATTGGTTAATTAGTTTTAATGAACTAAATGTAATACTGTAATTGCATTACATCATACAGTGATACATTCCAATAAAACTGTTCTTTTTAAACATGTTTTCACAGGCTAATCTGCAAGGTACAGAATAGCCGGCAGCACTGTACAAAGAGCTCCCCTATTTTTCGATACCGCAGACATGAACTTTCCCAGTGTAGCTGCCAGTGATAGAGTTAAGCTGTTGACATGGTTGGGTTTGAGGTGGGAGTGCATTGTGGGTGATTCACTGTGACTCTGCGCGAGGGAGTAATCAATGAACAGAAAGGGGGTAGAGACACAGGCCAACAGCCATTTCTACCTCATAGTGCTGAAGTCATTTCAGAAGTGAAGTCTGCTCCAGTGGCCTGACTCTAAAAACACCTGAATAAAAATCAATTGCTTTGATATCCACAGCTAAACCTGCTCTTAAATAAAACTGCTCCAGCTCCTCCACAAACTCAAAAGTGCACCAATGCGATGCACAGCAAGGACAAAGTAACAAAGAAGCTTGTAAAGAGCTCCTGAAACTCCCACTGCTGTGTACAGCTTTGCTGAGAGATGGTGAAACAAACCTGGTTCTTATATTCATTTGACAAGAAGAAAACAAATCACAAAAATTGAAAAGTAGACATTCAGTTTAATGGCTACATTGTACACTATATGTTCAAATGTCTGTGGAGACATTTGGCTTAGCAATGTGGATTAGCATTTGGCTAATTTGTGCAAATGCACACATACAGCTTTTCTAGTGCCTGTAGAGGTAAACTACCAGAAGAACAGGACTTTCTGGAGCAGATGAACATCAACAGATGCATGTGATCAAGATACAGCTTATTAAAGTCTACAAGGCAAAAAAAAGGCTGGGAAGCAGTCATGTAAAAATGAATGAGGACTGTTTTTGGTGCATATCCCCACACAAAGTGGACCTCAGGGAAAATAGAAAAATTCCAATACAACAAAGATGAAAGATATGGATCCATTAAGCAAAGTGGTCTACATTCAAGGAGCTAGTCAATGCTTTATTTAAAGCATCCATCATCAAGAGAATGAGACATTTAAGGTAAATGCTGGGAGCTTTGTTGTTCCACTGGTAACCACAGAATAGTACATGCAGGCAGTTCAAATGCACTGTGTTTATTAATAGCCATGTTCAGGTTTCCCATAATATGTGATGTAGCAGAGAGCAGTGAAATGAAGTCAGAGACTGAGCAAAGCCTTGGCTGGCCCTGAATGCTAGTTTGCACTAGGCTATTATAAGTAAGTGCAGTGGACAAATGGGGTCCTAAGATGCTGACTCAAGCAAATCTAAGTCCGATGGAGTGGCTGTGGTCTAAGAGTGTTCTAAAAGCACTGCTGTGCTCCAGAGGATCTCTGGTCATCATCCAGCAGCAACATCAGGAAAGACACTAGGTGGATCGATTTCCTTGGTAACAGAGCAGATTTGGAAAATATTGTGCATAATTTAGTACGATTGGTAGGTGATACTATTATGTTACTGTGCTACAGAAATAGATTTTCTTTTTCATCACAATTCCAGTGGATGTGTTTTTGAACATGCCTCACATATACAACACCTTCTAACATTACACATTACATTTCATTATTCGGTTGTGATTGGCAGCAAAAAGTATCTAGTATTATTTGGGTAAATACAGAGAACATGAAGAAGCTCTTTTATTGGATCTTTTATTTTTTTTTTTTTTGTTTTTTTTTTTAACATTTAGAAGCCTACACCAGTTTCTTGGAGTGGTTTTGTAATTTGACATACATTTAATCACCATACATTAATAATTGTATTTAAAGGAGACAGTAATAAATACCATATACTCTTATTTTTACAGATCCTATGTGACTCAAATTTCCCTTCATTTGTAGTCTGTGTATCGTGTATGTAGGTCACTCTAATCCTCAGTTATGAAGCTTAGAAAATGGGCATGTAATTGTCCACAAAGTGCGAATCTCAAGTTGTAAGAGTAAAGATTATGCAGTGTCACCCATCCAACATTCAGTGTGAGATTTTATTGAAAGTAACACTGTTAAAATATTTCAAATACCTGTGTTTAATTAAGGCCCAAATGACACAAAATGCTCAAGTGATTTGTAATTAACTTGCCAACATACTACTAGAATTCCACAGAGGTAGCAGAACCAAGTGTAAATGCATTGATGGTTCACTTGCATTGATTTTGGTATGTTAGAATAAATGACCAAATAAATCAATTAGACAGTGTGTTATATTGATTTTTTACCAAAGTTGGGACTAAACTAAAACTGTTATATTACACTGCTTATAAACTTTAATATCTGTGTAGCTAAACAATAATAAACAATACAATGGCAGTGTAAATAATGCTGATGTATTCACTGTTATAAGCAAATTATAATAGGGCTCTACTACATTACCTTTGTACATAGATAGATAGATATCCCAGAGTGAAAGCCACATATACATAAGAAATGTCTAACCCTGTTGTGATAATAGCGTTATCAAAATATCCTATGTATATGGACATGATCTTGATCATTTTTGCTGATCCTTTCAATTTACCACCATTTATTTTAGCAGACCATGTGAATCAGCCCAATACAGTGAGTTTCAGAATATGGCAGAACTAGGAAACACCACTATCCTTCCACCCATGTTTTTATCCAGTGGGTCAGGAGTCAACCCAGAATCATTGGACCTAAGGGAGGAAAAACTCACACAGCCATCCATTTTTCATACTCATAAGTTCAGCATGGCCAATTCACCATATGTATTTTTGGGAGGAAACCGTAGAGAGACCTTAGGGGGATCCAACCCCAGCCCCCTGGAACTGTGTGACACATGTACTACCTGCGGCACCACCGTGGCTATAACTGTCTCAAAAGTGTAACAGGGCCAATTCAATCAATTGCTGTCACAAATACTATATGATATTATATAACCAAGTGCTGAAATATTCAGTCAATATTACTAATAATAAGTGCAATTAATAATTATTGTGCCAAGCAATTAGTATGACTTCTTAAGTTAAGTAACGACAACCCATCTTAGCAGTGGATAATGTGGTGCATCCATACAGCATTTAATTCATGTGTTTAGTCAAGTATGTACTGGCATCATATTCAGATTTTAGATCCATAACTGTCATACCCATACTATTATTGAATTATTCATATTTTTGGCTAGTAAAAATATATTGTTATTGTCTGTATTCTACTATAATGTAAGCATCTCCTCTTTGTACATTTGTGTCTTTCTAAATCATCCTAGACTGATTGATTTCCAAAAGAATTGTTACAGAATCAAATTGTGGTGAGTTCAGAGATTTACAGCCTGTGCAGACGCTGCTGTTTCACGTTCCAGGCTGAGCCTGCTGGAGGACGAGGTTAGCTGATACATGTCGTGTTTGATGTCAGTCTCTGGAAGCTTGTTGATGGGGATGCGCGCCATATGCTCTCTGATTTAGCAGGCTTTACTGGCTGTGCCTACAACTTTCCCATGCGCTAATGCACACCCTTCATCGCTGTCACTCATGCCGAGGCCTGCGCTGTGGTGGAAGCTGGAGCATTATCGTCCGTGGCCACCAGTCAAATCTTCTTGAGTAGCCGGATGAGTGCTCGTCCTTGTTTTTTTTTCCCCTGCTATAAAATCTATCAAATCCAATCTGTCATATTAATCGGTTCTGCTTAAGTGAACCAGATGTGCTCGATTTTCTGGATATAAATTGTAGCCGTAGTTTCAGATGTACCCAGGTGTGACTGCCAATTACTGGTTGCTTCTCTTTTTTCTTTATTTTTTTTCTTTTTTTAATGCCAATAAATTCTCCCCAGCGACATTGAAAAGAGGCGGACTGATCACTTTGTTGATGTACTCAGTGGTGCTCCTCGCCACACTACCACGCCACGCATGCACTTGTTTTTGTAATCACAGGCTATCGAGGGCTGTTGTGAGCAAATTGTATGTGTGTTGCCTGAAGCGCTCTTAGCTACTTGTCTAAGGGGACATAAACAACACGAGTGCGGAACGTTTGGAAAGAAACTGGATAAATATTCAAATGACTGGCACGTTGCTGTAGTCCAGTCTGTGAGAGTAATAAGACAGAAGGTAAATTCCCCCGATTTTCCCCCTTAGGACTGCTCTATTCATAAACAGAGCTGGAGCCTGAAAGGGGAGGTGTATCTTGGCACTGTTGTCATCTGTAATTCCTCATTTTAAAAGACATTGAGAGGGAAAACAAGCTAATTTACAAGGTTATATACAGAGCGGTTTCATAGAGCAATTATCAGGTTTATGGTGATCTTCTCAAGATCCATAAAGTTTTTTTTTTTCTGTTTCTCCCAAGTTTTTTTTTTTTTTTTTCACCATGCTCTGTGTCCAAGAGGAAAATAAACAGTGCTTTAGATGTGAGTGCTGCAGCATGGTGATGGTGTTAGAGAAAGCATCAGGCTGCTTCGCGGTTGGAAGTAGAATGGTCTTCTGGGGATCAGGGGAGGGGTGGAGAGAAAAGAGGTTTTGATCAGGACCAGCTGTCAGTTCCTCTCCTTAACTGTCTTATTGAAGCCAACCGCTCAGCAGTGACATAATGTGCTTACTTACTTTCTGCAGAGAGGATGTGGTGGTGTTTTAGCTGTTCTTGCACTCGTTCCAACCATACAACTACATTTACCAACCATACAACCACACGGTCACATTTATCTACATATTTGCCAACTATTTAAACAAATTAGCAAACCGTCTAATCAATCATATAACCATTTTCACCAACCATGAGCACCTTTCAACCATGCAGGCATATTGACTAATCACACAGCAATAAGCCCCAAACCATAACACCATATGGCCAGGTACTTTTCAACCATATATCTACATTCACTAATCAAATAACCATATTTACCAACTGTTTAACCATATTTATACCATAACATCCACCATATTATCAACCACTCTCTGAAAATGGAGCCATATTCACCACAACCAATCACTTGCCATACAGCTAACCATACCACCATATCCACCCAATAAGGGTGAACCACACAAGCATACACAACCACACCACCCTATTCTCCAACCATATCATCAAACCTTTCTCCTATACAAACAACAACTTTCCAAATATGCAGCGATATTCACCGATAATACTCCCATCCTAAAAATAATTAGCACCCAGAAGGAATCAACATTTGTACAACAGCAACAGTGTTATGCCCCACTGTCATGGAGCCACTCAGAATGGCAGCAGGTCATCTTCAGTGACATGTCCTGCTTTTGTCTTGGTAGACATGACCAATGAATCTGTGTATGGAGCCAAACAATGCAAACAATGTATTAGCAAGGGCATGTGCTATGAAAATATATCATACAACCCACTATATAACCATTTTCATTATAAGAATTCATCAACCACATTACCATATCCTCTATCTGTACAATCAACCCTTTTGGAACCATAGAACCATATTTGTCATCTTTTCAACAGCAGTGCAATACCTTAGCCAGACTGTTACAGCTCAGAGAAGAGTGCAATGGAGAGCATGCTACAGGTGGTACACCAATGCCAAATCTCTCCTCATTGTTCGTACCTGGTGAAGGCAAAAAAGAAATACAGTTTTTGCCTTGTTGCTGAAAGATCCGGCCAAGCTCGACTGAGCTTCGGTTTAAGTGTTTTCCTCTGCACAACCAATGAAAATCCAGCTGAAGAATGTGGAAGCCTGTTGCATTTAATGGAAGACAGTGATCTAAAAGCACTTTCACCCAGGCTGAGTCGACACTCTTGGGGACATAAACAGGGCAAGTAAAAAAAATGTGGTGACCTATAAATAATCAGTGAATGCTTGGCACAGTATGGACATTTTCTTTTCTAATTATTATTGAAAATGATAGAAATATTTGTAAAAAAAATAAAAACAATAATATTTTAAGTTGATGCATCATGTCAGAAAGCAAAAAAGTGTCTCCAACCACTTTCATGAAAATGACTATGAGTGTTTATCAGTGAGTGGCCTGAATCCAGTAAAACACCTTTGGGATATGGTAGAACAGGAGAGTGCTCCTGAAAAATCTACAGGAGTTGTGTGATACACATGACAATATGAATCTCAAAGGAATGTTCCGAACATGAATAATTATTTTGTGACTCCTTAAATGAGTCTAGAACCACCTGTGACATAATAGTGTTTAATATACTTTCTCTCTAAAAAGTACAAAATCATAAGTTTTGATGTTTAATATCATACTGTATTTCATTAAAGTGTAAGCACATTATGTATATGATACATTATATATTACATTGTAATATTACAAATACATTTATTTAATACATTTGATAAATTTGAGCCAGGTGTTGGCTAAAGAGGTATATAGCCCCTCAGCATGGAGCTGTGGACCAGTTGGACTGTGTTCTCTGCAATTATGTTGCTCCACTTAATACTTTTGAGATGTGTTGCGGGATGAGTTAGGGATCAGGAGGGTGGTGATCATCCCAACGTGCTGACCTCATTAACGCTGACCTCATGGTCACTAAATACAATCAAAGCCTTTAACAGCAATGTTCAAAATCCAGTAGAAAGCCTTGGCTAGACATGAAGAATGAATAACTGGCTTCTCTCTTGCCACAGTAGTGAGCTGCATGTAATACCTTCTCTGTAAGGCCTGTGAATAGTCTTAAATGGTACACTGTCACTATTCTAGTGGCAATTCTTGATAACCAATTATAATCAATCATATAAATTTGGAGTGGATAAACCTTTTGTAAATCTATGACTTGTTTCTCAACTCACTTCCCAAGCTGCCTGATCTAGGAGTAACAGTGTGAGTTGATGCGGACTCAAATGCCAGCAGTACTAAAAAAATGGATTTGGAATATGGACATATGGCTTTCTTAATAAAAAAGTGTCTTCAATCTTCACCATTTTCTTCTAGATCAATTTCAATCCAGCAATTTAATTAATGCATATCTGTGTTTTGTGGTTAGCTTCACCAGACCCAAATTTGCATTTTTGTTTCTTTTCTGTTGTTATTTATTTAATTATTTTCATTTATTTATTTATTTATTTGTTTGTGATTTCAAACAGGGCTCTCTCTGCACAGTAACCAGGCAATGAGTTTATTTAGAGAAATGGATAAAGCAAAGAAAAGCAATTCAGCAGATCAGACCTTGTCTTTCCCCATCTTGCTCATAGCTCATTGTGAGTGGCAATTAAATTGCTTTTAACATCAAAGCACTAAGAGCAAAGAGTATATATATATATATATATATATATATATATATATATATAATGAAGCTGCAGCTTATTATTAGAGTATCTGTTCTTAGCTGTGCTTGTACATCTAGTACATCTAGTACTACATCTAGATCTCTTCCTTGGGGATAGGTGTATTTAACTCTTAACCCTTTACAGCTCAATTTATTATTTTAATTCAATTATTTAAAAAAGAAAACAAAACATTTTATATGACATTCATGATGAATTTCATTTCTGTCCAGTAAATAACATAAATCTCCGTTACAGGAAAAGGCCACAATGTGTTAATTTGGAATGGAAGGTAATATAAAAGTAATTTTAGAGCATCCAAAATTATTAACACAGTGTTCATGAAACTGAATGAAATGAAATGAAAAAAAAATGGAGATATATGTGTTTGCATTGGACAGCAGCGATATATGACTTTTATTATTATTTTATTTCACATTTGATGAATATTTGAATTATGGTGGAAAGACAAAACTTGTTCCTGTAGACTGGGATTTTTGCCATTGCTATAGACCTTTAGACCTATAGACCTTTACGAATGTATACTTTGATAAACCTGTAAATTCAGCAGTGATCAAGTGCATTGATATTTTTTATTTTATTACACCCCTAGTTTTAGGGTTGCTAATGTGACTGCTAAAATAAAAAAAAAGTCTTTCACAACTACTGAGGCTATGTGAAGCACAGTAGTTTATTATGTTTAAGTGTTGTATCCAGGTGTTATGCAAGCATGGCAAGGTCTATAGAACAAAAGGCCACAGGATGTTATGTGATTTGTATGAGTAGGTAAACAGCAGATGGTGAGAAGAGCCTTTTCCAACCCTGTGTGCTTTATTTACCTGCCCACCTGAACGACCCATGCCTGGATGCTCGCGCGTCGCAGGGTTAACCATTTTCTGTCTGTTTCCTACTGTTCCAGCTGAGTGCAAGGCCGGCGGAGGCACAGGAAAATCAGCTTGTTTATCAGCATTGTGCTTTCCGTTCCGCCTCCGTTGTCCCTCTGACATTTTAAATGTACATCATCCATGACTGATTTCTCTCCCAATCAAAATGAGTTCGACCTCAATTGCAAATTAAGGAATCGCGCCTCTGTGATCTCCATATTTTTGTAATTACACATATAATGAGTCACAGCGTGGCTTGATGAGGACAAAAGGCTGCTTATGTGCCCGTCTTCTTAAACGAGGAGGGTTACCTTGAGTGTTACGTCTGTGACTCTGTCCAGAGGGGCATGACGGCATTATTAGAACAGGCTTCTGTGCTTCTGGCGGCACTGGCTTTTAAGGCAATTTACATAGGTTGTTCCAAGGTGGTTTGTCTTGTGTTTTACTTTTTTATAAGTATCAAGTTTTCTCCAACGTCTCCGACGTTTCCAGTTTTGTAGAAGAGCGAGTACATTCAGTCCTGGCCATCTTTGGGTGCTTTATCGCTGACTTTAAATAGCCGACTCCTAAAGACCTTGAAAGGAGAGAAAAAAATCTTTAACCATTCATTACCACGCTGAGGAAGTGTGAGGGCCCTGATGGAGCATAATGAAAACTAATACTGCTGCTAGTCACTATGCTAGCTGCAGATATGTTTTATATCCCATTACAGCCCAAGTGGCCATAGCTCTATACCATGTAGAGCCAAGAATAATCCATTGGGAAATTACCCATCAGGAGTGCAACGCTGGTACAAAAATGAAATTACAAAGCCACTTGTGAGCGAGTGTCCGTGTGCTGAGTGGTCTGGGGAGGGGTAGTGATTGTGGGTGTGTGGGTGTGTGTACAGCATCTGATGTGTTCCACACTCAGAATTCGATTGTGGGCAGAAGTGGAGTCCATTTAGAATGTGTCCAGCATACAAAAGATTGATTTACCTGTTACTGCTGTTTTGACATGATACAGACAGCTGTCAAATCAAAATACATTTCCAACATTCGTCATAGAGGTACTGATTTCCCAGAGAAGCTATTTCGTTATTTCATTCTGATATCAAACCATTACAAGAGCATCCGTGTATGAAAGGCAAATGTTCTACATTCAGAGGTCAAAATCAACTCAGAGATGTCCTTAACTTGAGTTAAATGTTCATGCCACAGAACAGTCTGCTTTATGGTTATCTGTCCAGTCTATTACTCATGAAGATGTAGTAATGAGTGTCTGCAACTTTACTCTTCATTGTCTTTTATTGCTTTATGCAAGGAAAACATTAATGTTGCACGGTTGGATTGTTTCACATCTAGTTGGCTGAAATACTGAGATTCTTGACTGAACAATGCAGATTAATGCAGTAAAACACAGTATTGTGTTACAGCTCAGCCACACGGTACTGTTTGTTCTGACATACAATGGCCTTAATGTAGCTTCACTGCATTGATTTATTGCCCACAGAAAAGCCATACAGTGCTGCATTAATCGTAATCCATTGAGTTTGAAGGGATTACAGACAGTGAAACAAAAGTAAGTGTACGAAATAATAATTTGTTCTGCTTCTGGGATGTGGATTAGATCTCACTGTTTATCAGAAAACAGACAGAACAAGAGAACGCCTGTTAATTTCATTTACCATTTCTTTTTTCCTTTTAACTTGTGAATGACTTGTGCCTCTGCATTGATTCATCTCTCAGCTCGGTCCCGAGGACAAAGTTGAACATAATATTTGCAGCAGTGGCAAATTGCTCTCTGCTATCCCGTCCGATAAATCTTTGAAAGCAGGGACATTTCTCCTCGCCTAAGAATGATCAGAGGGAATGTCATAATTAATCACCGTTCCCCCTGTGACCAAGCCCTTTTAACCTTAATGAGAGGACAACCAGAAAAAGGGGAAGAGGCTATTGGCTTGCTGGAGATGACTCGGGTGTAACTGTAGAGCAGCGAGCACTGCCAAGCTCACAGAATAGATGCATGACAAAACAATCCCCCAGGTGCAGAAATATTAATGATATGCAGTGAACTCATTATTAAAGTTCCAAAACAGCTCCTGGAGTCACACAGATGGAGTCAATTAAGCAATGAGCATGCTTGTTCACTTGCCGTTTCATCTTCTTTCTTTTATTTTTTTCGTATATTACTCCGTGGGTGTAATTAGTTGTATGTTCCTTCTTGCAGCCATAATGTCCAGAGATAAAAAAACAGCTATTTTCACTTGTAATTTAAAATCATTTACCACTTAATAATAAGTGTAACAGTTTTGCCCCAACCCCAACCTACACCGTCCCTCATTATTACATCCATAATGAAGTAGGTACAGCAAGTTCTTGCATGTTGTTTCTTTTGTGTCTTTCATTTTATGTCTTCATTTTAATGATAATAAATATAAAAATAGGTTTTAGCAATATGCTCATGTGTACCATCTATGGTGCAGTGCTTTATGTATTTAAATAGTTTTATTATAGCAAAGCAAACACAACGGACACCGTAGAAACCACCTAGCAACCTCAAGGCAATGACTTTAGGTATCATAGCAACTACCAAGTACAACTAGAAACATCAAAGCAGCCACTGAGAACCAACCACCTATAAAGAAACATAGGGACTACATTGCAATTACCTAGCAATCACCCAGGATACAACTGCAACCATTTAATAAAATCACACCAACCATCATCCACCCCCATTATCAACCATTTTGGACACCATGGCAACTTCCAAGCATGCCTTGCAACACCCAAGCAACCACTAAACAACTCTATAGCAACCACTTAGGAACAGCCTGGCAACCTCCTGTAAGTGGATGCCACGTAATCTGTGCAAAAGTTTCCTTCACAATATAACATTTTCTAGCTCAGTGTATCTAATTTATGCTGTACATTTTCCTTCCTGGTTCACAATAATTCTTAGGTTGTTGTTTTTTTCTTCTTTTATTTGCAGGGACTTGATGCCTTCAACACTGGAAGGCCAGATCACCATGGAGAAAACCCCTAGTTATTTTGTCACGAACAGTGCCCCGAAGCGCATCCATTCAATGGCTAAAGACATCAAGCTCATCATCGTTGTTCGCAACCCTGTGACTCGAGCCATTTCAGACTACACACAGACTTTGTCCAAAAAGCCTGAGATCCCCACATTTGAGGTTCTTGCCTTCAAGAACCGGACACTGGGCTTGATCGATGCCTCCTGGAGCGCACTGCGTATTGGCATCTATGCACTCCACCTGGAGAACTGGATGCAATATTTCCCGCTCTCTCAGATGCACTTTGTGAGTGGTGAGCGTCTCATAGTAGACCCAGCTGGCGAGATGGCTAAGGTGCAGGACTTCCTGGGCCTCAAACGCATTGTAACTGACAAGCACTTCTACTTCAACAAGACCAAGGGGTTCCCTTGCCTGAAGAAGCCGGAGGACAGCAGTACCCCACGGTGCCTTGGCAAGTCCAAGGGCAGAACTCACCCCAAAATAGATCCGGACGTCATTCGCAGACTGCACAAGTTTTACAAGCCCTTTAACAATATGTTCTACCAAATGACAGGGCAGAATTTCCAGTGGGAGATAGAGGAAGGAGGGGACTCCCCTGGCTCTCGGGACTGACACATTGAACCTTACTTCCTCACATGAATCCCACTCCACCAGCCAATTCCAACTTGCACCATCCGCCCAAACAGTGCTTCAGCACAACCAATCAGTAATGGCTATCTTAGCAAAAGTGTCTGTATTTATAGCAAACATGTTACTGATCTGCTCTTTACACCCTCCTCCAAAAGCCAATGGTGTTCATGGTGGCAAACTATTGTACATATTATACAGTACATAAATATATTTATATTTGTGGAAAAAAGAAGATGATTTTATTCATTTTGTTTTGGAACAAAGTTGCTATATAAATCATGTTGAAAATGATGATGATGCATGCAGTGAGTTAAGTGTCCTTACCTTCTCAGCCATACAAACCTATTTATATTTGTCTATTATTTATTTATATTTATTTTTTATTATTATTAATATTATTATTTATTTACTCTTTACCCCCCTCCCTTTGCATTCTCTTCCATGTATACCAGCGGTCAATGCAGTATACCTTTTGCAGCAGATAAATAAGACTCGATTAGTGTCGGGACAGACTCAACACTAAAATCAATAGTTCAGGGTTAAAACATGTTATCGAAACAGGAGCCTCATGATACCAAACAGTTCCAGCCATTTCAGTTTTGTGAAGATACTTCCATTCAATCCCAGCAGTTTGAGTTTTATTCCATGTTATTGTGCAGGGACTATAAAAATAATATTAATAATACACTAACTGATAAAGTATGAATTAACTGTTTGTTTAGTTAACAAGTCTCATAACTCACACCCAAATCAAACACATTAGTAAATGAGTTGCAGTTGGAAATGATTAAGTGTTGTATAACGTGTTTAATGTGTAGTTCCTCTCCCTGGTTTATGTGCTATTTATTCTCATCTGCAGCATATTTTGCCCCTTATTACTTTGAGAGAGGCCTTCCTATTTTAGTCTCCTGATCATTGAGAGCTGGAAAACAAAATTATGATCTGTCTCTTGAAAAGAAAGCAGTTAGACAGTTGATGTATTCTAGTGCTTAGGTGCTACAAACATTTATATGTCCAAGAAAGAACAGAAATGTAAATTTATTCGGAACTGTGTAATTTCACAGGTTTTTGGTGGCCCTACGGTCTAACTGTAGTTCAAATCCCTGAGTCATTGACTGTCAAACATCTCCTAGTCTGGGAGCATTATTTGATGGGGAGTCCCTAACTTGCAGATGTGAATAAATTGCAAACTCAGGGGGAGGATCCACAGACTAAACAACTTACATAATATTTAAGTAAATTTTAGCTGTGGCATATTTACAAATGTTTAGGCTCAATATGTATTGTTCACCAAACTGAAGTGCAAAAATGTTAGAATTTTTGATTATATTATGTTGAGTAAACACAAAAATGCTATAAGTAGTTTCATTATTATTTTAAGTTGGGCTGCTTCTCACAGTCCACTTATAAAAATAAATGTGATACAAATGTTTTTTGGATCGTTGCCTTAAAAGAACAATTTCCACAAAACGAAATGTGAGTGTGAAGGACCTAAAGGTTTAAAGACATTTGATGTAAATGATCTTTACCAGTACAAAAATGGCTCTTACATGCAAGATCTGTAAGTGTAATGAATCTTTAAACCAACTGACTTTAAACATGCTTTAAAAGGATCTTCCCTCTATTTTGTGTGAAGCTAATGCAATTCCTCATCAATTTAAAGGTTTAGTCTTACATCTATTTCATAAAAAATGGTTCTTACTATCTACTACCTGTGTTTTATGTGTAATTTGAGTAATATATCTCCCATATAACATCACACACACACACACACACACACACACACACACACACCACCTGACACCTAACTTTAATGACTTGGAACCAAATGTAATCTCTTCTAACATCAAGAGGTATATAGCACTGTAGGATACCTTCTTGAAGCTCTGGTGTCCTTATCAAACCATCGCTATCTTACCTTATTATGCTCAGTTGACTAATTGGCTAATTCCTCTTGTTTTTAGGAGCACAGGCAAAGCCTCAGTACAAGCCTAGCTTCTTTCTATTCAAAGCATCATCATTATCATGCATGGGATTCATTAGGAAAACTCCAAAGTGCTGCACATATGCTTCACAACCAGCATTAAACCACCCCGCTCCTTAGAATTTGGCGGATGGTATAGGCCTAGAACAACATGGTAATGAGTGTAGCAACAATACAGACGGACCGAGCAGTAGGGTGTTACCGAACATCTGCTATGCTACAGTCTTCTGACACCCAAGATAAATTAGTTATTAAAGAAAAGGACTCTGGAACATTGTCAATGTCAAAAAGCAGATTTTCACTTGTTTATCACTTTCCTAATTAATTTTCTATGGGTTCAAACTGGGGTTTTTGTGCAGACACGGCTTAAGGACTAGAGTTATAGGGCTTGATTGAGTTTAATGCTGGAAATATACCTGCTCAGGTCCTGACATTTCTTCTGATGCTCATGCTGTTCATATTAAATATGCATTGTGTTATCTCAGAACTTCTTTAAAGGTCGGAATGAAATGTCAGGGAACTGCTTTTGTGTAGATATAGAAGTTGACCTAAACTACTGAAGCAATTACGGAAAGCAATCATGCAGATGTTCTAAGATTGTTATTTGCCATAAATAATGAGATACAGTGAGATACAGTGCATCCAGAACATATTCACAATGCTTTACCTTTTGGCATATATTGTGTGCCTTAATACAAAATTGATTAAATTCATTGTTTTCCTTCAAACGTCTGCACACAATACCCCACAATGATAAAGTGAGAAAAGTTTGAATTTTATTAAAAATAACATTTTCATTACTATATACCATACATAAGCATTCACAGTCACAAGACTCAAAATTGAGCTCAAAACCAAACATCGCTTCCACTGATCATCCTTCATATGTTTCGACGACTTGATTGGAGAACACCTGTGGTACATTCAACTGATTGGAAATTATTTGGAAAGGCACACACCTGTTTATATAAGGTCCCATAGTAGACAGTACATGTCAGAACACAAACCAAGCCATGAAGTCTAAGGAATTGTCTGGAGACAGGATTGTATCAATACACAGGTCTGGGGAAGGCTACAGAAAAAGGTTCTGCTACTTTGAAGGTCCCAATCAGCACAGTGACCTCCATCATCAATAAATTGAAGTTTGGAACCACTAGGACTCTTGCTAGACGTCCTTGATGATAACCTCCTCCAGAGCGCTCTGGTCCTCAGACTGGAATGAAGGTTCATCTTCCAACAGGATGACGACCCTAAGTACACAGCCAAGATAACGAAGAAGTGGCTTTGGGATAACTCTGTGAATGTTCTTGAGTGGCCCAGCCAGAGCCCAGGCTTGAACCCAATTGAACATCTCTGGAAAGATCTAAAAAGGACTGTGCACTAATGCTCCCAATCTTCTGCAAAGAAGAATGGTAGAAACCTCCCAAAAACAGGTGCCAAGCTTGTACCATCAAACTCAAAAAGACTTGAGGCTGTAATTGCTGCCAAAAGTGCTTGAACAAAGTACTTGTGAATAATTGTGAATATTTACCTACGTTATATTTTTGTGTTTTATTTTATTTTATTATAAATTTCCAAAGATTTCAAACTTTTCTCACTTTGTTACTGTGGGCTATTGTGTGCAGAATATTGAGGAGAAAAAAATGAATTGATGTAGAAATAAGGCTATAAACATGTAGTGTGAAGCGCTGTGAACATTTTCCAGATGCAGTATAACTACACTCTTAACTTAAAATAGAGGTGATACAAAGGGTTCTTTATGTGATACCATAGAGCAGAAGACACCACCCCTACTCCTGAAGAGCTATTTGGAAGTTCTTCGCATTCACATATCTTGCAGACAAGAACTTAGCTTACCTATTACCTAAAGGTTCTTCACGGCCACACAGTTCTGTTACAAAAATGACTCTTGTATGCACTTTCTAAAACTTTCAACGGTTATAAAGGCTCTGTCAGTTTTAAGCTTGCTGCAAATAGAGTTATGAAATTACTCCAGTTTAGGAGAAGGACAAGGACCACACCCAAAATCCCATAATGTCCTCAGTTATGCACTTTATATAACCACTCCTCTGGTCACATTCTCTGGTCTGGCCTCAAGCATCATCAACTAAAGCCACTCAGAACTCCGGTTTCTCATGTTCTCCATCCTTGCCTCAACAGATGTTGAGTTGTCCACACTTTTTTTTCTCAAGTCAGTTGATCTAAAGGTTCTTTACCAATTTGAAGGTTCTGCATGCTCACACCTCTATTCTGAAAAAAATGTTCTTGTACTTTATGAGTGGTAAGAACTTTTTTCAAGAAGGTTAAAATTCACATGCTGGAAAGGTTCTTTATCAGTTTAAAGGATTTTCATGTTCTTCAATTTCTATAACAATATAGATCTTGTATGCAGGAATGTGAAACAGGCTTTGAGCATATTGAGAGGCAATTAATGAGTCACATTTTTCCCACTCGCAAAGTCACTATATTTAAAGTGAAGATGTTAATGTTTAGGTTCTCTGATATCTTTTGCCTAAATGGTTCTTGTGTGCAGGATCTATTTGGAGTGTGGATAACCTTTAAATGGATAAAGAACTTTTACGTCTCATGACTTCAACAGGTTCTTCATACTAGAAACACAAATATTTGTGGAAACAAAGTGGTTCTTCTATGGTACCACTCAAAAAATCTTTTGTAGCGCCTTTACTTTTAAGTGTGTAACCTTACGGAATTGTCAGATATTGAATATACATTACTATATACTAGTGCATCTCAAAAATAAGATATTATAGGCAATTACATGTCCATTTTCAAGGCATCATAACTCAGGATCAGAGTAACCTATAGATATGATGCACATATGATAAACTACAAGACTTACTCTAACTATTATATTATCATTATAAATACCTTATCAACATTATTGCATTGTCAGCTCAGTTCAAATATCTAAATTCTATTCATATTTACATCTCAAATGAAAACAAATTTGAATACCTTAGGATGTCCTGAAAATGGCATGCATGATTGTCTCCTATACACTTTTTTTTTACTCTTTAGCAAATAAAAGTATTTCAAACTACTAAAGCAGCCCACAAAATTGGTCTAATATTTTAAATTGAGTAAATATATAATATGATGGTTTACTGTTTTTATAATATTGTAATTTTTTGAGATGCAGTAGTACTATTAACTTTCTTTTCTGAGTCATTATAAAGCAGATAAATATGTGAGCACAATGTTATGTCTTGTCCAGGAGCAGACAGCACTAGATTTTATAGACTGTGATGTATCAATCTATCATGAGGGAATGTGAAACATTTGTTCCACTAATAGTGTCTGCAACATTTGTGTGTTTTTTTTTTCCTGGTTGGCCTAGATAACTGAAGAAATATGATAATTACATTTATGTTATGACAGTCAGATCGAGGCCTTAGGGTTAAGAAAATGAGAGCGGCATTAACAGTTCTCATTGGTTTACTGTCCTTAAATTATTTTCTTAAATCATTTATTGCAGACATTCAAGTCATCAGGTCTTTAAGGACGATTCCTACAGCAACAAACCAAGCAGACGAAACCCAATTCAGCTGTAAGAATTGCTGTAAAATTTTCTTTTCTTCTTTTTTTCTGTTAATCAAGGCCACCAATGATGACTCTCTGATCCTCGTTTGCCAACACAGTCGTGATTATGATAACAGGGTGTCATTATCATCTCCTGCTTTTCATAAACCCCTGAAATTGTTTTAACCTTCTCATCAGCAACAAAGGACTTTTTTGTTAACCTATTTAATTTATATAGATATACTATATGGACAAAAGTATTGGTACACGAACTCACTCATTGATTCCTTTGAAATCGAGGGTATTAAAAATAGTTTATTCTGATTTTGTTGAAGTAACTGTCTCTACTGTCCAGAGAAGACTTTCTACTATATTTTGGAGTGAGAATTTGATTGCATTCAGTGACAAGAGTGTTAGTGAGTTCAGGATGTTGGATCATCACTACACCACCTCATCCCCAACTCCCCAACTCATGGGGGCTTTATACCCCTCTAGTCCTCCGCTGATATGTGGCATAGTGCCAATAGTTTCATGTTCATGTGCTCCAGAGTGTCCAATTCTACAGACAGTACTTCACTACAATGAAAAGGCAAGCTGTGTGTGTGCATGTGCTCATCTGCTTCAGCACTGAGTACAACTTAAAGTACATGAATGCATTCATTGGAATGGGGTGTCCACAAATATTTGGACACATAGTGTATTTTCTTGTTTTGGGTTGCCTGCTATGAATTTTTGTTTTCACTGTCTCAACTACATAGACAATCAATATAGTCAATGAATAAACATGACAGCCTTAGTGCAACAGCTTTGGCTACTACCCGTTGATGTACTGCATCATCCCTCCAAGTCCATTCAATCCAAAGCCATGCAGGGATGAGTGTTGGAGGGCACGGTGGGCCGGCGCTGGCGTGTTTATGGCCTGAGGGAATGCTAGGGCCGAGATAGTTGCACAGAGCAATTGGTTCAATCAGAGCAACCACTGTGCTGCCCTTTCCAACCCCATGCCCGAACACTGACCATGACTTTGAGGCTCAGATGTGCGCTGTTCCCCCTGCTGCTGAGAAGCCTCTCTGATTTCATATTTCTTGGCTCCCTGCAGCACATTCACTCTTTTTCTCTCTCTATCTCTGATGGAAGCAGTGTGAGAGAGGCCACAGCTTAAACTAACATACATGGCTGGTGCTGAACTGCCCACAGCTCACTCAGCATTGTAGTATTTTTTTTTTAATGCTTTACTTCATCATGTTTTAATATTTTACTGAGATTGTCTCGAGACTACAATCAAAACACTGTGAATAATTATAGTATATGTGGAAGAGAAGATACACTCTTAAAAATACAGGTTATTTAATAGTTCTTGGTTGATGTTTTTTTTTCTAATTGGTGTAGAATCAATAGGTGGAGATCATTCTCACTTTTCGCCAACTCTTGGTCAGTTGAAATAACTAATACAATTTGCCATTTACATTGCAAAAACAAACAAACAAAAAAAACATGTTGTTTATTTTAATCACTTTATTTATTGTGCATTTTAAGTTTCAAATCATTTTATTCTAGTGCATCTCGAAAAAAAAATGTCCGGTTCATTTCTGTTCTTTTTTGTTCCAAGGCTTGAGATATGTCAATTTGAATTTAATGAATATTAAATTTGATAGTTTTCCTTTCAAATTAAATTATGACCCCCCCCCCAAAACAAAATTGACAATATTAATTTTTAGATGCTTTATTATTTTGATCTTGATCATTTAATCTAGTAATGTGTCTTCTTCTACTGCTAGATCTTGTTTTATATGTTTTAAGCATTATATCTTAAAACATACAGAAATGTATTTTTATTTTTTATGTGTGCATTTAAGGGTTCTTTAAGCGATTCCATAGAAGAACCAATTTTGGGTCATTAAAGAACCATGTAAATCTGTCAAAAACCTGTACATTGCTCTTTACCAATTTTAGCACTTTTTATTCACTCACCTAATTTATAATAAACTCACCTAATTTATACATGGTTCTTCTATGACATCACTCAAACAACCTTTTCTAGGATTTGTATTCCTAAGAGTGGAGAAACACATCACTTGATAAACCAAATAAGTTAAAGCAGCAGAGATTAATTTAAATATCTTCTCATGAGAAATATTAAGTATATTAGGTATATTGACTCTTCTGTGGTGACGCTATGAAGCTAATATAATGGAATGAACACTTTACTAAAGGAAGTCATCCAAGAACGAAGTCTAACAAGCATTGGTTGTCATAAAGTCAAATTGGCTTCTGACAATTTGGATGTTATGTTATCCCAGAAAAGTTAATAATGGCAGGCATCTGTTGGAATAAGCCTTTAATAAATGAGTATGTCAGCTGTCATGAAAAGTGTTACTAAAGCTATTCGCCTAAAGTCATTTTGGGTGGCATGGATTTTATTATGTTTATCTACATGAGCTACAATCATTCTGTGCACTGCAGTGACTTTGTACTGGTGTGTTTGAGTTTGTTGCACGGTTATGAGTGGATCTCCTACCTAGTTGCTCAACCTTGTAGATATAAAGTCAGAGAAGCTCACCTTTATCTGCACAGTTTGTGTTGGTCATCCTTTAGTCCCTCATCAGTGCTCGCAGGACATTCTTGGCTGTATATTTCTAGTTATTCTCAGTCCAGCAGTGACACTGAGGAGTTTAAACACTCCAGCACTACTGCTGTTTCTGATCCACTCAAACCAACATTACACACAATATCAAACCACCAACATATCAGTGTAACTGCAGAGCGTAGAATGACCCACCACCCACATCATTCAAGAACAGGATTAAAGGGTGCTAGCAAATTATACAAAGCAGATGGACTACAGTCTGTAATTATAAAACTACAAAATGCTCAGTGGAGCTGATAAAATGAACTGTGACTGTATCTTACGATAAGAGAAGTGACAGCTTCACAAACACACCCACTTAAGGCTTCTACCAGCAAATGTCAGTTGTCATAAAGGTAGCATTTATCAACTTGGAAGTCGTTTCACCCCAGAAAATGAAATAAGCCTTTAGAAATGATTATGCAGGTTCTTTACCATCCACTAAAATATTTACTGTACATGGCATTGCTCCAAAAGAAGCTTTTGTAGTCACCTTTATTTCTAAGAGTGTACGGCGAATCAGTATTTTGAAACATACAGCTTTATGAATATGGTATGTATTTGCACTTTGACCTACACGTCTACTTAGAATATTTCTGCTCCAGTGTACATAATAAAAGTATATAGTGTATATAGAGACAATAAAGAATAAAGTAAAAGAGAAAAGAAAAGTCAAATGGGCTGGGAAAGTGTCCATAAAGGGCTGATGTAAGAGCTGCTGTTCAGCACTGGCAGCCCTTGTGCTGACTCAGAGAATGAGAGACAGAAACAAGAGCTGAGATCTGCAATGAGAGAAAGAAATCTGCTTGAAGAGCTGCTGGAAGACTGTGAAGAGTATGGAAGAGTGGCTCTGGGGGGGCGGATGGGGGGGTTGGGTGGAGGACAAGGAATTAATTTGTGATTACGTTACAATCTTCTATTCAATCGCTTCTCGAAGAAGAATTGCTTTTGGTTTCTTTAATGGTAATAAAACTAGAGGGTGATCAAACAAATTCCAGCCTCCTCCTTTGACATGGTTACTTCTGAGTTAAACCACAGGCTTTGCATTGAAATGCATCCCTGAAGCTGTCAGATGCATGGATGGGGGTTAGGAGGGTGGTGGTGATGGGGGGGGATACTAGAACAATGTATGAATGAAACCTTCTGTAAAATTACAGTATCACATCACTCACTCTGCTTTGAATGAAGTGCTATCTACCATCTGATAAATGCAACAGAAAGAGCTGCCTCTGTCTTTTCTGAGCATGATTCAAAGCTCACACAATGCCACATTATGTTGCTTTCTCTGACGAATGACTCATGTTTTTTTTCTTGTTTTTGTTTTTGTTTTGTTTTTGTTTTGTTTTGTTTTTTTCTTTTCAATATCCTCAAAACGGGAAATGTGATTTCACTGCTTGGATTGAGGACAACCATTTGTGTTTTGTCAGTGGTCACTAAACAGAGGGTTCAAACATGGTAATGTTCTGTAAAATAAAGCATAACCTAGAATATGTAATAAAGACTAAAAGAACAATAAAATTCATGCTAATACTAATTTTAAATAAAAAAGAAATAAAACGGATTTAAACTGTTTTTATTTTGATCTTATTTTATAAATACACTATATGTACAAAAAACAATTCGTTGTTTCATCAGAAATCAAGGGAGTTATTAAAGGGTTTATTCTGCCTTTGATTGGGTAACTGTCTCTTCTGTCCTGGGCAGACATTCTTTTATATTTTGGAGTATTGCTGTAAGGATTTTATTCCAGAGAACACAGCTCCACTGCTTCACAGCTCAGTGCTGGGGGTGGCAGAGGGGGGGTGGCAGGGTGGGCTCTATATCACTCTATCACATGCCTGACATTAGACATGATGCCAAAGAATTGGCAATACTTTTCTACAAGAACTAGACAAGCTGTGTGTGCATCTGCACATCTGTGTCAGCAATGGGTTCATCTTAACGAAGCTGAATGCATTCATTAGAAAGGGTGTCATAAACCTTTTGGACATATAGTGTATTTAGTGAAGGTAAAATACTCTAACCAGTCTCAAAATTCTCCAAAGAAGGCTTCAAGCTTCTGCCTGCATGTATAAATTCATTTCCACCTTTCATTAGTGAGCCTGCTTTGCAGTTTAAGAGCCTTTTTCTCTTGTATTTAGTTGTGTAATCCCTTTTCAGGTATGCAGGGCCTGCTTTCAGAGGAATAATGGTTTGATCCAGCCTACAAGAGATCTATTGCATGAAAGACATGCAAAGCTGTCCTCCACTTGCCTGTCCCTGTGGGCGGTCTTGTAGCGTGTGGTTCGGAGACATGGAGATCTCTCTGAGACTGCCGGAAAGGCTCTCTCTCTCTCTCTCTCTCTCTCTCTCTCTCTCTCTCTCTCTCTCTCTCTCGCTCTCGCAGAAATCAATGTTTGTCACTTCACTCTCAGGCAGATGGAAAGAATAGGCAATCAAACCGTGAGTTGTTTCCTCTAAGTGGCGTTTATGACGCTGTCCAATAAAGCATTGTCAATATGATACAATCCCTGGACATATTATATGCAATGAAGTGACACAGAGAACTCGTATAACTGCACCACAAGAAGTTCAGCTTCATCTAATTCACAGTAATCACAGGTTGTCTTTCATTCCTGTTAACATTTGTCTGCTCTGAGGTCTGTAATTTTAATATTGCTTTATTTCTGATGGACAGCAAAAGATCAGAAGTCATGTCTGCTCTTAACATAACATATACAGCCTTGAGAAAATGTTGGAAAAAAACCTCTGATTCTATGAGAAAAAGAAACATTTAGAAATTTCACATCACACACAGCAACACATTAAGTTTGCTTTAGCTTAAAAAACCTTCACTCATACTTTCATAACAAACTACACACCCGCAAAACTAAAGTTGTTACAATGGGTCCTTTGATTGATGCCACAGAAGAACATTTTGATTTAATAAAGATGCAGGCTCGTATTCGGAAATGCCAGACATCATGGGATAACATTATGTGTATTGATTGCGAAGTGGCGTTTCATCAGGTGACGGTTTGCAAATGCCTATAGAAATTGTCAAATGTTATCATACATTCAATTTTCACTTGTGCAGGCATTTAACATTCCTCAATATACAGTGTCACATTTGTACGACGGAATATGTCAGGAAAGGCTTTACCACCCATACTGCAAAGCACAGCAGGTGGTAATGATTGTGATAGTGGCCTGGTTACAATTATTTGTGTAAATAAACAAGCAGCTCTAACAAAAATCACATCCCCATTCAAATTCAGGAGCCATAGCACTCGTATCTCGCATGTCAGTGCAGTGTTCTTCAGCTTCCTCGGAAAAAACTGGAATCATGGTCCAGATTTGAAGACCTGGGTTTTATGGGATAAAAAAGGGCATCACCTGACAGCACATAGGCTCAATGCTCAGCTGGGGTTTCATTTGACTGGTGTGGTAGTGGGTTCATTTTCATTAAACTGGAGGGAGGTCTGCCATTTTCATTCAGTCGACCTGGGCTTTAGTTTCCATTCATGACTAAAATGTACTCCAAAGATTTCAGAACAAAAGAGCTCCAAAAGAAGCTGCGAAAGAACCAACCACTTATGTGATACAAATATTATCATCCACTATTAGCTCCTGTCCAATGGTGCTGTTTTGCCTAATACAACCTGCCATGTATTAATTTAGAATACAGTGTTACCACAGCATTCAGCTCAAATTGTTTGATATATTTGTGTCTGGGTTATGTTAGTAAATCATGCATATGTATGAGGATCAGCGTATGTTTGATACTCATTATACAATTTCTTAAATGCCATAGTTACATATGTTCAAATTGCTCTTAACACCAAGTTAGTTTGGAAACAGACCCATATGAGACTGATGATGAGCTTCTTTCTTTCCCTTGTTTGGATTTATTCAAAGGGGGGATGGAATATGCACCCATAGCATCACACTGGAATTTTTTTTTTTTTTTAATTCTCCCGATGGCCAGTCCAACAATGCCCTCCAGCTGTATCTGACTTACCTCATTCTCCCAAGCTCCATGGAAGAATTTGGTTGCTCTATATGTAGATTCTTAAGATTGTATTAAAAGATTCCTCATAAATGTAAGGGGTTCCTCTGTGCCTCACTTCAAAAGAATCATTTTTAATTTTTACTTTTAAGAGCGTACACTGCAGGATCACGTATAGCCCTGCTATTCACTTTACAGCAATGAAACCCACATTGAAGAAAAGCTTACTAGACTTCATAGTGAAGATCTAGGAGAAATATTAATATACTTGTCCAATGATTTTGAAGTTTTTATGAAGCCTCTGTTAAGAGCACATCAAATAAAAGCCATTAGTCTTTCTACAATGAGAACCAAAGTGGAACATGTTGGAAGGGAAACAAGGGACTTTATTCAATTCACAGGTTTGCTCTCAATGGTTTAGAACATTTTTGCTGATTCTTTTTTCTGACCATCTCTGTCAGAAGCATCAGCTGTATGTTCATTTACAAACTAACAAATGTAACTCGGACGATAAAGCTGGTGAAAATGAGGAGAACATGATCCTCAGGATGTGCACGCTAATCAGGTGAGTGGTCAGATCTTTAGTGCAAGTTTATTAGTTTGTTTATGTCTTCGGATACCATTACCTGTACAAAAGATAGCAGCTACTCATCCTGGATTCCACATGTAGATACATGCAATGAAAAGCCATAACACGATTAGCCATAACAATTACATAACAATTCCCATTTCAATCAACTGCAATCAGTACTGACAAACAACAACAATCAAATTCAAAGAAAATCCAAGAGTCATGAATAACCAAACAAAAAGTGATTTATAATACTTTACTTGATTTTAAAATAGACTAAGCAAAAGTTTCTACACACAATTTTACAGCCAGTAAATGGCTGAATCTCATGTAGTGGGCATTTCCGACTCATCTTAAACAGAATGTGCAGAAAAAGTTAACTGGTGACATCTTATTTTGAGTGGTAATTTTTAGATTAAATAAACATCCAAATCTCAGTAACATCTCAACAACTTGAGTCAGTGATGTAGCAGCATTGAAGCATCTGAACATCTTCTGTAGATTATCAAGATCATAACTGGATTAGAATGGGTTATGGTTACTTTTGAATTTTGGACTTTGGAAGTTCAGTTTAAGGTTAGGATCAGGTTTTGTGTTAATTTTAAGATTAGGTTATATGTTGAGATTAAGATGACGATTTGGTTTTAGGTTGATGTTAAGGGGAGGGTCAGGTTTTAGTCTGAGGTTAAGGTTAAGGTCAGGTTTTGGGTTGAGGTTAAGGTTAAGGTTGGGATCAGGTTTTATGTTGAGTAGGGTAGGATCAGGTTTTAGGTTATGATTAAGGTTAGTATTATGTTTTGGGTTGAGGTTATGGTTTGGGCCAGAGTAAGTATATTTAAAGGGGACAAAGCATGAACACACAGTAAGTAAAAAATATTTGGTATCTTCTTCACGATAGAATCAACTTAAATTAAATCAAACCCAGATTTTAAAGACCTGAAGACCTGAAGTGTGACCATTGTGGTACTGCAATGGTCTCCATCAATAGTACTGTCATTCTGTTCTGGTGGAAAAATGTTAAAAAGTGTGTATCCCAATATTTTTAAAAGAATATTGAGATTCAGCCCCACATCTCTGCAATCACTTCAGAGAAATTAGAACAACAACTGTCACTTTTTTTTCTCTCTCCTAATACAGATGTACCTGGCCCCCAGACTCTCAAACTAATAATAATAGGAACATTGCACTGAAATAGTTCATCTAAAAATATATATATATTGAAAATGATTTTTTGTACTTTATTTTTTTCAAAAAGTTTAACTGTTGTGTATTTTATATTCATTATATTTAACGTCACATGTGTCAAGCTTTGACATAATATGTCAAGACTATTCTAATGATCTGAGATTTCTGAATTTCATTTGGTATAAGCCATATTGATCAAAAATAAAACAAAGAAAAAATTAGTACAATTTGCTTCATATGTCATCACTATAAATTATGACATTTTAACTGTACTTTATTTAAATTATTAGCACATTAGTATACTAATATATATTAGTATATATTAATAAGAGGCTTCTGGTAGTTCTGCTAAACAAAGACATTTCTTTTTTAGCTAGACTAATTTTAGTCTGTCTTGACTAACCATATACCTATCCTGTTAGTTGAAATCAGGTGTGGATTCAGGTTGGTTAAGGTGTGAATTGCAGGGGCGGAATTCCAGCTTGCTTGAATATCTGTTCGTAGGTAGGCAGGTTGAGTTGTAAGAAAAATTGTAAATTTTACTTTCCAATATGTGATTTTCTATTCCAGTTGTCACCTATTGAAACACATGAAGATGCAAGAAATCACAATACCAGTAACTGCAGGGCTATGGAATTGCCAGTCTGCAGTACAGAAATCTGACTTCATTTCAGGTATGGCGGCTGCCCAATCTCTCAACTTCCTGGCTCTGATGGAGACATGGTTCACCCCAGAAAACACTACAACTCCAGCTGCCCTGTCCTCTGCCTTTCCTTTCCCTTTTCCCACCAAATTTCACATCATTGTTCTCTATCAATTTGCTGGTCCATTGGGCGATTTCATTGATGAACTGGACACTCTCCTGAGTCGTCTCTCTGTTGAGACTAATTCTCATTTATTCTCATTGGTCATTTCAACCTTCTATTTGAGAAACAGACATCATGCCTCCTACAACTTGTATCTTCATTTGATCTCACCTTTAACCAGTCTTATCCAATGCACAGGCCAGGCAACACATCCACTCTTTCACATTTTGATTCCTTCATCTCCCTCCCACTGGAACCTCCAGACCTACCCCACAGCTGACTGAGGTTCAGCACAACAACAGAAGAGAATTGAGACTGTCTGAAAGAAGGTGGAGAAAATCGCATCAAGACTCAGACCTCTGTGCTTACACGCTCTCCTTTCTCAATTTTCAGTGGAAGTAACTGCTGCAAACTCATCCCCTTTTTACAAGGAGAGACTGGAAGCAACAGTATCTGATCCACACAAGCTCTTCTCCATCTTCTCTCCTAAACCCCACTACTCACCCTCCACCCACTACCCTCACCCCTGAAGATTTTGTTACCTTCAGTCATGCAGATTTCTCCTTTTCTGTCCAGAGAGGCCACTTAGGTGCATGTTCAGACACTTGTCATTTCAAGCCTAGACTACTGCAACTCCCTTCTAGCTGGCCTTGGCAACTCATCCAAAATGCAGCAGCACCGCTCATCTTCAATGTTCCCAAGTTCAGTCAGTGTAATGTTCCCTTAACTGGCTTCCTGTAGCTGCTCACATCAGATTCAAAACCTTGATGCTAGCCTGCAAAAATGGACCAGTCCCTCCATACTTGGCAATGCTCAAAAATTGATATGAATCAAGAGCCCTTCGAGCATCAGGTCAGCTTGACCCACCATCCCTCAAGATGCAAGGAAGACAAGTATTTCTGTCCTGGCACCAAAATGGTGGAACAAACTTCCCTTGAGGGCCCGAACCTTAATGCCGTAATTGTAAATGTAAATATTTGAGAAAAGCTAAAGTAAATATGAATCATACAAACTGCAATGATTACATCAAATATTACATTCCATAAAACTCTTCTACTAAAACATACATTCTTTTCATTTAAACTGAAAATCCAACTAAGAATTGTGTCAACTGATTGAACCCTGTACTGAACTGTGGAATATGTGTGTGGGGCTTCTTGACTGTACTATTTGCACAGACAGTTCTAGCCAGATTACATCTGTCACAATCATTACCACCACTGCACTGTCCACTGTGGATGGTAATGCCATGCATTTCCAAGAAATCCCTTGATGTAACACCACTTCATAATTGATTTACATACTGTTAGCCCATGGCTTTTGGTATGTCAGTATATAATGGAGAAACACAGGTCTAACATACCATACCAAGTCATATAGGAACATTTAAAACCACATTTATATTACCATAGTTAATAGCAAACATTTCTGCAAACGTTGTGCTACCAACAGGAGATTTCAGATAGCAGGACAAGCAGGAGGAACTGGAACACATGTATCTCCACCCCATCTGTTTCCCATCATAGAAACCCACCAATAGACCTTAAGCCAATAAACAAGATGGAAGTGCAAATGCAGGAAGAAAGGAAGGAACAAGGTACACACATCTAGTATACACACATACGTAACCTCACCAGCATCCTTACCTTTACATCATTTTATGTTTTTTATTTATATAAACTCTTCCTTGTTAGAGTTGTGGCAGTTCCAGAGCCTACTTGGAATTACAGGGCACAAGGTAATTCCTAATCAGGGCATCATCCCATGACTGGGTTCCAAACACACCCATGCACGTACACACTTACACCTAGTGACAATTTAACATAGCCTGCTCATCTACCATGTGTGTTTCAGGGAGGTGGGAAGAGTACCTGAATCAAACTTACAACCCCAGGCCCCTTACACATCACACACAGACACACACATACACACACACACACACACACACACACACACACACACACACACACACACACACACACACACCATGTAGACAGGTTTTCTCCATCTCCTCTACAATGCTGGAGGGCTTTGTACCCCTCTATCCCATACCTGGCATTGAGCATGGAGACAATAGGTTAATCTTTATCTAATTCAGAAGGTCCTATCCTATTATGTTTATTAAAAGGGCTGTCCACAAACATTTTGACATATTGTGTACCTACCATGAAACAAGTAGGTCCATGTACTTAAAGTTTTGTATTGTTGTGTAAAAAAAAAAAAAACATTGCGTTTTTTTATTGCATTTTTTGGTCATAAGGCCTTTATTTCTTTTTGTGACTTTTTTGTTACTTTTTTATTTCTTTTTGATCAGTCAGAGTCTGCATGCAGTTTAAGCATGTATACAACAGAGCAGTAAACATGAACTGGAAGACTCCTTTGGTATTTAAACAGGGAAATGAGTGCATTTAGCAGTATTCTGAACTTGATTACTTATTGATAAGATGATGAGATCCTCGTTAGATAGGTTAAATATTGTTGATTATGATGACATGTTTCATGCCTGTAATATATCCTGAAATATGAAGCCTACAAAACAGCATGTAACAGCCCTCTAAGTGCAGGTCTTCGGTTCTAAGAGTTAAGCAAACATCAGACCCATCCAATAAAGTGCACTTTCACATTTACTGTTATAGGAAATGACAATACATTTGTTCCTTCATAAACAGAGATTACTGATGTGTTTGTTTGGTTATGCAGGATGAAAGTACACACTCAGCTGACTATCCAAAACATTTAAAAGGCTAATTCTTATCTGTTTGGATTCAGCAACATGGCAAACATTACCACCTAAGTTGAGAAGAACATGACTTTCTTGGGAAGGATTTCAGAGCATTAAAACAGAATTCAATATCCAGTATTTGATAGTGATTTAACCTGAAATTAAAAACAGATACAGACTGACAAGAGATGTCATTCTTCTGCTTTCTCATAATCTACAAGAATTATTAAATGTCATCAACTCAGATCAAACATGCTGTTTGTGTTGAGCACTGAAGCCATTTGTTTATCTGGAGGCTTTTGCTTTCACCTTTTGTCCACCTTGAATGGAGGTTATTGTTAGATTTGATAATATGTTGATATTGTCTGTTTATCAAATGTATATTTATATTTTTATTGTTTATTTGTTGTTGCATTTTATGGAATTTCAATTTCGATATCTAAATATGTCATGATTATAGGTTATTAATATGCTCTTTGTTTGACATTTGTTTGACTTTTATTGGGGTCACAAAACACTGTAGCGATAAAGTGAAACTGAAGTTCTGAGAACTACTGACCATGATTTGGACTTAATGTTGTATTCTGGGCTTAATATCACAGGATGGGAGTAAGCTGCAGACATGATACACACACCATAACAAAGTACAGATCATATCCTATATATTGTCAGTCATAGTGTGATGAATAATCAGTGGGTAATCCAGCTCAAGATACAACTAATATTCACTTATTTTCAACCGAATTAAAATCCCATGAACATGAACTCAACCTGGGGTTGGCACTAATGGCATAACTGACCCAAATATTGGATAATAAATGAAAATAAAAACAGAGGGGCTAATTGCTCTCTTTTGTTGCTCAGAGTGTTTAAATTTGAACCATTTAAAGGTAATGATTTGTGTGTGTGTGTGTGTGTGTGTGTGTGTGTGTGTGTGTGTGTGTGTGTGTGTGTGTGTGCGTTTGTTCGTGCATGCATTATTATTATTATTATTATTATTATTATTATTATTATTATTATTAGTAGTAGTAGTAGTAGTAGTAGTAGTAGTAGTAATAATCATAATAATAGTATTGTTGCTGATGTTATTATTTTTTTATTTTTATTTTGAAAAACGTTTTATAATTATCCTTATCAATCTAATCATTACAAATAACTAACATCAAAATACTTACATTTTCAGGTCTAAAACACTCTGGGTGATCTGTTTTGAGCAGGATGTCTGAGATGTGGAGTGTTTTTATGTCCTAATAAACAAAAAAAAAAAGAAAACACAAACAAAATATCTGGCATGTGTGACTGTCAAAATAATTAAAATAAATATTTTAGGCAAATAAATACCCTGCAAAACTGCAAAAATATTTGACAAAATTGTCTTAGGGACTTGGCTTTTGGCTTTTTTATCTTTTCTTTTCTTTTCAATTTTATAGAATTAAATTTTTGGCAATCATGTTATGGTTCGGATTTGATTTGGTATGTCCACAAACATTCGGATGTGTATGTACACTCAAGATCCACCAAGCAAATCCAATGCAGTCTAAAGGTTCGCACAACACAATCTAAGGTCTGAGATAATTTTTTAATTATTATTTAGACAGTCTTGCCTAGGATTTTTTAATGTATAAGCAGGCCTACAGACTGAACACAATAATCCCTGTATCTTGACGGGACTTAGTTACATGTAATGGAAGACCTCCAGGGAACATCACTGGGCCAGGAAGAGCACAAGGACAAACGTGATCTAGGAGAGCTATGTCCCCAAGGGCATAGACACGGGCCACTAACCTGTGACAGGTGCAGCTTAGAGCTCTTCAGTTCTCCCCCTTACACATATATCACTCTCTGAACATAAATCCAAGCTTTTTCTGCTGAAGACTAAAACTTCTACCAAGATTATTTCCTTAATAATAACAAACAAGCAAAAGAAGCAAAGCTTGCCCCCATGTCCTTAGAAACTTTAACCAAAGACAGCTTTCACTGTAGATGGTGGATGCTATCATTTTCTGTGTTTATACTTTAAAAACAAACAAAAAAACAAACAAACAATCAGACAAAAATCTCTAATGGTTTTTAGCTCTAAGCCAGCCTTAAATGGAAGGAAAAAAAAACAAAAGCAATAAACAAATTTTTCTCAAGCATTAAGTTGTTGAATTCATAAATATAGAATGTGTGATTTTGTAATATACAACCATGTATTAGTATAATGACAATAAAGTTTAATTGGAAATCTCTATTTTCTTATGTTATTTTCTGTAAATCTCAACCTAGAAAATACATTCTAAAACATTTTAATGACTTTTCCATTAACAACAGTAAAACCTTGGTAGTAATGATTCAATAAAATGCATGGCAATTAATGGAATACTCATGATACATAACTTAGAGAAAAATCACCTACAACATGCTGCATCCTTGATCTATCTATACGCACTGAAGCTCTTAGAAGAAAAGGTTGTCTGCTTCAATTCCATTTAGCAAAACTGCAATCTATAAAATGTTAAGGTTAAGCTACAGTATCAATATGCCTTAAAGTAAGATGTTAGTACAAACAGGGTATTTTATACTTGTTTAATTAACCTCAAGGTGACACTGCTGCCATTTCCTTTTAGCTAAAGAAATCAATCTTATAAACCTGAGTCAACGATTGTACAATTGCAGAGGAGGGAGGAGCATAAGTAGTTCATTTCCTCATTGCATGTCAATTACGATGCTGTTTACAGGTTTGTGAAGGGCTCCAATTCCATAGATTTCCCTTAAGGCCACCGAGACAAAGTGATGTCTAAAGGATGCATCATCCCACCAATCAATACCACCAAAATGATCCTTGCACTAAAGGAGACTAATTTCTGCATCCATCATTGTTGGTAATGGTCTCATTAATACACTGTTGAGTCATTTGCTGCTGAGTGAATATTAACCTTTTGCCAGTAAACATTCATTAGGTTAGTGAGAGGTGTGTTCTGCCAAAGCTGAATGCTGGAATGCTAAATGCTACTTTAGGAGATGTTAATAAAACCCTGAGAAACTTTCATGCATCTTCTCTTGTTTTAAAGGACACTGAACACAGCCATATGATTTTTGAAGCTGGACTGTCACCTGGTATGAAATGCATATACTTGCCTAATCAACATTTTCATGAAAGACAACCAGCATATCATATCTCCAGAGTGGAGGATTCAAAAGTCCTTTTGGAGCATTTCTTTTAGTCCATTATGTAGAAATCAGGGAATCAACAACTGCCAGGTTCAGATTATTATAAAAGTGGAACTCTGGAAGTGTTTTTATTTTTTGTGGCTTATCCATATAAAATCCTGATACTCGTGACTGATGAGGTGACCAGATGTTAACAGGGTCCTTGTGTTTTCTGCAATTAATTTTGAATACTTGAAAACTAAACTCCTGAATACTTTGATATTATACAAATTGCTTTAGGGATCTTTGATTTGAGATTGCCATTACCGTGGGCTGTTCTTGTCTTTTCTTGTTTAATCTTTGGATTTTCAGAGTTCATGAATGAGCTCTTTTGTATGTCACTCTAGATATGAATGTATGCGAAATGCCCTGAATCTAAATTATCTGGTTTAACTATAATGAATGAAAATGTCCAGACATGTGTTTCTAGAACATGATCAAACAAACAAAAATTCTCAATTGTAATTATTGTATTAAACTTTAAGGGCTAAGTTTCTGCTCAGTATTTAAAATATGATATAACATTAACAACTGTTTTATTAATATAAAACATTTTGATAGAATATAAATCTGGCAGTTATTAACAGTGTCATGAAGATATGCTCTAAAATAACTTCTAGTAACTAAGTAACCTTAAGTTAATCTAAAGTGCAACTGTAAACTGAAAAACAAAAGTATACGTACAATTCTAAAGGGTTTATAGACTAATACATATACAATGACGGCTTTAACTGTATATAAATTTTAATTTGAAAAGTGTTTGGTTCAGATTATTTAGAATTTCTTACTTAAAATTCATACAATGTAAATGTAGGATATAAGTCTGTCCATTCAAAAAGTATCATAATAATCTAAACATCAAATAAAAAGCTATTATTATTATTATTATTGTTATTATTATTATTATTATTATTATTATTATTATTAT